>JAYKKM010000023.1:87500-232500 GCA_035772405.1 Chrysogorgia sp. JL179-B06 | reverse complement strand
GTAAATGGTTACAATTTGGCACAAAACTAGCTACTGTAACTTGCATATTACATTGCTGTGACAAATCATAAAACCAGAAATATATCAGTTGGTATGCGCATACCAACTGATATATTTCTGGTTTTATGATTTGTCACAGTAGCTAGTTTTGTGCCAAATTGTAACCATTTACTGCACAATTGGGATGTAAAATTAATAGCATTAAACATTTTAATAGATCCTAAATTATCTTTAAAGTGCCTATAACGTCTGTGGGGATTTAACATATTTGTAATCTATGGATTCTCGTGAGATAAATTGTAATATATCTTGTCAGCTTCATAGACTTTTTTGCTGTTAAAGTTGACGGAAATGACGTCAAATCGGGCATATGTAAAGATGTTTTCATGTAGACAGATTCCCGATTATGACGTCATTTCCGTCAACTTTAACAGCAAAACGGTCTATGAAGATGAAATTTTCAGCTGACAAGATATATTACCACGTCTTTCTGATAACAGACAAAAGCTGTGCCTCAAAACTTTTAAAAAAATACAATCGACACCATCTTCTCCTTTGGCTACTTTGATTCCACCGACGACATATGAAGCACATCGCCGAAAATTACGTGGTAGTGTTGATCCACTTGATCGACTTTCTCTTTACCAATGCAATACTGACCGTTATAACCGCAGCTTTTTCCCCGCCATGACGAGATGCATAAATGACTTAATTACATCTTGACTAAGTTCTATGTTAAACTTTAGTAAATTTTGTTTCTAATTGTAAACCGGTTCCAGTCCCCCGGTATTCTATTATTTGTTTGTAAACTTTTTCAATATGACCTTTTTAAGACCTTTTTAAACAGTTGTAAATATAAAGCAATTCACTGTATTAGTGCGATTTTATATTCAATAAACCATCTATTATTATTATTATTATTATTACAATTTATCTCAGGAGAATCCACAGATTACAAATATGTTAAATCCCCACAGATGTTATAGGCACTTTAATTAGCATGGTCACTAAAATTGCATTTGAAACCTGTGGCAAACCTAGTTAGCCTAACCCCCAGGGGTCATTTGCTGATGTTAAATATGTAAAAAGTTCTTAACACCAACTGCATGGCAGCATTTTGATGCATGATTGCTTTACTGGTTAATGTAATATAAAAATCAAAATATTTCAAGGGAGAGCAGGATTTTAGCCAATATCCTTCCTGTAGAGACATAACTGTCTTAGTGTCTACAAGTGACCAAATGTTTAATGCTATTTAATTTTATATCCTAATCGTGCAGTTTGGCACATAATAAATTAACATATTACAATGACCAGAATAGATCAGACAATGTCAGGGCCATTTCAAATTTCCTTTTCACATGTTTAATATCAGCTATAACTTCGTAGTCATTTGCCACAGGTTCAAATTATTGCAATTTTAATAACAATGCTAATTAAAGATAATTCAGAATCTATACTTAGTTAGCCCATACCAACTTGTATTTTTATGGAGTTATGAGTTGTCACAGAGTTGTCAACCCTTGTATTACCGGTAACTAATAATATATTGAAAATTTCTTGATTAATGTCAACTCATTCATATTGTAAAACATACACAACAGACTTGTACAGGTCAGTAGAAACAGTATGGCTTGCATGAGAAAAATAAACTTTTTGAAGTCTCTGATGACCCTACAGGCCTAGTGGTGGTGAGGGCAAATTTTCAGTGTCTTAAGGCAGCTAGCTACTTGTTAGTTAAGGCATTTTATCCTTTAGGTAGGGTATAGTCATTTGACTAGACAGTCATTTGCCACAAAAGATAATTTAGGATCTATTGTGGATGTATGGTATGAGATGTCACAGAGCTGTTAAAGTGCCTATCCAGCCTGTGAGGATTTTACATATTTAGGATCTTTGGATTCTCATGAGAAAAATTATAAAATATCTTGTCATTTGCATATTTCATCTTCATGCCCTTTTCCCCTGCTAAAGTTCACAGGAAGTGACGTCAACACAGGGACACGCAATATTTTGCGAAGCGATTCAGCAATGAAATACAGCGAAAGTTTGGCTTTGAACTTTAAACAGCCTGTTTAGACAAAATTCACTCAATAACATTCACTGTTGAATAACACCGCAAAATATTATGTGTCCCTGTGTTGACGTCACTTCCTGTGAACTTTAGCAGGGGGAAATGCATGAAGATGCAATTTTTGAACAACAAGATATACTACATTTCTTTTTGGTAGAACCCAAAGATTACGAATATGTAAAACCCGCACAGGCTGAATAGGCACTTTAACCCTTCTACTAAATGGCATCTTCCAGAGCTAATTAGGACATGACTGTCATGTACACAATATGCAAAAATGTAATACAGAAATTCAAAATTTCACAATACATTAGATACTAACCAATTATAAAGAGGACTTTCACACGGTATAAAGCAGAATGTCTTTATTTTCTTTTTTCTGTCATGTATTATAATCACAGGAAGTTCCCAAATAAGGCACATACTTGTTTGGCGTATCTCATTATGGGGACTGTTGAATTAAGTCAAAAAAATCCTGAAATCAATATTATATGTCAGTAAATAAATGCTTTAAAATGTCAATTTTAAAAATGTTAAGAATTGTATTATGTTGAGTAAGTTTAATCATGGATGGTAACTCAAGCATTGTTCATGCTGGGTACCATTGTATGAAATTTATGTGAGCATTGTTCTTCAAGTGCCCTTGAGACAACTACAATAATAATAATAATAATAATAATTTCTATATTGCTATATTCCCTATAACCCATTAGCACTTTACAATATGGTAGTAACCTAAGTAGATAAATCTTAAAATTACACTCTTAAATTTACAATTGATAGATAACTATTATAAAAATATATTAAAGTCCTAAAAATATTAAAAATAAAAATTATGTATAAGCTGCTGCTCGAACATAATTTGTCGAGGTTAATAAATGTTCACATTTGCCAGAAAAGATAAACAATAAAAAGTTGTTTATGGAGATTAGGCAGGAACTAAAACAATCAGACATACAGTAGAATCCATAATTCACTATATACAGGAACTGAGTGGTGATTTATATAACTCAAATTGTGATTATACTTACACCTGGCATATCACATAGGTAGTTGCAGCTTGATGTTTGTAAAGTTTTAAAGGTTTAGCTGTGTTAAGTTGTCAATACTCTGAGCACCAGACAGGACTCAAACCTGTAACCTTCTGAACGCTAGACAGATGCTCTAACCATTGAGCCATTGGAACTCAGACGGCAGAGCAAGGTTAATTACGGTATGTAAACCCTGGGACGAGTCTTGCAGTTATCACAAATACTTGTTGGACTACAAGTCGTTGTTGTGACAGTCAATTTCCAGTTAAATGTTGTTAGTAAAGTTAGGTATAGTTGCAGCGTGATGTTTGTAAAGTTGTAAAGGTTTTGCTGTTGCAAGCTGTGTTATTTGTGATAACGGCAAGACTCGTCCCAGGATTTAAATACCGTAATTAACCTAATGCTCTGCCATCTGAGTTCCAGTGGCTCAATGGTTAGAGATTCTGTTCTAGCGTTCAGAAGGTTACGGGTTTGAGTCCTGTCTGGTGCTCAGAGTTTTTCTGAGTATTGACAACTTAACACAGCTTGCACAGCAAAAACCTTTACAACTTTACAAACATCAAGCTGCAAACAACCTAACTTTAACTGGAAATTAACTGTCACAACAACGACTTGTAGTCCAACAAGTATTTGTGATTAACGGCAAGACTCGTCCCAGGGTTTAAATACCGTAATTAACCTTGCTCTGTCATCTGAGTTCCAGTGGCTCAATGGTTAGAGATTCTGTCTAGCGTTCAGAAGGTTACTGGTTCGAATCCTGTCTGGTGCTCAGAGTTTTTCTGAGTATTGACAACTTAACACAGCTTGCACAGCAAAACCTTTACAACTTTGCTCAACACTCATGCTAGAGTGAGATGCTGATGATACAGTAAAGGTATTATATGTATATGAACACACATGATGTATGAAGTATTGAAGTAACTACAAACTGTGCAGTATGCCAATAATATTTTCTTGATGTCACCTACAACAGACTTGTATGTACCAGTAGAAACTAGAAGCAGTATGGCTTGCATGAGAAAAACAAACTTACCAATTGAATTGGCAATGCCAATATTGCGAACTTTGATATAAATAATTTCAAAGTATGTTAAGCTGATAGTAAAAGCCTTCGCTGAAATCGAATCTGGAAAAATTATAACAACTATCTACGTCAAAATATGAGTATTTATCTCAAACTTTAAGTGTGATTCAAACCAAATTGTCAGCCGAACATAAAGGCAAACACAACTCAATTATTAACCTCTGAAATAACCATCCAATCCTTTGATTACAATACGTATGAAAACAAATAATTGAATAAGAACAGTAATAAATAAATGCGCATTATTAAACAGCTTATCTAATAGCTAGTTGCTGACTCGCACTCAAATGATATACAAATATAAAAATGATTAAACTGAACGTGACTTTATACGGACGTACCTTCAAAATTCTGACGACAATCTTCGTCTACAGCCCATGATTCGGAAAGCAACGAGTCCTTTTGAAAACCATCACAAAATACAGCCAAGAAATTCAAATTAAATATCGAAATATAACGATCAAAGACCAAGAAACTCCAAGTTCGTGTTCGAACATTTCGAAATGGCCGCGTGGCGCGTGGTGTATTGTATCCCATGATTCTTTGAGGTCTCACAAGCATCGTGGGGAGCGGAGCTAAGATCCTGGGTACGAGGTTGGGGATTCACTAAATTGCGTGTGTCATTCAGCCACGCTTTTCGCGTTGTTCGTTTTATGTTAGATTTCAAGTTTTTATTTTGTTATATTGTATTAATTATTAAATACAAATTTTAGGAAAAATGCTAGTTTAACAAAAACCAAGTGACTGCAAATCAATTTTAATTGGCATCTTTGTGTACACAGTGGAACAGACCACGTCATAGACACATCAAGGTTATTTTCTCGAGATTCAGAAGCTTTACAAGAACAAAAACCCTAACCATAATCCAAATAAAAACTCTTGTCATAACCATAAAATAAAATAAATCCTATTCATCGGAGCATCGTGGGGGGCGGACCTCGTACCCAGGGTCTTATCCCCGCTCCCGGTTGCTTGCCGCTTTCGCTTTATGTTCGCATTAAAGTTTTTATTTGGTTATATGGTATTAATTATTAAACCCAAATTTTATGAAAATATAAAATGCTAGTTTAACAAAAATCAAGTGACTGCAAATCAAATGTAATGTGCCATGCTAGCAGTTTTGTAAAAAACACTTCGGTTCTTAGTGTTTATACTAACTTACACTGGGCTAACTTACACTGTGTTATTTTACATTAATTAAATCCGTCCTGTCCGTTCTGCGCATGTGTGATTATTTCAAACGTGCGGGACTCCATATGTCAACAAACTTCAACGGAATAGATTTTCGACAGTTCGAAAGCGAGTATTCGTCAAGGTGGCGAAGGCGCGAGTGGAAGTTAAATATATTATCCACGAAGCCATTTAACAAATTCGACCAATTTAAATCGGTCGTAACATAAAACAATTTGGTTATTTTGTTCACATGCACTGTGACCAATTAACAATTGGTTGTGACCAATTAACAATTGGTTTAAATAACCAATTTATATATGGTTGCAACCAATTCGTTTGGTTATTTCAACCGTTTTGAATTGGTTGCAACCAATTTAAACGGTTGTTTCAACCGGTCGTTTTTTACAGTGTACGGTACAACGTCTTCCCAATCAGTAAATGATGTTCTCCAGCGGAAAGCCTTCGACGGTTTAAACTGAATCGGAATGTCAGATCTATCGTGGATCTATCAACTATCGACTGAATTTCGAGTGAAATGAAACTATTATTATTCTCCCATCTGGCACAACAGTCGTGGGTGGTCAGCGGCAGGGGGCGGCACTGGGGGCGGGCTACCATTTTCGCCGTCGCTGATTGGTTTATTTGCCTGCCCGCATGACAGGAGTTGGCCTCATCTGCCACTTTAGTGACTTGACCCGTTGGCATTCATCTGGCCTCCTTCTTTCGTTCAAACAGTGGATTTAATAACACCGCGTTATTGTTATTATAATTATTTGCGATAATTATTGTTTGAGATGGCCTAATAACGATACACGAAGCATCAACATCAGAAGACATTTTAGAACTCCTCGAGCAGTCAAACCTGGGCGCACTGATGGACGCATTCAAAGGTAAGATATAATAGTCACATACCGCGTTGCGTTTGTCCAAGTATATAATCCACTAGCACAGAACATTGCATTTAAGTGTTTAACTATAAATGTTCGTTTCTTTCGCGTTCACGATTATTTTATTCATTGAATGGTTTTACGGAATAAACGGCAGAAAATATTCCGAACAATTTAACTAGCGTGACTCGAATCGATAAACAACTCGTTCGGCCTCAAATTATTGTCAAATATGGCCATTTCGACAAGAATGTATCAATTATTATATATATGTTATTATAAAGTATCCTTTGATTTACGACAATAGTGAGATACACTTTACGAGCGACCTTAAACTGCTTATAGAAAACCAAGTTGACGGGGAAGACTTTTGGCCTCGAGATGAGTGACCTCATTGTCCTCACAACAATGACCCGATTCTACTAAAGCTACGGAAAAAATGCATTTCTGTATGGAGCAAAGTCACTGGCTTGGTAAGTATTCATCATTTAGAAGTTTTGAGATATATGCCGCTAACTAAGCAAAGGTTGCGATATAACTTTGAGTTTATAGTTGTTGCTATTAATAAAAGCTAGAACGTTTCCATTCGTATTTCGCGCCTAAACGACACCAAAAGACTGGGTAGGACATAGTGTCATATGATTCGAGCGAAGAAGCCAGCTGATTGGTTGTGATGTCAAATAATCGTGTCAACGTATTTTAGTGCCTTTTACTGTGTCATGGGCACTGATCTATATATAATTGGACTAATATTATATATATTATATTGAGGTTATATATAGGTCAGTGGTCCAATTAACTGCGAGGGAACTGGGACTAGAAAATAAATATGCTTATTATTCAGTCCCTAACATAATCCTACAACACGATCGCTCTAAATTAAGGATAATGGTTAATTTTGAGGCGATCGTGAAAGTCGCACATGCGTGTGTTAGTCAATTACTTTCCCACAAGCTTAGTATCTCTCACTTGTTTATAAGTTTAGCTAGCCAAGTAGGGGAGTGGATGCGTCGCGGGCTAGGGATGGAGAAAATTTTGACGGTGGATTAGTTAGAAAACCCATTAGGCAGGGGGTTAGGGTTAGGATCTTTGTTGTGTTGGGGTTGGGTTCTTGCATTGGATTAACAACCATTATCCTTAATTCAGAGCGATTTGTAAATTAAGGATAATAGTTAATTTAAGGAAGAGACCGGGTTGAATCCTAACCCTACATGACATGCGTATGGTTTAGGTAACCCAATGTATGGTTAGGATTAGGGCTGTGTTAGGGCTTAAGTCCCAGTTCCCTCACGGTTAATTGGTCTCAGTGGTTGTTCTACACGCGTAAAAATGCACAAGCTGTTGCAAGTTGTCAACAGGCGTGAACAATGTTGTGCTGCACCCTGTGAACAATGTTGTTGGAACAATGATGAGCAACATTGTTCGTTCAACAATGTTGTTCACGCATGATAGCCGCCTTGTTACAGTATTGTTCAGCCAACAACATTGCAACAACTTGTGCGATTTTTCGCTGTGTAGTGCCCACCAGTGGTCTCTTGTTGGTCAGCAGTCATATTACCTGGGGTTAGGGTTAGAAAACTCATTAGGCAGGGGGTTAGGGTCTAAGTTGTTTTGAGGTTAAGGGGAATTTTGTCACTTAAATTAATCGCTAATCTCTTGTTTAGTGGTATGGGCCTTAACCCAAATCAACATTATATACTCTACTATTTAACCAGCAATTTTTTACTATTTAACCAGCAATTTCATTGATAAGTTCTTTATTTGAATTTATTTTAAGACATTTGACTGTAATGGGGTAAGAGTGTCTCTACCCCTCTTCAACAAAAGAAAGGGAATGGGGTAAGTGATACTACCAAAACCAGTATAATGTTTGTCACACCAAAATTTGATGCACCTTACTGTAACAGCTAACAGAAAGGAATGTGAGAATAGTAAACAAAGAGGTTTCCCATGCTCTTTTTTACAGCCATCATAAATTATCTAATAAGATGAAAGAGTTGAGTGGGTGAAATTTCTTGTTTATCACTCTCACATGATTACTTTCTGTTGACCATTATCATAATGCATTATTATTTTAATATGTAGCACTCTAATGGTTTTGTATAGGTACAGTAATAGTATGATTTTGAGTGCAATTTGGAAACAAATATGCACAAGTTAGTTTTTCAAATATCTCAAAATAGCACGAGTCAGAAGGACAAGTGCTATTTGGGGTCTTTGAAAAACTCACGAGTGTGTGTTTTTTTTTCAAATTGCACGAAAAATCATACTATTACTTATTAATAATATACTACAGGAAAATGTTTGAGACAATATTAATTCAAACTTAAATTTAAACTTGCTTGTCTGTACAGCACAAAATGACAAGTTTTCACTTGACGTAAACATCAATGATGATGTTTTTGCACTGTGATAACAGATTTGTTCACTGTGATAACAAGTTTTTGCACTGTGATAACAAGTTTTTGCACTGTGATAACATATTTTTGCACTGTGATAACAAGTTTTTGCACTGTAATAACATATTTTTGCACTGTGATAACAAGTTTTTGCACTGCGATTACATAGAAACTAAGTTACTAACTAGTAGACTATTACAAATCACAAGTAATGGAGTTTTATCTCTCTTCTGTACCATCTCTTTAGTCTTTATTATCAGTCTTTACCATAGCTATATCTTATGATTTACTTTTAGCACACTGTAAGTTATTCCCAGTGTTCAATATCTGGACCACAAAATTTTACCAGATAGTGTCAAACATCTAGATTTTGCCCTGGCACATCCCTAATGGCTAGGTTGTCACTAACACTTCATACACATAAAGTATTGTGTGTTCTTAAAATCATTAACATTATCTGTTTCCAGTGCCATTGTTTAATTTGCACATTCAGTTTCTGGTATGTACTTTGCACTGATATCACCATAATAGCAATGTTTAGCTTAATAATAATTTAATTATAAAATTGACATGCAAAAAATCCAATTTTATTCTTCAGAAGTGGACAATCGCTTGTATTATGGCTGCCCTACCACACCTGCTTGGTGAGGAAGAAGTCAACTGACTTTATCCCTGGGGAGATGTTTTGGAAAATCATTCTTGTAAGTTTGCAATTCATTTGCACTTTTCAATTTCCATTTAAAGGCACAATATGTTCTTGAATGGAACATTGTAAATACAGTAACTGCCATTTCTTAGTTTATTTTATAATGGTAGTATAATGACCTAATATGATAGTATAATATAATAAAATAATATAACATAATTTCATGTATAATTACAGGATGAAGTGATGTACAGACATCAATCCATGAGACAAAAGCTCCACGACTGATTTTGACTGAAACCATTTTAAATGTTCAGTAACTTTGTTTGGCCAATGAGGGCAATGGTCCAATTTTAAGCCATTCTCTGTTTAACTACTAAGCAATTTGTCTTGTGAGCCGGGATGAAATTTCAGTCCAGCTTACCGGGCTGAGATTTTTAGCCCGGCCTGGCTGAGACTATCCATGTAATATGCCCTTTATATAGCACTTTTTGCTGTTAAGAATTTTGTAAACATTTGTAAAACAGGAAGCATTTAGATTAAATTTTTTCATCAAATTTGTGTTTTTTTTTGGTATATTTCATAAGATGGATAAGATTTGTGCATTAAATGTTAACCATTTGTGTAATGGTTAATACTACCATTTCTACAAACCAATAAAAAATTGTTTAAAATAACACCACTTTAACCATTTAGAATTGATTACCTCAGATCCACCCTGGGGTACTATTCTAAATAGGTTAAAACTACTATTGTTAATTGGTTGCAACTTCGAATGACCAAATCTAATTGGTCATATACACCCATTATAATTGATTATTTCTACTAAAAATAAAATGGTTAAATCTACTATTGGAAATTGGTCGTTACAACAATTCACAATGGTTGTTTCAACCATTAGAAAATGGTAAATGTAACCATTTAAATGTGAGGCGACCATTTATTAATTGGTTGTTATAACCATTTACAACTGTTTGTCTCAGATCCACATTTCAACCATTTTTTTTTGCTTGAAATAACCATTTCGTTTTTACAGTGTATATATATATATATATATATATATACGGAAGTATACAAATGTGCCCTACCGGCTATCACCATATGGCTTCATGGCAACTGTGGACTTGGGACCCACTATGTACGGCTACACATTGTAGGATTGCATTGTGGAGTTACCAAAGCGCTCAAACTGCGAGCAGTGGGCGATGCGTAATGCGAACAGTAAACGTCTCACTGAGACTCTCCACCCAATCCATGAGAGCGCTCAAACCACACGAGCGGTGAGCGTAATATACGGAAGTATACAAATGTGCCCTACCGGCTATCACCATATGGCTTCATGGCAACTGTGGACTTGGGACCCACTATGTACGGCTACACATTGTAGGATTGCATTGTGGAGTTACCCAAAGCGCTCAAACTGCGAGGCAGTGGGCGATGCGTAATGCGAACAGTAAACGTCTCACTGAGGACTCTCCACCAATCCATGAGAGCGCTCAAACCACACGAGCGGTGAGCGTAATATACGGAAGTATACAAATGTGCCCTACCGGCTATCACCATATGGCTTCATGGCAACTGTGGACTTGGGACCCACTATGTACGGCTACACATTGTAGGATTGCATTGTGGATGTTACCAAAGCGCTCAAACTGCGGAGCAGTGGGCGATGCGTAATGCGAACAGTAAACGTCTCACTGAGGACTCTCCACCCAATCCATGAGAGCGCTCAAACCACACGAGCGGTGAGCGTAATATACGGAAGTATACAAATGTGCCCTATATTATATATATATATATATACAATTAATATGAGAGAGGATTTAAATATAATCAAATACGTATATGGAAAAAGTGACTGCCCCAACCGGGAATCGAACCGTGGTCTCCGAATCAACGTTTCGGCGCTCTGACCTTTGACCTAATGAGCTAGGCACGGTCAGAACTGTCAGTGATTTCTCCATATACGTATTAATTCGCCGCTTTCACTTAAACACCAACAGGCAGATATCGCATCTAACCATAGCGTGGTGCAAGCCTCTCGAGCGCACTTCCGAAAGTAGCGAAGCGATACACGACTTCTTGTATACAGAGGGCTTTAAGAATAATCCCCTCGCCCGGCGCGAAGCGCCGGCCGAAGGCCGAAGACCTGAGGGCGAGGGTGCTAATATCGACCGGCGTTTAGTCCCTCATCACGGGAATCCTAGCGTTTTCAGTCTCAGATTCAGTTTCCTTGCATATATATATATATATATATATATATATATTCAGGATCAACGTCGTCGATCATGCGCGGCATCGGCAAATTTGGCCCTGGTAACTAGATATAGAGAGAAGCTGATTGGTAGATCTCTGCATTTGAATAAATATTTAAATTTCAACCGTCACATGATTGCGAATGCAAAAATTGAAACGGTATTGAAAGGTTTTTGGTGCGTTAAAATTTGGCGTAATTTAAATATAAATTGACGCCAGCGCGACAAACCGCTTTCCGGAAGAAGCCGCCATTCGCGCAGCATTCCCTCACAAAATCATGACATTATCAGTTGATTTCATGCCGAATCTGTAGTGTTGAAGGGCAAAATAATCAAAGACAGGCACAAGTAAAAGGTAAATAAATTAGTATTCTCAAACATGACTAATAATTATATGTACATTGTCACCGACTCACCACCGGTCTGTGTTGAGCAATTAATTTGCCTTTTCTGCATAGTGTTTTTGGTTAGGGTTAGCAATTCGGTTAGGATTAGGGTTAGTTTACGATTTTGGTGATATTTACACGCATTTAGTTGAATTCTAAGAGACTATAGCGTCGTACGACTACCGTACGAATAGCCATTTAATACCTTCAGTTCAGTGCTTCACTTTATCGTTTAACTTTTTGACTTGACTCGCTAATTTTAATGTAATTTAAATAATTGTGCACTGTATTGTGTATTTGCTCCAAGCTCCGAAATCTAATAGACACATTTCGAAATACTTAACAGAGAGATTTGGAAAAAATTGAAGGTGTGTAATTTGAATGTTTAGAATTTTCAAAACATATATGTATAATATTTTGAGAGATGGAATTGAATCCATGCAGTTTCAAATATATACCATTTGTTCTTTATGATAATAATGGTAGTACAAATTTTGGAATTGCATGTACAGTATGTTTATTATTTGATTAAAATTATAAATACTATATGCTTGATAATTAGCCTATATATACAGTAGTTTAGGGTGAAAACATGCATACTATTGCTGTGTTTATATGACCTGGACCTGGCCTACAATTTTGCAGCAATAAACAAGCATTACTGTATACTTGTCAGTGTTAATATATACACTGCTGTAGTGAATAAGGGAGAGCTCGGGTGGAAACAGACGATACAGTACATGTACATGGATGATTGTCAAGCAAGCTCATATCCTCAGAAAAATTATTATGTGTCCCGGACAGGGATAACTTTCTGATTTCCAGTGAGATGCTCTGACCATTGAGCTACCAAGACTCAGATGGCAAGTGAAGGTTACATTGATGTACTGATTCTATTGGTATAACAGCAGTGTATATATTAACACACCCAAACATTACTGATATATATATATATATATATATATATATATATATATATATATATATATATATATATATATATATATATATATATATATATATATATTATATATATATATATATATATATATATATATATATATGTATATATATATATATATATGTACATATATATATATATATATATATATATATATATATATATATATATATATATATATATATATATATATATATATATATATATACCACCTTACCACCTTTTCACTTTGCTATATATATATATATATATTAACTGCTGTGCATAGGCAGTACATATATCATGAGAACCAGTACATCATTGTAACCTCTCTCCATCTGAATCTCGATGGCTCAAGGCCGTCACTGGCAATAAGAAGGTTATAATTTTTTTGATCTTGACGTCCATGTTTTGTATACTGGCATGTATTCCATATATAATCTGTGTTTACAGTACTCCATCTATAGTACTATAGTACACAATGCCATGTATATGCTTTGTTACCTGGCAAATATGGTATCTGCAAATATCTGCATTAGGCATTATTATTAGTATTATTGTAAATGCATTATTATTATTAGTATTAATAATAATAATAATAATAATAATAATCATACAATAATAATACAATAATAATACAATAATAATAAAATAATATTTATACAGGATAGCCCCTTCAATGCTAACACTGGTATAGAATATGGGGGTCTTGTTTTCTAAAAAATTACAGTTGTTACAAATTTCAACACATATTCATAAATGTACAGTACAATGTTACAAAAACTAATTTTAACTCAAAAGTTGTATATCCTTCGCATATATTTGGCAATAGATAATGGTGCTATAACATGTATGAACAGATTAATTGAAACATGGAAAATAGCTCTTTACTGGTAGATATGATGTTAAAATGGCATGGAATTTTCTAACTAGCATTACACAATGTAGTCCAGCTGTTAAGGGGTGAATTGTGCGTTTTATGATAGAAGCATTAAACTTGGCAAGTAGATAAAGTTACTACTGCTGATGACTTTCTGATATAGGGCCAATGCAGATTTCTTCCTGGTTGCCACAAAATTCTTCCAATTTACCTATCAAAGTATATATATTATAAAAAAGTGAAAATTCAAAGTTCATTTTCAGCGAATATCACCCATACCATTAGAAAGTTCGCGAAAAACTATATGAAGGACATTCAAGTGGGTTATACGATTTTGCAAGCTCATTTTGAGTTACAGAAGGCTAAACCCACTAAAAACAAGAATTTAGTAGCATTTTGCTGCATTTTCCACATTTTTGAGCGTTAATAACTCAAAATAAGCTTAGAAAATCGTACAACCCGCTTGAATGTCCTTCATATAGTTTATCGCGAACTTTCTAATGATATAGTTGATATTCGCTAAAACTGAACTTTGAATTTTCACTTTTTAATAATAAATATACTTTGATAGATAAATTGGAAGAAAAACTCGATTTTGTGGCAACCAGGTAGAAATCTGCATTGGCCCTATATCAGAAAGTCATCAGCACTAGTAACTTTATCTACTTGCCAAGTTTCATGCTTTTATCACTAAACGAACGATTAAGGCAAAATTTCGGGCTTGACCGCCGGACTAATGTAACTTGCTTCTAATACAAGAGGCACAAAACTTGGGATTTCTATTAACCAATCAGTTTCAAGTCCTGACTTAGGAAAGATCAGTTTCCCTGACATGCATAGATACCTCTGATTATGACCATCAATATTTAGTTATCCATATTCCTGCCAGCTCCACACCACAGTAGTCGAATGTGGGTAGAATTATCAACTTACTGTATATAATCTATCATACACACCAACAATTGGAGTAGAATCCCTAATACGTATTAGTAAATCTAATTTGAATGGGGCCCCTATACATTTGCATTATATGCATCCGTACTGTAGACATTTGAACGAATTTGATTTTTTTAAAGGACACTCATTGTATGATAGAGATGCACTTTCTTCCTTCAACAGCCTTTGGTAACTATATACTAAATACTGCATTGATTATTTCGTGAGTCATCAATATTGTGATAAAAGTAATTTCTTTCTTAGTGATTGATGGTAGAAACAGCAGTAGCCCCCCCACTATTCTGTTGCTGCACTCAATAATTAAAAAGTTTGGGCTGCATGTATTTATTTTGATGTCCTATGAAACAATTACATTCACACAATACAAAGCTGATAGACATTGTCCACTGAAAATGTATTTAGTTTGGCAAATGAAGTGCCTATTATCTAATTCAAGTAATTTAGAACTAGAATAAGTACTGTACTGTAAGTTTCAAACAGCAATTGGGCGAGGGGTTGTTGCGTATACGTATTTATAGTAATTGATATGAGAGAGGATTTAAATATAGTCAAATACGTATGGAAAAAGTGACTGCCCCAACCGGGAATCGAACCCTGGTCTCCGAATCAACGTTTCGGCGCTCTGACCTTTCAGCTAATGAGACACGGTCAGAACAGTCAGTGATTTCTCCATATACGTATTAATTCGCCGCTTTCACTTAAACACCAACAGGCGAATTAATACGTTTATGGAGAAATCACTGACTGTTCTGACCGTGTTCATTAGCTCAAAGGTCAGAGCGCCGAAACGTTGATTCGGAGACCAGGGGTCGATTCCCGGTTGGGGCAGTCACTTTTTCCATATACGTATTTGACTATATTTAAATCCTCTCTCATATTAATTATTATTCTTAAAGCCCTCTGTATACAAGAAGTCGTGCATCGCTTCGCAACTTTGGGAAGTGCGCTCGAGAGACCTTGCACCACGCTATGGTTAGATGCGATGTCTGACTGTTGGTGTTTAAGTGAAAGCGGCGAATTAATACGTATATGGAGAAATCACTGACTGTTGTGACCGTATCTCATTAGCTCAAAGGTCAGAGCGCCGAAACGTTGATTCGGAGACCAGGGTTCGATTCCCGATTGGGGCAGTCACTTTTTCCAGATACGTATTTGAATATATATATATATATATATATAAAAAAGTAGAGTGCTGCGTAGACAGTGTTTTGAATATATAGCAAAGTGAAAAGGTGGTAAACTGCCAAGAATTTAGTGACGAGATACTGACGTTTCGAGCGGAGCCCTTCATCAGAGTAAGACGAGATGAATGAAATAAATAGGGCTTATATATATGCCAAAAGGGTGTCACAAGTAGAAAGTAGCCAATCAAATGCACGGGAGATAAACAAACTAATAATTAATGAGATGGGAAACGTTAGATCATTTGCTATTTTTAACAGTCGATCAGCAAGCAGACTGAGGGGGCGGGAGAAATGACAGGTCCAATATTCAAGGGATTAGGCGATAATATTAGCATAAGAAACAAAAACTTGAAAAGGAATGAAAATGCATACGCGAATAATAAAAAATTAATAATAATAAAGGTTCCAAGCAAACTAAAATAACCAAAAACTTGTAGGAAATTAAATAAAAGAAAAACGTTCGTTAAGACCAAGAGGATGTGTGGTGCCAAGTTTAAAAATGAGACGCTTCTCTTGCCGCTTGCGGTTATCGTTGCCACCGGAGATGGGAAGGATGGCACAGACTTTCATGTCTGAAACCAAATGGTTGGAGCTGTTGAAATGGCGGGCTACAGGTTTGTCACCATCATTGATCCTCACGGAACGAAGATGTTCAGCAAACCTGTCTGAAAGACGTCGCCCAGTTTCACCGATGTAGATTTTAGGGCATTTATCGCATGAAATGCAATAAATTATGTTGGTGGACGTGCATGAAAAAGCTATGACGGATTGTGTGGTCGAATTTGGGGGCAGTAATAACTGTAGTGGGATTGAGAAAAGCGCATGTGTTACAGCGGGAACGGCCGCAAGAAAATGTTCCCGCTGGTGCCGAGGTATTTTGTTTAAGGGCACTATGTACTAAGGAGTCACGAATGTTTTTATTACGGCGAAAAGATACCAAAGGGTTGTCGGTGAAAATGGCTGACGTCTCAGGATCATTTTGTAAAATGTGAAAATTCCGATTAATAATATTTTTAACTTTAAAATTGAAAGGATGAAATGTTAGAACTAAAGGAATTTTATTGTTTGAAAACTCGTTCCAAAGATGGTTCAAGGGCGTCTAAACGGGGGACGAGAAAAGCTTTCTGAACGGCGAGGTCTAAAAGGTTGGTAGGGTAACCACGTTGGACAAAAAAGATCTCATTTCCATTGATTTGACTTGAAAATCTTGGTCGTCGCTACATAAGCGGCGAAGACGCAAGAATTGAGAGTAAGGGATGGATTGCTTAGTGTGGTTGGGATGAGAGGATGAAAATAGAAGATAACTATGGGAGTCAGTAGGCTTGTACGAGACCGACGTTTTCAGCGAATCACCATTAATCGAAATTAAAATATCAAGGGAACGACACAGAGGCCTCGCTGATTTCCCACGTGAACTTCAGAGCAGGATGAAAATCATCAACAAAGTTGATGAACTGCTCTAAAAGGACACGTGAACACGACGCTGTTCCTAAACAGTCATCGATAAAATCTTCCGAAAAAATCAGGCAAGCGACCCGTGTATTGTTCAAAGATCTGTTTTTCAACATAACCAACAAATAAATTAGCATAGCTTGGACCCATTTTGGTGCCCATCGCAACACCACTTATTTGTTGATAATGTTCGCCATCAAACGAAAAATTGTTAAGGGTAAGCACTAGTTCTGCTAAGCGGAGTAACGTGGTTGTGGAGGGTTCTAAATTAGTGCGCTGATCAAAGAAAAAACTTCAGAGCTTCAAGGCCATCGCAATGGGGAATGACGGTGTATAAGGACTTGACGTCCCATCGTGAAAATAAATTTATCGGAACTACTGAAACGTAACTGGTCGAAAATTTGCAAGGCATGTTTAGTATCTTTGATATAAGAAGGCAACTTCTTAACCAAAGGATACATAACGTTGTCTAGAAAACTGGAAACGAGCTCGGTGGGGCAACTACAAGCGGAAACAATCGGCCTGCCAGGATTGTTAGGTTTATGGATTTTAGGTAGGAAATATATGACAGGCGTTCTGGGGGTTGTTAATATAAGGTTAGATGCAGAGGCAGGCAATTCACCGGCTTGGATGAAATTCTTGATGGTAGTTTTGACGGATTTTTGGTGAGATTGAGTGGGATCGGAATTCAACTTAGTATAAAAGATGGTGTCGCTGAGTTGACGAAGAGCCTCTTGTCGATACAAGTCCGCTCTCCAGACAACTACAGCGCCACCTTTGTCCGCAGGTTTTATGACAACGTCATTTCGGCATCGTAATGAATTCAAAGCTAGAAGCTCTTCTTTGTTAAGGTTATGAACTTGTTTTCTGCGCGGAGGTTGCAATTTATCAATGTCATGGCGGCATTGTCTTACGAAAAGATCAAGGGAAGAAAAATCACCTTCGGATGGAGACCAAGACGACTTCTTGGGGTTGAGTTCTTCGAAAAATATCCTTATTGCTATTGAAAGTGGGCTTATCATGAAAAAAGGCTTTGAGGCGCATGCGGCGGAAGAAAGATTCGGTATCCTCTTTAACTGAAAATAGATCGATGGGCCCGGAGTTGGGAACAAACTTGAGACCTTTCGCAAGAAAAGATCTCTCGGGGTCAGATAATGGCAAATCAGAGGGAATAGTGAAAACTAGACGAGTGACTTCGTTAGAGGAACTAGTGCTTTGGGAGGGATTCGGGGAAGGACCCAGTAATTTGGCCAATTTGGACGCCTTAACGTCTTTAAGAAAAAACATAGAGTCTGGAATTCAGCATGCGAATTTGTTGAACGATAGCGGTAAACAAAATAGGTGGGCAGACCTGGGAGAGAGAGGACTTACATCCCGAGATGTAGTCATCAGTATGTTGTAAATTACTGGACATAGATTTAATAGTGATACGCATCAAAATATATATATATATATTATATATATATATATATATATATATATTTATATATATATATATATATATATATATATATATATATATATATATATATTATATATATACATATATATATATATATATATATATATATATATATATATATATTATATATATATATATATATATATATATATATATATATTATACACTGCAAAAAATGCATGTGTTAAATTAACACACTTTCTTGTGTAAAGTCATACTTTTACTCAAGAATTTGCGTTAGGTTAACACAAAAATTGCGGTAAATTTCCTACATCATTTTTTGTGTAAAATTTACACAAATTATTAGGTAAAAGTAAAATTTACTCAAAATTTAGTGTAAATATTTACACAAAAGCTTGTGTTTATTTACACAGAGTTTCAGTGTAAATTGTGTTTACACACGCAAGCATGTAAAATAAACACTGGCTCGTGTGTAAATTTGCAACGTGCGTAACTTTACTCAAACTTGTGTGTAATTATTCAGTTTCTACACAAATCATGTGTAAATGAGCAATACAAATTACACATAGTTTGAGTAAAACCATTCAACTCAAGTAATCATGTTTCTAACTCAAGTTTTTGTGTAAATACACTGTTATTTTCGAGGAGTTAAAATAACCCAGGAGAGGGAGTAATTTTGACTACTTAGGATGGAGTAACTTCATTGGAGTTATTTTAACTCCACCTTCGGAGTTAAAGTAACCCTATAGAGAGGAGTAATTTTAACTATCCAGAACGGTTAACTTCATTGGAGTTACTTTGACTCTTTTTTCGGAGTTAAAGTAATCTAAGAATGGAGTAATTTAGAGTTTCTTCATTGGAGTTCTTTTAACTGCAAGTTTGGCAGAGTTAAAATAACCCAAGAAACGTGTCGTTCGTCGATTTATATATATATATATATATATATATATATCGGTATTGCTGACAGACGCTAGGGCTTAATCAATAGTCTTCAAGAGTCCAATTTAGAGAAGTAATAATATTCAATAGGCTTTATGTGCGGGTTTATCTCATTCCCCAGCTAGTGTACACAACGTATTAATCGCAACGTTGCAAGGTTATGGTTTGGTTAGATCGGACCTAGTTTCCTACAATTAACGTAGCTGCGGTACGATATCGCAGAGGAGGTAAACATACGTTGTAGCAACGTTGGCGAAATAACGTTGCTATTAGCCGTTCAGCCGACTAGGTTTATATATGCGGGAACCATTCACTGATCGCGCTGGCTATACAACGTCGAAATAGCGTTTTATAAAAGGTTTTCAATGAGAAGATGTTGTTTTATCATATTGTAAGGCTAAACAACAAAGCGTGTTTATGTATGTGACACTCCAATCTCAAGCGATGCGTGCGAAGAACATTTAAATGCGTTTCTACGGTATATAGGCAGCAGTAATAAACTGCGTGAAAACCGTCACAGTTAAAGGATAACATTTCTAAAGAAACCTCAAAACCCTATGTAACTAAGAATAAGAATAAATGGACTACAGTAAACCAAACACCGTGTTATGTTTAATGTATAGGGCTGGGTACGAGTTAAACCAATTCCTTCCCAGATGTCCTAGCGCGTTCATTTTTTCACTCGTCTGCATTTCTGAATACAAGAGCGCGAAATTTTAACTGTGTTATTCCTTTCAAATCCATCGGTTACATCTGTCTCCTGGGTGCATCATCGATTTTAAAGTAAGTAATAGTTTTGTCCTTTTACTTAATGTTGCCTTTCTATCATTATTTTCGTGATATCTTATCATTGTTGGCATTTGTTGCGATAAACACGGTATATTATGATACAGGTTTGTGCAATAGCATATGGACTTCGTTGTCCAAGTATTTTCAAATATATGAGGCCAAATTTTGTTGACTGTGGTATATCCTGGCCACATATACCATGGTTATGTATTATCTACATGTATTGCATCGATCGATTTTCAGTATTAAGCCTTAATATAGCTGGTATTTATCAGGGATTGGGAAATTAAAGTTTGGTATTTCCCTATTTGTCCATATTAAAATAGCTGGGTTTATATTTAAAGGTTTGTTTATATTTCTACCACTTGATAATATATAACAACCATAAACACTTACGTTGAATAACTGTTACAACCCTGATATAAGAAGTATTAAGTTATCTTGGGATATATTTCTTGCTATGGTTTCTATAGTTTATGAATAATATGGTCTATTAAACACTTGAAAATCATACATGTCATGGCCTGATGCAAACTTGGGACATTGATAAGCCAATTTCGATTAAAACTACATGTATACAGCAAATATAGTTTAAGTATATGTAATGAAGGTATTGTATGATATATGTGCTAAATTGCTAATTTTATTTTCTGCATCCCCTCTCAAACTTCTAGCTATATTTGAGAGTTTTGATAATTTAGCAGTTGGTGCAAACCTTGCCACTTCAGGACTGTCTAGTGAAGTACAAAGTAAGTTAAAATAATGATCTTCTACCAATTGCTTTTAACACATTAGAACAAGGGGGCATTTATAATTTTATTTTGGCGAAAGCCATACACCTCTTTCATAATGGCGCCCAAATTAAATATTCTTTTATATTCATTTAAATTAGCCTTTCTGACCTCGTTCGTGTGTTGTAATTCCAAATAATCGTCGCTTTGTAACGAGGCCAGAAAGGCTAATTTGCATGCATACAAAATAATATTTAAATTGGCCACCATTATGAAAGCGGTCTATGCACTAACTACAAACACTAGTTTAATGGTAGTCATAATTGTTCTTGAGAACAACATTGTCATTAATCTGCTAACATATAACAGCGCTGCAAATAATGGCCGGTCAATAACTGGCGATATTAGCACCTTGACCGCTGCTTTTTAGTTTTCAATGACCATTTTGACCGGTCAAATATTTATGGAGCGGTTATGTTTTGCTGCAAGTGAGCATACATGATAAGATAGTTTTGAGATTAATTTGAAGACGTTAATGGCACAGTGAATGTAATGAAATAGTTTAAATACAACAATATGCTATTCTTCATACACAGTTATTTATGTAAGTCGTATCAGAATTGAGGCGTCTTTGATGTAATGTGTGACCAGTAGGATTTGGCACTTCACCACCAAATTTTAATTTCTCCTGCTCGTCATGACCGACAGTTGCTAAGGTTTATTTGCAGCGCTGATATAATGAAATTGCAGGACATCACATGGGTCAACTGGTGATAAGACAGGCTAAGTTGGTTACATTTACCCACAATTGTTTCTCACATAAATTTTGTTTCTTTCACCATGATAGTAAGCTGATGGCACTTGCATTGTAATTTGTCAAAATAAATTGATAACTTTTGACTGAACCTTGAGAAGTACTATTATGTGGCCTTCTAATGGTGAATATAATAATAATAATATTTATTTATTTATACAGGCTAACTTGTTCAGCAAAAAGAATGCTGTTATATCTTTATTTATGTATTTATGTAAACCGGCAATTGTGCAAATGCTAACATGGGCTGGTTGTTTAAAGGGCGATTAGTGCTAACTGTGAAATAACATTTAACCAGCTGATTATTTTATTTGAGAACAAAGGCAAAACAATAAAATATTTCTAAATTTGTACAATGTCTGAACAGAAAATTTCAAATATCTTTGCCTGTGATAATTGGTGATAATTCTTACAATTGAATACCAAATAATTCTGTGTTACTGTAAGCTCATCACCTTTTGAACAACTGGTCCCAAGGGTTTATTAGTAGATGGGTTGTACCGATTTGGGAGCTCCATGATGTGAACTCATGTTTTATATGTTTTTGTTGATTTCTATCTTTCTTTTTGTAGATTTTCAAAGAAGTTTATTAACAAGACTAGACACAATCGTGGAGAAACAAGATGAAGCTCTTTAAATTTTAAGAGTGTTGTCTTAGTGGTCACCTCAATGATGAAGGTTTCAAGAGGAAATGGTGAGTGCCAACATTTCACAATTTTCACTTTGTTGTGATTATACTTCATGGTAACACTAGACCGGGTTTCCATCTGTTTTTTCTAATCCTAACCATAACCATAACCCTAATCCTAACCGTAAAATATGGTGGGAGACTATATGTATTGTTTACCATGAAGTATTAGGGTTGTCCTTTTTTTATTTTGTATAATCTCACCCTCTTAAATGGTTCCAATTGGGTTAAAAATGCTGTGTGTAAAATTGTATTAAAAACTATTTAACAATTAGACAACGAGAACGAGTTGTCTATGAGCAGATAGTCAACTCGGGCTCATCGCTCGTATATACATTTTAGCGGACGCCATGTTTGGACTAGATTCCAGGTTTGGCCATGCAGCTTGAATATGTCGTGTCTTCTGATTGGTCAGGATAGGAATATTCCAGCATAAGAAGGTTTGTGATTGGGTAACGCTACTCACCGTTTATCACCAATAGACAGTGAGTAGCTCAGCCAATCAGAATGCCGAATTTGTAATAGAACACTAGTTGGTTGATACTAATGATATTTAGGGGTAGCTCAAGGACCCTGACATTTTTATTATAGTATCCGTAGGAGAAAAATCAGCCAAATTGTCCAATATATGCTATAAGTCCTCAGGGGTCCATGTCGGATTGGTCTAAAAATCCATTAGTGAGTAGTTTAGACCTGGTTTCCTATTTGAATTTAAGACAAACTTATAGCCAAAAATGTATGGTTTCCGAGATACAGTATAGGGCTCCACTGAAGCTCTTAAAATTCTTATTGGTTAAAAAAGTTTGGAGCCCTATATCTTGAAAAGTCAAATAGGAAACCAGGTCTAAACTACTCACTAATAGATTTTTAGACCAATCCGATACTCCCCTGAGGACTTATTATAGCATATTTGATAATTTGACTGATTTTTCTCATACAGATATCGCGGTACTATAGTAACAATTTCAGGGTCCTTGACCTACCGCTAAATATCAATGATTAATACAATTTTACACACGCCATTTTTAACCCAATTGCAACCATTTAAGAGGGTGAGACTATACAAAAAATAAATAAAATAATCACAGGGCATTAATCACAGTTAATTTTTATCCGTAGACATACAGTAGTTGCCATAATGTTCTGTCCAGCTTATCACCTTTATCAACCTTGTGATTAAAATACTAAAGATCAATACCGTAACAGGGCTCAAATTTAGTCGCGGCCATGGCCGACGATTAAAAGCATATGGCTGTCGATGATGAAATTTTATCTAAAACTCTACAGCCACTTTTGGCCGTGGATACGACTGTCGAAATTTTCAAACAGTTTTTACTTTATAGCGTGTTGTTCAGTGCGATAAACTTTATTGTTTCTTTGTGAAAATCGAACGATTTTTCCGCACAATCATACGGGCTTTGAGCGCGACTGTCTGTCTAGACAAACTGCGGTACCTTTTAAGCAACGCGAGTGGCGAGTTTAAAATTTCACTCGAAGGCAAGAAGTCCGAACTGAACTGTTGAAGGTACGGTACGTTGTAAGACGTTACGCAACGTTATAAGATGCTACGCAACGTTGCGTACGACGTTACATAAAGTTGTAAGACGTTACGCTACGTGGAAAGACGTTATGCTACACGTTGTAAGACGTTACGCTACGTTGGAAGGCGTTAAGCTACGTTGTAAGACGTACAACGTTACGCTACATTGTAAAACGTTACGCAACGTTGTAAGACGCTACACAACGTAAGACGCTACAGTACGCTACATTGTGCTTCTTTTCTATGTAGTTAAGGTAATTCCTCAGTAATTCTTTCCGAAATGAAAATTTGCTGAAACTTTCCAGTCTTAAAGTTATTGACATACTTATATTAAAACCAAAAAAAAAGTTGGGGTCACCGACCTTGTTTAGAAGATATGGCATTTCTTTGAGAACTATGACCTTAAACCAGTATTATCAAGTAGTTTACAAACCTACTTGCACAGGGAGCCCTAGCTAGACTTGTGTAACAGTGTCGGGAAAAAATGATTTAGTTCAGTAATAACTCTTCCCTACCAGTACACAAGCGGAAATTGTTAGATTTGGCACTATATTGTCCTAAAATGGTCGGAAAGTGTTGCATAATGGCCATAAAAGCACTGATTATTGGATATGCGCAGTAAATGTGCGCAATGCAAAATTGATGAATCACCTTAATACTGAATTTATAATTCATTTTTTTGTTATTCAAATTTGTTAAAGTGTTGTTTATTTTTCCTCTTTAATATAGGAAGAAGCTGATGCCACTGCTTTTGCAAAAATCGCAAAAAACACCTTCTCCAATATTATAGTTAAAGGATCCTTGGATGCACCAGATGAAATTTTAATTGCTGCTGAAAATCAAGTACTTTGTTCCGTCAGTGGTAGTTTAGTAGAAGCGTATCTTTCTTTTTTGGCAGCATGCTATGTTTTTATGTTTAATTATCCGCCAAATGCAAAAAAGTTTTTATTTATTTTCAAAAATGTATCTTGCATGTTCACGATGCCAAGAAATTACCAACCACAATAATTTCTCTGGTTAATGATATCAATAACATTTCTTTAAATGTGTAATTGCTTTAAGGTATCTAGCAATGGTGTTTGCATGAGCATGGGCTGGTTATCAAGATAAGTTTTAAATTAATGCTAGGATTTGTTTTTTGTCTAAACTTTCCTTGCAAAGTCACTGTGATTTATGCAAATTTCAAAGCCACAGTATAATATATAATTAAACAAGTCAGTCTAGTTCACCGGCTATAGTCTGTGCTCATGCATTAGCCCCTTATCACCTTGTTTGTAAATTGGCAAATCAGAACAACATTTAATTTATACATGTGCAGCAATTATTTAAAGTGCTTATAAACCCAAAATGGGTTTTTGGTGATTCGGATAGAGCATAAAAAGTTAGTTTATACTTTCTAGATTAGTTTTTGCGTTAAACTTTTAGTTTCGGAGATATAAGGGCTCAAAGTCACAATTTGTGAAAAAAAGTAGCGCATACCGGGAGACTGGATCCGAGGAACGTGTTATGTTTCAAATTGTATAAAAATATATTACAATTCGAGTAGACAAGGTAACATTGTAAAGACACATCGTTTGGGAATTTTTCAATAAAAACTCTTAAGATAGCTGTCTTCTCCTATACAAAAGCCTAGTTGTTGTTGAAGATGGGTTCCTCGGATCCAGGTCCCTGTGTTTATGTTTTATGTTTTTGTTTTTGTGTTTTATGTGGTGCTACTTTTTTCCAAAAATGGCACAATTTGCATGTTTGAGCCTCCAGAACTTATTAACTAACTTTTATGCTCTATCCGAATCACCAAAAACCCATTTTGGGTTTATAAGCACTTTAATGTATATTGAACTTTGCTGTTTACCTTTTCAAAAGTAAATCAGTATTCAAAACCATTTAAACAAAGGAACAACTTAAAAAATAATTGGATGTCTAGTAATATTACAGTTTCGAAAATTGTTGCAAAGAATTGTCAGTGTGGAGGAAATATTATAGAAGCCACATTTGTTATAGTGTATGATTAAATTCTCATGTTCTTGATCTTATTTTCCTAAATATTGGTTTGTATATAATAATCTTAAACTGTTTTACAAATACATTTTTTGTTAAAAAGAACTGTTGTTTCTATAATTTTACAGTAGCGTTTTTACACAAATTTGTGTTACTGTAGATCAAATTGCTTGCGTAAATTTTACCGTATCTTGTGTGTAACATTTACACATTGTCAGTGTAAAAACATTTACACATTGTATGTGTAAAGTGTTATTTTACACACAATTTTGTGTTTGTGTGAAAGCATTTTGCTTGTGTAAATTTACCGAGATTTTTGTGTAAACATTTACACATTGAATGTGTAAAGTGTTATTTTACACACAATTTTGTGTTTGGGTGAAAGCATTTTGCTTGTGTAAATTTACCGAGATTTTTGCGTAAACAATTTACACATGACGTGTGTTTGTGTAAAAGCAGTTTCTACTCAATATTTTGTGTTTATTTTACACAGCGTTTTTTGCAGTGTATATATATATATATATATATATATATATATATATATATATATATATATTATATATATATATATATATATATAATATATATATATATATATATAACAATTATACCATGAGCTCGAGTCGTATAGAGCTCCATAGCCAACGAGGCGCGAAGCGCCGAGTTGGCTATTAGTTCATACACGACGAGAGCGAATGGTATAATTGTTTTATAATATAGCAAAACATTTTAAGATAATAATCGGCAAAACTGTTGATATGTCGCAGTGAATAAATTATATAATTGAAAGCAACGGTGCGGGTTTTTAAGTAGAACGAGGCAACACTAACTTCCGCCACATCTACTTCCGTCATGCGTGATGTTGTCGCGTAAGAAAGGTTTTTCGCTGAGTTGAAAACAGCTTCATTATTTTGTCTGAGAGCCAAAAAATTCGTCGAGAGGGTTCAATAAAGAAAAAAAGATCCTTTGAAAAGCCAAAAGGTGGGTCAATTTTTAGTAATTGTATCACGGTTGTGAATATTTGGGCTTTTAAGAGCACGTGAAAGCTAAAAAACATTAGCGAAAATCTCGCTTTGTTGTTTCTCGATGTGTATCACCTAAAAATAACAAAGTTTTCATTCATAATGCTTTATTACTTAAAAAAATTATCTTTACTGAATAATCATGATAATATTTGTAATAAATATGTGTTGCTAGCTAACTTTTATCCTTTTTATTTTCTCTGACAAAACATTATTATCAACTGTTGACAATTCAGTCGGGTTTTTCAAAGACTTAAGACGATTTTTAAAGTGGATTTTGCAACAAAACTTCGTAAATTTTGCACTTGGTTAATGTATTTTCTGTTGAACATTAGCCTTACTTCTCTCAGTTCAGGTTTTTTCGCTCTTGTGCGTCAAAGAAATAACTAGTTTCATCTGCAGTAGGTTGAGAAAATCACGCCGCCATTTTGTTTTTTCATTACTAGTGATACATGAGCTGATAGCTTGCTAGTATAAGAACCAATCAGATTGCAGAACAGCTCATATACGGTGGATGGCTATATTATAAATATATATATATATATATATATATATATATATATATACGGTATATATATATATATACATATATACATATATACATATATACATATATACATATATACATATATACATATATACATATATACATATATACATATATATACATATATACATATATTATAGGTAATATTTGGCATTTCACTCGATCAAACCACATGTTGAAAGGATTTCTGGTGAAGAAAATTTCGAGTGTTGGAATACATACAATACCAAACAGGGACCAGTTGCGAAAAATGCAACTTCAAGGCCTTCCGGCTGGAATTGAACACGCGACCCTGCGATGCTAGTGCAGTGCTCTGACCACTGAGCTACGGAAGCCGTTGCCGAGAGCGTAGTCACGAGTTCTGTATATATGGTGGTGGTAATGCCGGGATAAGATTCGGGGTATATTATAGGTAATATTTGGCATTTCACTCGATCAAACCACATGTTGAAAGGTTTTATGGTGAAGGAAAATTTAGAGTGTTGGAATACATACATTTAAAGACCAAGCCGGGACCAGTTGCGAAAAATGCAACTTGAAGGCCTTCCGGCTGGAATTGAACCCGCGACCCTGCGATGCTAGTGCAGTGCTCTGACCACTGAGCTACGGAAGCCGTTGCCGAGAGCGTAATCACGAGTTCTGTATATATGGTGGTGGTAATGCCGGGATAAGATTCTGGGAATATTATAGGTAATATTTGGCATTTCACTCGATCAAACCACATGTTGAAAGGATTTATGGTGAAGGAAAATTTCGAGTGTTGGAATACATACATTTTAAGACCAAACCGGGACCAGTTGCGAAAAATGCAACTTCAATGCCTTCCGGCTGGAATTGAACCCGCGACCCTGCGATGCTAGTGCAGTGCTCTGACCACTGAGCTACGGATTAAGCCGTTGCCGAGAGCGTAGTCACGAGTTCTGTATATATGGTGGTGGTAATTCCGGGATAAGATTGTGGGTATATTATAGGTAATATTTGGCATTTCACTCGATCAAACCACATTTTGTAAGGATTTATGGTGAAGGAAAATTTCGAGTGTTGGAATACATACATTTTAATACCAAACCGGGACCAGTTGCGAAAAATGCAACTTCAAGGCCTTCCGGCTGGAATTGAACCCGCGACCCTGCGATGCTAGTGCAGTGCTCTGACCACTGAGCTACGGAAGCCGTTGCCGAGAGCGCAGTCACGAGTTCTGTATATATGGTGGTGGTAATGCCCGGATAAGATTATGGGTATATTATAGGTAATATTTGGCATTTCACTCGATCAAACCACATGTTGAAAGGATTTATGGTGAAGGAAAATTTCGAGTGTTGGAATACATACATTTAAAGACCAAACCGCGGGACCAGTTGCGAAAAATGCAACTTGAAGGCCTTCCGGCTGGAATTGAACCAGCGACCCTGCGATGCTAGTGCATTGCTCTGATCACTGAGCTATACGGAAGCCGTTGTCGAGAGCGTAGTCACGAGTTCTGTATATATGGTGGTGGTAATGCCGGGATAAGATTCTGGGTATATTATTGGTAATATTTGGCATATATATATATATATATATAATATAATATTTGAATATTATATTATATATAGGATAAGATTCTGGGTATATTATAGGTAATATTTGGCATATATATATATATATATATAAGGTAATATTTGGCATATATATATATAATATTTGGCATATATATATATATATATATATATATATATGCATATATATATATATATATATATATATATATATGCGACAGCCTTTTCACTTTTTAAATATATATTCGCTCTACCTATAATGGTATTGAGCGCTCTCAATCCATTTGCCAACTGTGTGACTTTGTTACATATACTTCTTGGTATATATATATATATATATATATATATATATATATATATATATATATATATATATATATATATATATATATATATATATATATATATATATATATATATATATATATATATATATATATATATATATATTTATATATATATTATATATATATATATATATATATATATATATATATATATATATATATATATAGGCTACGTGTAGGTTTTGGTCTACGAAATGCAAAGAGTGCTCAACAACATATAGTTAGAGCAAATAATAGATTTTCGCTTACCTCAAAACTGGTCTGCTACAACTTGTTTCATCTGTAAAAGAATCTTCAGGTCACTGCCTGAAGATTCTTTTACAGATGAAACAAGTTGTAGCAGACCAGTTTTGAGGTAAGCGAAAATATATATATATATATATATATATATATATATATATATATATATATATATATATATATATATATATATATATATATATATATATATATATATATATATATATATATATATATATATATAAAAATATATATATATATATATATATATATATATATATATATATATATATATATATATATATATATATATATATATATATATATACGGCTTCCGTAGCTCAGTGCTCAGAGCACTGCACTAGCAATCGCAGGGTCGCGGTTCAATTCCTACCGGAAGGCCGCTAAGTTGCATTTTTTGCAACTGGTCCCGGTTTGGTCTTAAAATGTATGTATTCCAACACTCGAAATTTTCCTTCACCATAAATCCTTTCAACATGTAGTTTGATCGAGTGAAATGCCAAATATTACTATATAATATACCCAGAATCTTATCCCGGCATTACCACCATATATACAAGAACTCGTGCCTAGGCTCTCGGCAACGGCTTCCGTAGCTCAGTGCTCAGAGCACTGCACTAGCAATCGCAGGGTCGCGGGTTCAATTCCTACCGGAAGGCCGCTAAGTTGCATTTTTCGCAACTGGTCCCGGTTTGGTCCTAAAATGTATGTATTTCAACACTCGACATTTTCCTTCACCATAAATCCTTTCAACATGTAGTTTGATCGAGTGAAATGCCAAATATTAATATATATATATATATATATATATATATATATATATATATATATATATATATATAAATATATATATTATATATAAATATATATAATATATATATATATATATATATATATATATATATATATATATATATATATATATATATATATATATATATATATATATATATATATATATATATATATATATATATATATATATACGGCTTCCGTAGCTCAGTGCTCAGAGCACTGCACTAGCAATCGCAGGGTCGCGGGTTCAATTCCTACCGGAAGGCCGCTAAGTTGCATTTTTCGCAACTGGTCCCGGTTTGGTCTTAAAATGTATGTATTCCAACACTCGAAATTTTCCTTCACCGTAAATCCTTTCAACATGTAGTTTGATCGAGTGAAATGCCAAATATTACTATATAATATACCCAGAATCTTATCCCGGCATTACCACCATATATACAGAACTCGTGACTAGGCTCTCGGCAACGGCTTCCGTAGCTCAGTGCTCAGAGCACTGCACTAGCAATCGCAGGGTCGCGGGTTCAATTCCTACCGGAAGGCCGCTAAGTTGCATTTTTCGCAACTGGTCCCGGTTTGGTCTTAAAATGTATGTATTCCAACACTCGAAATTTTCCTTCACCATAAATCCTTTCAACATGTAGTTTGATCGAGTGAAATGCCAAATATTACTATATATATATATATATATATATATATATATATATATATATATATATATATATATATATATATATATATATATATATATATATATATATATATATATATATATATATATATATATATTATATATATATATATATGTATATATATATATATATATATATATATATATATATATATTATATATATATATATATATATATACTAAGGATTTATGGTGAAGGAAAATTTCGAGTGTGGAAATATATACATTTTAAGACCTAACCGGGACCAGTATATATATATATATATGGATAGAAAAGTTCGGTGAAAAATTAAATTAAAATGGCTGCTGGCAAACAAATGTCACTAAAACAGAATACATGTATTTTGGTAACGAAATTTAGGTTGTCCAATGTAGATAAAAATATTCGTTATTATTATTGGTGACCTGAAAATTAAGAGAGTTGAAATCACAAAATATCTTGCGTTCAATTGGATGAAAACGCTAAAGGACATTGGCAAAACAATTAAGTTTTTTCTTATATGAATATACTTGTAAATGATAGAGTAACACCTTTTAGAATTTAACGTCGTATTTTACTTCGTTTTTGAAATATTACAGTTTTTTATATGTGAATGAGATTGTCTATGACGTGAGGTGTAGGGTAGAGAATTTTCACTTGTTAAAATATTAGTTCAATCTACAAGTTTATTCCACAAATTTACTTGAAAATGTGCGTACAGTATAATAACTGTTCATGATTATGAATGTTGTAAACATAGCAATCAATGAGATATAAGACATTTTTTAATGAGGGAAAATTCTCTACCCTGCACCTGACGTAAGAGACCATCTCATTTACATATTAAACTAGAAATACGTATACGCAACAACCCCTCGCCCGCTTACTCTTTGAAACTTGTATAGCGTAGTTGCTTACAATACTTTTAAATTTTAGTTCTTACTAACTTTTAGTTGTACCTGAATTAGAAAATAGCGCATTCATTTGCCAAATTGAATAGTGTTTCAGTGGACAATAGCTCTGAGAGCTTTGTGTTTAATTGTTTCAATATAGGACAAAAATAAATAACTAAATACATTAATGGTAATAGTTAGTATAAACAGACACTATTAGCTGTTGGAGGAAGAAAGTGCATCTTTAACATAGGGGTGCATACATAGTGCAAATGTATAGGGCCCATTCAAATTGGGTTTACTAAGATACATATTAGGGTTTTTCCACGATTGTTGGTGTGGATAGATTATATACAGCAATTTGATAATTCTACTCACATTGGACTACGTTGCGATGTGGAGCCGGCAGGGATGTGGATTACTTAATATTGATTTCTCTCGACAGGTCTCAACGAAGAGCAGGGAAACTGATCTTACCTAACTCGGGACTTGAAACTGATTGGTTCATAGAAACCCTAGGATTGATACCTCTTGTAATTAGAAGAAACTTACATTGTGTAATGCTAGTTAAGAAATTCTGTGAAGGCATTTTCATATCATATCTAAAGAACTAATTTCGTCTCAATAAATCTGTTCATACATACATGTTTTAGCACCTTTTCAATTGCCTTAAAGTGCCTATGCAACGAAAAAATGAGTCTGACCCTGTTCAATCGTGGTATGTATTACACGTGATTTATCATTTATATCCTCCAGATGATATGAATTTATCAAGAAGTCTGGAAATACTCTACATTTATACTAGTATAAACCTACCTGAAGATTGGCACTGCACATTTTTGACGTACATGAATAAATTAAATAGGTTTGATTTGTCTACTGACAAACGACACTCGTATATACTAGCTATGTATTTGATTCTAGACATTTTACTTTACATGTAACAGCATAATTTCATCATGTCATTTCAAGTGAATACAGTTACACAGCAATATGTGTATTGTGGTTTTGTTTATATCGAATGAAAAAACCTTTTCTTAGATTTTATATTATACTATCCCATCAATCATAAAAAGCCTTTGGCTGTTAATTTCATTTAGGTGCATGTGCAGTCGTTGCAACGACCAACATTTGGATTCTTTCCTTGAATATAGATGTTGCAAAGAGGTGGATGCAGTTATCCATTTGCTAGGGCTTGATGGTAGTGGAGAAAATATTAAATGTATTACTGAACATCCTGATTTTGGACCTATGAAAAATTGAGCAGTGATCAAGACTGTTGCACCATTGCTTAAAGATAAATTAGGGAGAGGTTATCACCGTCAGCCTTGTAAATCTGAAAATGAGCAAGTGACGTTTTCTTTTGCAGCCTAATCCCCATGTACACTATGTGCTATTTTTGGCATGTACTCGATATAAATGTTGACTAAAGATATTTAACACTTTATACTTGGACTACCTATTTGCAAGGTTCAAGTGCAGGTAAAATTAGTATGGGTAGTGTTTTTATCCAAGCTTTACCAGGAATTGATTGTAGTGTAAATGGGATATAATAAAAGATAATAAAATGCATATAATATGATTACAGCTATTTCATGTTAAAATTGCAGACTACTCAGAGCCACTGCATACAGATGGCTGATAAGGTGGTTGTGTGGTAATTTAGGGTGGGAGAATACAAGACCACTACCAGCATGTGTCTACCACAGCATAAGGACAATTATTTATACTGAGAACATTACAGGATATGCAACAGCACAAGAGAGGAGTGATGAGTGAATCTTTTATATATATATATATATATATGCTGTTTTTACAAGCAATGATGAATGAATGAATGATGAATGAATGAATGAATGATGAATGAATGAATGATGAATGATTTTACAACTTTTTCTTTGTAAAATAAAATGTAAAAAACGAGAGTCTAGTGTATGTGCAAAGAATGACAAGACTTAACGGCAGTGGTTTTGCCGATGACGTCCCATCGTGGGCTGGTGACACTTTTTACAACATGGGGCTTTCTTCTTCTTTGGCAGGTGGACCCTCTTGAGTATATCTGTCACTGGAGATCTGGATATTACAAAATAAAATAATCAGTTTACTGATATTTTAAATTAAAACTTAACACTATGTATACATATACCTGCTGGAAATAACTGTGTGCTGAGCTTATTTCTTTCATCATTGCGGTGTATAGCCTCTACGTTTGCTACCCTGTCATCAACTTGTCTGTTGAGGGATCTGGTACCTTTGCCTCATATTTCTGAAGTATTTTCAAACGGTCTTTGACTGATAGAGTAAGTAATACTTTTCTAATAACACACATATATTCTGTAAAGGTCAAACAATTGCAAGTGGTTAGCTTCTGTTTCGACGTTTTCGTTGAAGTTTCGTTAAAATATGCCTATTGCAAGCACCTATAGGCGTCTATAGGCTAATAGGTTTCTCTATAGAAAATGTGTCAATTGCCTATAGAAGCCTATAGGTTTCATATCATTATGTTTCGCGCACCAATTGAAGGGGGAGTTAGGGTTAGGAAAACACTTAAGGCAGAGGGGTTAGGATTAGGAAAATACTTGAGGGGGTTAGGGTTAGGATTAAGGGTTTGATTAGGGTGTCTATTTTAATATAACATGAAGTTTTACCAATTGGTTCGCAAAACATGACGATAGCACCGGCGGTATAAACATCCAAGCGGAAGAGTAGGTATAAATCTTTCCAAGGGAAAGGACAAAAATTGTTTATCCTAAGGTTGTTTTGAAAACCCCTCAATAGCAGATGCACATATTAGATAAAATGGGCTATTCCAATTTTTATCCACACCCCCTGTTGATGAACCTTTTCATGGCCCCTCACTTGGAAATTCTTGGTAATTTGAACTCCCTCTCCTGGAAATTCCAAGCGAGGGTTGCACTGTTGGCTTCCGAAGCAAAGTAGAATAATCCCCATCTCTTGGAAATTGCAAGTAGAATTAACCACCTCTCTTGGAAATTCCAAGTGGGTTTGGCCACCTCTCCTTTGAAATTCCGTGTAGACTAACCCACTACCTTGGAATTCCCATGCTCAACGACAGTGTCCCCCCGGAATTGTCATGCTCATCACAAATCCCCCTCTTCCAAGGTTCCTCAACAAGGAGTGTGCAGATGAAACTGGAATAGCACAATGCAACAACATACCTTACTGTATTTTTACTATCGACTGTTGGATCTTCATCATCAGAATCGTCTGTTAATTCCTCTACAAAATTCCAGTTTGGATCTTTAGCATCACCCTCCTCTCCTTCTGTACAGGTGTCTGGCTTCATCTTGGTCAAATGAATTCTGACACTTGTTTCTTTCTGTTACTAATTCACAGTTTTCACAGCTTTCTGTAACTTCATATAGTTTTCATCAAATTCGTCTGCTGAAGTTTAAGTAGTATCACCATTACAGGCCTATAAATACAGTATTGCAACCACCAGGTACATGTATAAGATCGCTCAAATAATTTTTTTAATTTGACCTAACACTTATTTATACCTACCATTTTAACACGTTGTTTCAGTTCCTTGGCTGTTCTTCTCATATAGCTATTATTTTTTTGAAGGCGTCGAATAATAATATTTTTCTTTGGGCACTTTTCATACGAAACATGTGCAGGGACAAAGTTTGTCGAGTTATCATGCAGATCCAGATAATTTTCTGCACTAGGCTGTTGTGAACGTTGTGAAGTGGTCGCTCCCATGTCCCATTTGTATCTAGCAAGCCAGTTGTACTTGTAGCACCAGTATCTAACAAGCCTGTTGTAGCATCGGTATCTAGCACATCTTGTTGTAGCATTCGTATCTGGTAAGTCCATTGCAGTATCCGTATCTGTCAATTCCTTTGTAGCATCCGTATCTCGTAATTTACAAGTACTGATCGTTTCAGAGGATGGTATCAACGTCTGTTTGAGCATCTAAAACAACATACCATAAGTAATAAGAGAAAGAATAAACGTTTTACGTCTGACAAACCGCTCTAATTTTCGTTATGTTATCTTTCAAATTTCAATATTTAACGTAATTCCTATTAGGAAGCAGCTTGCTGCCTGATACAGAGGAAGAATCGTCTTACCTTTCTCTTGATGATTCTCCTATCGCGAGTCGTCCAATCTGGTGTATCCTGCTTCTGCACATGCAGAGCTGTGTCTATTGTTGGAATGAATGTGTCTACTCTTTGATACTTTAACAGAATCTTTCCCATCGTGGTCAAGGAGATCCAAGCGACGAGAAAAACAATCTTTGTGGAAATGCACAGAGCACAACACAGACGTTTCAGCGGACTTAAATGTTGGTCTATGCTTTTGAACAAATCGAGTCCATTTTCTTTTTAAATTATCTTTTGATGGAAAACCATGCATAGAAATACCCTGCGTTAGGCTTGTATTATTGCAACTAATGTTTCTCGGACCACCAGCGACACAAAACTATCCACTAACTCTTCGTTTTCGCACGCTTTGACCGCTCGCCATATACATCATATACAGTACTTCGAGACTTTACAGAATTAATGACGTCACGTGGTCCCAGGGATATTCGGTTGGACCGAGCAAAAATTGTCTCAACATTTTGGATCATACCTACTGTTTTTAAAAGAAAAAAAACATTCTTCCCTTTTATTATTGGCCCTGAAACTTTCAGCATCAAAAGAAATAGGTTCAGATTTTCCTTTGAGGTTATTTGCTGGAACTTGAAAATTTCGTTGCATAGGCACTTTGATTGACAATATTCAGGATATCTAACGTTTGAGTTAAATTAGTTTTTCTAACATTATACTGTACATATGAGGATACGAGCTTGACGATAGTCCATGTATCGCCTGTCTACTCCAAGCTCTCCCACATTCACTACAGCAGTGTATACTGTATATTAACACGTACTGTACTATATGAATTATCTGTTTGTATTTGTATTAACTTTAATTTGTTAGGAAATAAGACCGACATTGATACCAGTGTTTAGCATTGAATGATCTATCCTGTATAAATATTATTGTATTATTATTATTATTAATAATAATAATGCCTAATGCAGATATCATATTTTGATGGTTATTAATACAAAAGCCTGCATGTACATGTAACGAAGCATGGCATAAAACCTATATATCCAGGATCTATGACATGCCTAGCCTGCTTGTTGACAATGATCTAGCTGACACAGTACTTGTTCAATCCCTAACAATGTCAACATAATCCTATACCGGTATAAGCTGTATTTTAAAACCTGTGACCAGCTATGTCCAAGTCTATTATAAGACACAATAAGTTATGGCCCACTAGGCCAGCTACTGTAGGCCTAACATGTTCCATAATGGATGCATTAAGCTCAGAAAAATTATTCTCTTCTGATTTCCGGTGACTCTAACCATTTGAGCCATGGAGAGTCAGATGGAGATCTAGAGATGGTAACAATGATCTGCTGGTTCAATTTATATAAGTGCCTATGCGGCAGTTACTATATATATATCAGTAAATGTTCGGATGTGTTAACAGTAAATGCGACCCGCATAGGACATATATCAATATAATCAGTATATACATCATCGTAACCTTAATTCACTCTCCATCTGAGTGTCGGTAGCTCAATATGCTTAGAGCGTCTCACCGGCAATCAGAAAGTTACAGGTTCGATTCCTGTCCAGGACTGAGAATCATTTTTTTCTGAGAATACGAGCTTGACGATCGTCCAGGTATCGTCTGTGCATGGACACTTCTATTTTATCATAGTGACGTCATCACGTCACCATGTGAGATAGCGAATGCGAATCGAGACCATTTGCGACTTGCGTTTCGTACAGGCATTACGTGTTGCATGTGTTTCCGATAAAATATCAAATTTGTGATACAAATTTCATAAAAAATTACGAGGTGAAAGTACTATACCTCGACAGCTACAGCTCTCTTGGACAATTGCGTTGACGCCAACGATGTCGAGGCCGAAGGTAGGAGTGTCACATGAGCGTGAGAGAGAGCTGGATGAGGAGCAATAAGCTGTATTCCTCGAGGAGGCTGAATAAATACCCGAAAGACATGTGAAAGCAGCCGATACCGACAAATCTTCTGAAACAATGTTTGACCTAATCAAAATCATGCAAGGAAGTATAGTAAACATGGCTAAGTCTATGATGACACTGAGCCAAAACCAAGAAAAACGACTACGAGGTCGTGAAGCCGAAGAGGTCTTCGAGGCGGGAGCGAAGCAGCGCTCTAGACCTAAAAAACGAGCACGTTCACCGAAGAACGATAAGGCTCGGGAAGCGAGCGAAATAAAAGTTGCCAAGACACTACAGACATAGAAAGCAGTAATGGTCAGATCAGCAAAAGTGAAGCCGAAGATGCTGACCAAAGCAATGACGATGATGCTGAAAGGCTAGTTCGCACCAAAATGACAAAGGAATGCGATCAAGGTGACCCCAGCATTGTTAAAGTTTTGGATGAGCAGGAATATGACAGCTGTGTCACTGGCCCTCGTGTTGATGAACAGGTAGCCAAAATTGTTAACATACGTTGGGCTGACCGAATGGATATAAAAATGCTGAAAGAAAAGAAGGCAAAATATAACAGGCCCGAGAACTGTGAAATGATCAGGGACCCAAGAGTCAATACACCTGTCTGGAAGTCATTAGATGGTTATCACAGACGACAGGATGTTAAATTAACAAATATTCAGAAAACATGTGCAGCTGTTGGCACCTGTGTTGCTTATACCTTGGACATGTTGTTTAAGAATAAAACAGCTAGTGAGTTAGATGTCTCACAATCTTGCTGACACCGCTGCGATACTTAGTCATGTAAACATCGATTTGTCCTTACTTAGGAGAGAAATAATGAGATCTGCTCTCCATGCTGATTACAGGAATCTTTGTAACCCTGATCACCCCATTACATCACTGCTGTTTGGGGATGATCTTCAGAAAGAGATGAAAGATCTGAAAGAAACAAGCAGAATTGGCAACCAAGTTGCTAGCTCTTCCCGTAGCTACAACCATCGAGATACATCTAAAACATTTACTTACAACCAAAGGACAAGTTATAGCAATCGACAGCGGGATTTTTACCGGGCAGGACGACCGAAGCACCGCCACAAGCGGGGATTTCAACAAAAAGCCCAAGAACCTGCCAGGAACATAGCGTCATAGACCCGTCACAAGAGGTAGGTATGCCTGTATTTGAGACAAATAATATAACTGAGATAGCAAAGCAAAAGGTAAAAACTTTAAAGTGTCTATGAAGTGAAAAAATCGCTAGCATTTTTTTTGCTCTGACGAACAAAGTAGCAAGACAGGAGTGTTCACTGAAAATTTCAAGTGAAGCTGCTGGATAGTCTTCGAGCTATCAACTCTCAAAGTTTGTCCATTGGCATAGTTTAACGTTACAAAATAGGGAAAGACTGGGATTGAATATATGTTGTATATGACCTATGCAGGTGGATCATTAATGTTCAAATCCATTGTTCTTATGCATAGTAAGTACACCTGCATACATCACAAGACAACGAACCGCGCGTTTCAGATTTCACCAAAAACATTTAGCCATGCCAAACTTTGAGAGTTGATAACTCGAAGACTACGCAGCAGATTCACTTGAAATGTTCAGTGTACGCTCCTGCCGTGCTACTTTGTCCGTTAGAGCAACAAAATGCTGGCGAATTTTTCACTTCATAGACACTTTAAAGCAGGCCAAATTGCCAAATATCTTCATCAATGGGAATTGCTGACATCTGAACCAGAAATATTATACATTGTCAAAGGGGCACATATTGACTTTGGACACATTCCAGAACAGTCAATCTCACCAAGGGTGAATGATTTGGAAATAACCAAGCTTATTAACAAAGGGCTTATTAAGCCTTGTGGGAAAGAAAATAATGATTTTGTGTCTAAAATATTTTTGAGACCTAAAAAAGATGGTTCAAAAAGATTTATTCTAAATTTAAAAAGTTTAAATAAAAATGTAGAATATCACCATTTCAAAATGGACACATTGCATTCAATCCTAAAACTAGTTAAAAAGGATTGTTGAATGGCTTCTGTTGACCTCAAGGATGCATACTACTCATGTCCAGTGGCAGAGGAGAATGAACAATATTACAAATTTGTATGTTTTTCATATGGTCTAGCATGTTGTCCTCGAAAATTTACTAAGCTAATGAAGCCAGTTTTCTCGGCATTAAGGAAAAGGAGTCAAATATCAGCAATATACATTGATGACACATATTTTTAGGGTGACACAAAACAAGAATGTCAGAGCAATATAAATGATAACATTGATCTGTTTCACTCTCTGGGTTTGGTTGCTCATCCTGAAAAATCAGTTTTTCAGACAACTCAGACTTTGGTAAGCTTGGGATACAAAATAAATTCAGCTAATATGACTGTACGATTAACCGCAGAGAAGGCAGATCGTCTTGCCATCTCCTGTCAAGCTTTATTGCAAGTGAAAACTTCCATTAGGGAGGTAGCTCAAGTAATAGGATATATGGTGGCTAGCTTCCCAGGGGTTATGTATGGACCATTGCATTATCGTACTCTTGAACAAAATAAGTCACATGCATTAAAGCAATGCAAAGGTGATTATGAGGGGGAAATTACTCTGAATACTACTGGGAAAAGTGACCTACAATGGTGGGTGAATTATACCCACATATCATATAATGTTATCAATAGGGACAACCCTGATATTATATTTACTGATGCCAGCAAAACAGGCTGGGGGGAGTCATTGAGCTTGGAGATAAAACTGGAGACAACTGGACTCAATCTGAAGTTAAAAACCACATAAATTAACTTGAGCTTTGTCGATATTTTACTCATTGAAAGCATTTAAAACTAAGATTATAAAACAACATGTCAAGGTTATATGTGACAACACAACTGCTGTATGCTGCTTAAACTACATGGGAACAAGTCCATTCAGACACATGTAATACATTGACTGCTAACATGTGGGTCTGGTGTATTGAACATGATAATTGGCTTACAGCCGCACATATTCCAGGCACTGAAAATGTGCAAGCAGATTATGAGTCAGGGTTATCCATATAGGAATGGAATGACAACTTAACAAAGAAATGCTACAGCATGCTCTCCCTCAACCTCGTACCCAGGGAATATTTCATCCACGCGCGGAAGGTCGGCGAATTAAATGGCCCTGGGATCGGCCGGTCGATTCTGCAATCTGATTGGCTTGTTTTCGATGTAATTGATTTACTCTCTATCTCTCTATCTCTCTATCTCTCTATCTCTCTATCTCTCTATTTGAATAAGAAGGGAGTTGCTATACTTGCTAGTAACATTACAAATAATATTATTAAATTATGCTGAAGGTGTGCTGTTGGTAGTGGGGTACCAAGGTTTGCTCTCCAACTGACATAAATGGGTTGCCTTCGAATGTATCAAAACCTTGTGATAAAAGTTATACCATTTTGCCGAAAGGATTTAAATATGGTTCACTAAATGTAAATGGTTTGTTACCTCATATTGATCAACTTAGAATTTTAATGAATAGTCTACAATTTGATGCATTGTCTATAAATGAAACTAAGCTTGATGCAACTATAGATAATTGCCTTATAAGTATAAATGGCTATACCATTGAAAGGAAAGACCGTAATATAAATGGTGGAGGTGTTTCACTTTATATTCGCGACAATATTAATTATACAATGCGAAATGATTTAATATCAAATCAATTGGAAATGATTGCAATTGAGATATCAAAATCAAATGTAAAACCAGTTGTTATTGCAAACTGGTATAGACCACCAAATGCTTTAGTGGATGTGCTTTTGGATTTTGAAAACTTTCTAAAAGCTGTTGATAGTGAAGGTAAAGAGACACTACTAGCTGGCGACATAAATTGTGACTTAGCAAAGGAGTCGTGTGACTCTCTATCATAATCAATTAAATTCCTCTATGAAGCATATCAATTTTCTCAATTACAGTACTGCCTAGAAGTAACCTAACGAAAACCTAGGTCGAACCTAGGTTGAACTTCGGTGCAACCTAGGGTCAACCTAGGTCTCACCTCGGTCTCACCTCGGTCTAACATAGGTTTAACCTTCCGCAAGGAAACACGGTTCGCGCGTCGGAAATTATACGACACGTTCCGGAACGAGTAGCTTTTTCCGAAGTTTGGCGTCCTTTGGCCATTAGAGAAAACCGTGTCATACTATAAGGTATAAGGTTCACTCCATCGTTTCGTAAATAATGCAGAAATTATCCCAATAAGCCAGGGAACGAATTGTTTCGTTTTGGTCTTCATCAGTTCCGATAACAAAATTGTGATCATCCTTGAATTCAAACATCGAGATCGGCTTTAAATTTTATTTCTTTCTCTGTATCGACGAAATGGTGCGAATCTACGAGATACGCCACGTTAACGTAGAATCGTAGTTGAAGAAAACAGCTTTTGAAAAAGGAACACTTGAAGTTCATCGAGGAAACAGTGAAAGCGAATGACGAATTAACATCTGCTGAAAATAAATATCAAACTGGTATCAAATCAATATCAAATATAAATATCAAATCAATAATTCGTCGAGTCAGACGCGAGCAGCTTGGTTGGAGGCATGAAAATTCGTGTTATTGCCAGTTTGTTCGAGAGCCAAACAAAATAAAGTGTTCTGTTTGAATGCCTTAGCGCAAAAAGACGCGTTCGAGGACGTCATTGTTACGGACGAGACTAGTGTCCAAATCGAACAATATGCACGTGCATATCACTGGCAATATCACTAGCAAACTGAACAATGACCCGTTTCAAACGTCGAACTTCTCATGTGCCGAACATTAGGTTCAACCATGCTGATTAATATTAATATCAAAATATTATCGCAAGGCATAACAAATATTCTTGTAACGAATAAATCACCTAAACGCAGCGCGCAGGTCAATATATTATTCTCGTTAAAGCGGCTTTTTGTTTACATTCGTATTTGGTTCGTATTTTACCGACAGCCGGCCATCCGCTGAATTTATAAGCATATCAACAGGAGGATTTATATACACGCTACTAAGCGATTTAAAATTCTACAATCAACCAATAATTATTAAAACTTTAATACCTTCAGGGGATGCTTTGGACGACCCTTTCGTTTTCCTTGGGTACCTTCTTTACGGAAACCTTAGCATTGCTTATGATATTATACATGTAGTGCTATGAATAAGAACGGTGTGACACCTCGCGGGCACAGAATAATAATCAAATTCCGGTGGATTTGACACTATTAAACGTGCACTTTTCAGTATTTCGAATGAAAAAACGCGAATGGTGTGCATATAGTATAGTGCATTGATAAACTTGGGAGTTGTGATTATTATGTTTAACAATGAAGCAATTTTCGCGTGAGCTAAAATGTCCTTCAAGCGTTTGGTTGTTTGTGATAGTTTAATAGATTGTGGAAAATGGGGAAAAACCGCCAAAGTCGATTTTAATAACAATAGTTTCAGATTTTTTGCTGTGCGAAGTTACTTCGGAACATCCGACAGTAAAGTGAAAAGGTGATTAACTGCCAAATGGCAATGAAATACAGACATTTCTGTGAGAGAAGCCCTAGATCAGAGTAATTACTGAAGGCCTCCGCACACACATAAATTAGTCAGTTCGCCACACATAATCAGTTCGCTACACACATTAAGTCAGTTCGCTACAACTCATCATTTACTAAAAAACAATCAACTTGATTTGTTTAATACGTATTTACCAAACAGATCACCTCAATGACAGTGCAAAAGCGTTATAAATCTTAGATGGAATCTAAGCGATATCTCCCCTTACAAAAAAAGTCTATAGGTGCCTATAGGCGACCTATAGGCGCCTATAGGCATCTATAGGTTGCCTATAGAGATCTATAGGCAGGTTGCCTATAGGATTGTATGCCTATAGGCACCTATAGGTCACCTATAGAGATCTATGGGCAGGTCGCCTATAGGATTGTATGGCTATAGGCACCTATAGGTCACCTATAGAGATCTATAGGCAGGTTGCCTATAGGATTGTATGCGTATAGGTTGCCTACAGAGATCTATAGGCAGGTTGCTTATAGGATTGTATGCCTATAGGCAGTTATAGAGATCTATAGGCAGAGTGCCTATATAGCATTGCATGGTATATAGTACTATAACAAGTTGTAGGTCACCTATATAAATATATGGGTAGCATGTTAAGAGGATTGAATGTACTATAACCATTAATATTTTATTGCTTCATAAGTGGAAATAGAACTCCATAAGTTCAAATATGTTTATACTCATAAACTGCCCATTAATTTTCTTCCACAAAAGTTCTTCATCATGTTCTGTTATCAGTGGAACATTTGCCCACTAACACTTTTACATTTATATTAGATCATGTAGGTTTGACCAAACTCAGCAGCTTTGTTAGCTTGGTCCAAACTTTTTTTCAATATTATGAACTATGTTGATGTAATATATGAACAACGAGTTTGAGTGTTTCATCAGGGGATCCAAACACGAGAAAACATGATGAAAACACGAGCGCGAGTGTTTTTATTGTTTTCGAGTGTTTGGATCCCCTGATGAAACACGATAAACGAGTTGTTTATATGTCTTCTCAATCGAACACGGATTTAATTGGATGTTTACTTAAAACGCATTTGAGAACAAACTCTCATGGCACTGAACTCACGAGGGTGTGTAAAATTTATTCACAAAATTAACAGACGGAGGCAGGTCGTTTCGTTCTCCAAAAAATGAATTATTAATTAAGATCTCAGGAATTAGATCAAAACCGGGTTTGATGATTGTTACGTGTTTTACTGGAATAAAAATAAAATAAAGTGATTTCATTGGCTAATTGGCTCATGAATTATTAATGAGTTTGAGAAGTAATAGATCAAACACGAGTTTGAGTGTTTCATCAGGGGTTCCAAACACGAGAAAACAAATGAAAACCGAGGGCGTAGCCCGAGGTTTTTATTGTTTTCGAGTGTTTGGAGTCCCCTGATGAAACACGACGAACGAGTGTTTGATCTAGCTTCTCAAACGAGTATTCCTTTAGCGATTTGCTCCCATAGCGATTTTATTTTAATATGTACATTAAGAAATGTGATCCAGTTCACTAGGAAGTTTCGTACAGGTTTTCATTGGGTATCAAAACTCATGCATGTGATGCGGTACGTTCCTGGATTGGCTATGATAATTCGTGAATTATTAATGAGTTTGAGAAGTACTATTTAAAAACTGGGCAAGAAGTTTTTATCAGATTTTAATAAACACGAGGTGATAGCCAAATTTGAATCAGGGTTAAACCTGTACTGCAATTTTTTTGGAAAATTGAAGTTATCCTAATATAGAGTTTTAACTCATTTAAAATTTACTTATTGTTTACTTATTGTAAACTTCTTGACGTCATAGGTTATCTCATTTGAATATCACATTAAGTTTAAATATCTCAAAAACAAGGGAAATATGAAAGAACTATAAATTAATATTCTTCATTATTTTAAAAGTTCTTTCAAATAAAACAAACTTAATTTTCGTTTCACAGGCACTTGGAAAATGCCCTTTTCTCTGACGAAACATATATATATATATATATGTGAAGAAGTAACCATGCCCTTTAAAAGTTGTGCCCCCAAACTTCGCTAATCCTGGGATGCATGTAATTTCCTGGAAAATATTGTAGTTTGAAAACTGCATTGGAGAATTGCTAATTGCTCGGATTGTTTTAATTATATGTATAAGGCTCCAGCTAGAAAAAGAAAAGCTATGGCAGTTACTGGACAATATGTGGAACTATCAAGAAAGATTGCTGATGATCTTAATGTGAAATTGAAAGGTGTGAATGTGAGTAAGCTCTTTTCTGTAATTAAAAAGGAATTATAAAGTTACTAAGCAATATTGACAAGGACCACTTCTTTCATTGAAGGAGGCAAAAAAAGTTTAAGGAAAGAGAATCAAATGATGAGGATGAAGATTTATTTGAGGTTTGTTTATGCTAGACTATTTGAAAATAATTATGTTTTAAAAAGTTAATGTTTTTCATTTTATGTTTTGAAACAGGAATTAAAATTTCATATAAAAAGGGTAAAACACTTGGAACGTGAAAATGAAAAGTTGCAGGAAGACAACAAAAACCTTAGCCAGATGCTCCAAAATCAAAAGAGTAAGTTTCTTGTTACAAACAGAAATTAGGGGGCTTTCCATTTACACGGTCAGACTGGTTGGTCCGGCAAGAATGTACCTCCTCTTGATTATATGCCCACATTTTCTAGGCAGACCAGCCGCATTCCTCAAATGTATCGTGTTCCATTTAGCAAAATATTGCCGGACAGACCGATCTGACCGTGTAATTGGAAAACCCCATTATTTTCACACTGGTGGGTACATGCAATTCCCCTGTCTCAGATAGGAATGAGTTAAGCCTATTTTCCATGTGCAATTACACTTACACAAACACACACACACTTACACTTACACACTCCATGTATAATTCCAAATACACCTACTATTGAAATACACATTTAATTTATCCTAGTTATTTCACGATCTATAAATTTATTGTTTAAGATTTATACCAGATATTTTGGAGGCATTTAAGAAGATGGAAGAAAGATTTGAAAGCATGTCGTCTTCTGGGAAGTTGCCAGTTGCAGTGATGCCTCCTGACTCACCATCAATAATGTCACCATTACCACCATTATCCTCAAGGTCCCCACTGGCTTCAAGATCTCCATTTGCTTCAAGATCTCCATTGGCATCAATCAACATGAACAAATCTGAGTGTAAAATGGTAAGAAACTGTTTCTACCATAGGCTGATGCAGTGTACCGATATTTTGGCATTTTTAAAATACCAAAACTTTAAATATCATATACATATTATACATTATTATCACATTGTTTATGACCATTAGACAGTGTTTTTACTGATGACGATATGTGCTAAATAATATTGGCACTTCTTGGTTCCTATACTGTCTTTTGTTTGTCTATAATTTATATTATGCTATCACTACTATGTATATGAATAAATCATATGAGTCAAGGTTTAGGATTCAGTATTTGCTGTAGTGTTTTTGTAGCATTGCATTTGCTACAAACCAGTATATTGACAATACTACAAACCATACAATTTACCACTACATAAAATAATATACATTCCTTTTATACAACACTACAAACCATTACATAAATATACACAAAAAGGGCTGTATAATGTAATGGTTTGTAACCAAGTTATCATTATAGCTATTTAAATCCATTACCAGTAGCACATTTTTATCGGCATGACAGTCTTTATACTTAAAGCTACTGTACAGTAAGTAGAACTTTACTGCAGTAGAATTTGTTTGCAAAATAAATGGGGGAAATTTTCCACTGCACAATTTTTCCCCTTCCGTTTGGTATCTTAATTCAAAGTGCACAAGTTTGATGTGGAAGGACAAGTTTGTCAATGTTTCGTCTCTTTTGACTATAGGAACACAAGGTGTCCTTGTGTACTAAAACCTTTATCCCTCCAACATGTTATTCATGCTAGGACAAAATGAAAACGAGGCTATTGAGATTATTGCCATAAATTTTCCGTGACAGATTTGTTTGCTAGCTAGAATACTCTTAACACTTTATACTGGTGGTAAGATTAAGTTTGTAATGGTTTGTAGCACCACAACAAAAACACTTTAGCGAAAACTGAATCCTAAGCCATAGGGATTTAAAATTTGTATAAGGTGAAAATATGCTTGAATTTACAAAATTACTTTGTTTTCTTCCTCTGTAGATCACTTTGTGGGAAAATGTTGAAGTAACGGAGGCACAATGGAAGCTGTTGTATTAAAAAAAAGGAAGTGTGCGGGAATATACCAACCAGTTGTTCAGAATGCTTTACACGTCAGAGGTGCTTTCTGGCTGTTCCCTGACAGGAAAAACCAGCAATGCCTTTAAGAGCAGCAAAGTTGCAAAGCCACAACTTAAAGATGTGGACAATGTAATTTGTAAGTATTTTATAAGTATGAATATTATATTAACTTAATTGATTTTCATTTGGGTATGCACGTTCTCGTAATATAATCGACACATATGTTATGTATTGAGACTCGGTAGTCGGTAATTCCAAATCTGTTTTCAGAATTGAAATCGAGTAATTATTGGCCAAGATTACGTTCAATATATACATATGACGAAACAGCCTTTTGCAATTTGTTATGGTGTGCGGTCTGGGACCATGGATGGGGAAAAGAAACTCTAGGAGGGGGGGGGGGGGGGGGGGGGGGGGGTTAGAAAAGGCTGATGAGGGTTTTTTGTGGAAAATATTTATAATAGTTAAAATGTACCTGGACTGAGCAACCACCTGCCTTATGCAACCAGCAACCACTTTTTGGCAAACAAGAAATATACCAAGATGGCTTTAATATACAAGATGGCTTATAGCAAAGCCTTACTAGCGAGTAAGAATTTAGTTGTAAACATAATAGCAACTTCCAAGATGGTTATCATTACCTAACATTACTAATTGCCATTTACCCCCACCTGCCATTTACAGCCACTTTTGCCTGGCAACAGGGGTGGTCATCAAACTCAAGTTCTACTGTATATGTTGGATAGATTATATTAAAATCTAACTTGTTTAATAAGCTGGATAAGTTGTACTAAAGTGATTAAAAACTTACTTTCTTTTAATGCATAAACAATATGTAAATAAAACAAGTGTGGTACACAATCACACCAATTTACCAATTATTAATTTATTTTATTACATTTATTTTATTATTTTATTTTATATTATAATAACATGATCGCCTGGGATTATTTTCTCCAAGGGAATTGTCTTCTAAATTTCATTAATTCATATGATATGCATGCAGGAAATTTAGTAGAACACAAAGGATTTATTTGTCTTCTAATTTTCCGTCATTCACATGCATGGGAAAATTAGTAGACTCTGCCTCCAACCACAGGCTGGTAAGGTAGTCAGAGGTGTTTCCCCCGATTCTCCTTTTCAGCCCGCGCCTGACACTAAAATTGTCGTCAAAACCGACTGAACTTATGCTGTTACTCGATCTACAATCCATGTGATGATGAGACACAAAAGGACAAATCTTCCCTCGGCTGCAGGGAAATTTACTCGCTAATTTCCCTCAAGTCATGTTATTACTTATAATAAATTTTAAAATTTATTTTACTGTTCTAATCACACCAATTTACTCTATTTGTTTGAATGTAACATTTATCTTATAGTTTTATATCTTAAAATCTCTCATGTATTTTACATTACTTATATGTTTCCGACAGGAAATCCCTGAAAACCACCATTGGTGAGTGGAGCATCCTGTATAAATATTAAATAAATAAATAAAATAGTGTTGTACTGGACATAGTGATGGGTATAATAAATTAAGGCCTAAAAGTCAAAATGTCACGTACCACCAAAATAATTTTAAAACCACAGTACGTTCCATTTTAATGAGTTCCTGCCAAAAATGTTATGTTTGTCTCACCATTCAAAGAAAATCATTAATAAATCTACTAGCAATAGTCATTTGCAAATTTTTATTATCACCATTCATTTCCACCTTCTCATGGAATTGTACATTATTGACAATTGTTTGCTTATATACATCTCTTTTTTTTATTCTTATGCAGCACTCATTACAAGAGACACATCTTCAGATGAGAAGAAGGTAAAGGCAGTAATCACGCAGCTACTGAACACCGAGTCAAAAAGATTAAAAGATGACCAGCCTTAGGACATGTATAATAATAATAACAATAAACTTTATTAATACCTCCTACAGGTGTATGTATATATATATATATATATATATATATATATATATATATATATATATATATATATATATATATATATATATATATATATATATATATATATATATATATATATATATATATATATATATATATATATATATGTTATTTAAAGACCAAACGCGGGATTCTCTTGCATGCTACATTGTAATACTTATATGCGACATTGAAGTTTGATTGATAAGTTTAGTAGTGCCAGACCAACTTGCAAACATTTCATTATGATTTACATAAAAATTCAACATGTTAGGTAGAATATACTTCACACTATTAATTGGACATTAGTAATAATTATACGGCATTACCATCCACTATCAATACTAGCTAGAACTCATTACACGCTCTCAGCAATGGCCTTCCTGGCTAAGTTGGCAGTGCACCACACTAGACTCACCGGTCGTGAGCAATTCTAACAGAAAGTCCTTGGAGTTACATTTTTTGCCAAATTAATCAATGTTGCATACGAATATTGCAAAGTAACATGGAAAAAAACATAACTATGTAATTTTTAAGATATAATTAATTTTTAATAAATTTTAAGTGATGTGTTACATGATTGTTTTGGTAGGCAGCTACAGTAATTTAAGAATCTATAGCAATCCTCTATAGCAATCCTCTATGGTAACCAATAGGGAATAATATGGAGATCCGATTGGATTCCCATAGACATTCTATAGGATTCCCTATAGGTTGCCTATAAAAAATTCAAATTGCCTATACAAACCTATAGGTATTTCTATAGAAACCTATAGGGATCCCTATAGACTATGTACAAGATCCTATAGGTTAGCCTATAGGATTCCTATAGACATCCTATAGGATTCCTATAGACATCCTATAGGATTCGCTATAGGTCGCCTATAGAAAACGTTCCAATTGCCTATACAAACCTATAGGTATTTCTATAGAAACCTATAGGCTCCTATAGGTTAGCCTATAGAGTACTCTATAGTTACTCTATAGTCACAGTTTCCAATGCGCGCTGCCATCTAATGCTCTCGAACAATATAATACCTATTCAAATACTAGTCTTTTGTCAAGCTAATTTTAACGCGGTTTTGTTGAAATAGCTGCTATACAACAATAAGTAATAACAAATAATATATAATAATAATATACACAATAAGTGTGACTCAGAGACGCCGTCCATCGGCATCGCCAACGCGCTTTCGGTGATATATATTCCGCTTTCCGTTTATGTGTGTAGCGAACTGACTTAATTAATGTGTGTAGCGGACTGACTTTATGTGTGTGGCGAACTGACTCTATAGGTTTAGCGACTCCGTTCCAAACGTCACGGGGTTTTAAACGCACGTTCGGAAGTTCGTTGGCATTCGACATTTATATGCTTAGTTCCAAATCTAAAACTGATCACGGCCGAGAAAAGAATGACACAATGCGGAACTTCTAATCGTCTGAAAGTAAACTGAAACCGACAGATCGTGATTTTGGATCTTGGTGGTATATTCCAAACGCCGATCACTGTGTCTTTAACGCAAAATCTTTCAAGGATATTGTAGCCCACGCGAAAACTATTCATTCATTCATAATAATCACAAACTCACTGGTTGGTTTCAAATCAAAAGTCCGCTGTTTACACAGCACTCTACTTTTTACAGCGATAGTAATATTTGATTTTCGACGGCATACTGTCATACTGTTATTGACACACGCGCGTTACTGAATAGTCGGACAAGGTCGGAACCCGAAGTGTTTAGTCGACGTAGTTTTTCTCATGCGGTTGGTTTTGCCGACCGCTAATCTCCCGCAACCTCACCGCCAATTGACCGCTAATCCACTGCAACCTCACCGCTAATCCACCGCAACCTCACCGCTAAATGACTGCAACCGCAGTGTTAGGTTATTTCTAGGCAGTACTGTAATAGTAAATTATACACGTGTTACGCCGAATTCTAAAACTTTAATTGACCATTGGTTAACAAATATACCAAAAAATATTTCGGGGTATTATTTAAACCAGTATTAGTGATCATTATTTAATTATGGAGTTAGAAAGTTTCCAAGTTTCAAAAGTAACCCATAGTATATAGAGACACGTGATATGAAAAATTATGACCTAGATTTATTTAAATATGATCTTGAAAGGGCTCCATGGGATTTATTATTGATAAGTGATGATCCCAATGATATGGTGTATACATGGAAACATTTGTTTCTTGATGTGCTTAATAAGCATGCACCAGTCAGAAAAAGGAGGGTGAGAAACAAACCTTCACCATGGCTTACCCCGAATGTGAAAACATTAATGTATCGAAGGGATTACTTTAAGAAGAAATATGTCAAAAATGGATCACGTGCTCTTTATGAATCCTATATAAACAGCTAGAAATAAGGTCAATATGGCCATTAAAAAAGCTAAACAAGAATATGTTATAACAGAAGTAAATAAATTTGGAGGAAGCACCAGTATTTACCAGTCATGGAAGGCAATTAATTTGCTACTTGGTAGAAAATCTAAAATAACTGGTATTACTGAATTGCAAGTGGGTAACGCCATTTATAGTTATTCCTCCAGTATTTATAATGCCTTCAATGAACATTTTACAAGTGTTGGTCCTAGAGTAGCTGAGAGTGTTCCAGAAAAAACAATACCACCAGACTCATATGTAAATCCGTGTACTTCTTTGTTCCAGTTTGAAATAATATCTCCTGTAATAGTTGAAAGGCTACTTTCTAAAATTTCGGTATCAAAGGCTTGCAGTATTGATGGAATTACTGCACAAGTGTTAAAAGATTCTGCAGTGATTATTGTGTCTCTTTATGTCATGACTCTTTGTGTCATATATTTAATGGGTCTTTAATTACTGACATTTTCCCAGAAAGTTGGAAGATGGCTAAAGTATTTCCAATATATAAGGGAAATGCCAGAAAGGATCCTAATAATTATAGACCAATCTCTGTGTTACCAATTTTAACAAAGATTTTTGAAAAGATTGTCTTTGATCAGTTCTATTCATATTTAATACAAAATGATATTCAGACAACGTTTCAATCAGGATTTCGGTCAAATCATTCTACAGTAACTGCTTTATTACAGACTACAGAGAGATGGTTTAGGAATATTGATAATGACTATTTGAATGGAGTTGTGTTTATGGATTTGAGCAAAGCCTTTGATACTGTAGATCACAAAATTATTTTACGAAAGTTAGAACTTTATGGAGTGAAGGAAAAATCACACGAGTGGTTTTCATCATATGTATCTAATAGATTACAATGCTCTGTTGTTAACAATACACTCTCAGAAACTAGATCAATGTTGTCTGGTGTTCCACAGGGGTCAACGCTAGGACCTCTGATGTTCGATATATGTCAACGATCTCCCCAATTGTTTAGAATGTACTGCTCCAGGCATGTATGCTGATGACACTCAGATTACTGCTAAAGCAGAAACAGTGCTTGAACTACAGAATTTATTGGATAGAGATTTTGAAAATTTGATCTACTGGCTAAGAGCAAATAGGCTTTCACCAAATGCAACCAAGACTGAATTTTTAGTAATTGCATCTGATCACAGATTAAAACAATTAGTGGGAGATCCTAAATTAAAAATTGACCAAGAAGTAATTAAACGTGAGTCTAGGGCTAAATTACTTGCAATACAATACAATACAATACAATAAGATTTATTAGGTTCCTCGTAAGGATCTTCATACCTAATTTACATGATAAAAATATCTAAAATATACAATATATAGTTATTTACATGAATGTAATATATAGTTAATTAATTAAGCCAACTACTGAGAAGATAGCTTCTCAAACTATGTTTGAAGGTGTACAGGCTGGATAAATTGCGGAGCTCAGATGACAGTGAGTTCCACAATACTGCACCTCTATAACAAAACGAATTCTAGGCCAGTGCTGTGCGGAATTTAGCTAGATTAAGGTTATTAGTGTTCCTTGTGTTATAGTTATGAATCTGCGATCTTTTCTGAAACATATTGATCAGGTAACTAGGTGCTTGATTGTTCATACATTTAAACATCTGAACAGCATCTCTTAGTTTAAAAGCCTCGGATACTGGAAGCAGCCTCAACTCTTTAAGGGTGGGTGTGATGTGTTCATATTTCCTCTTTCCTGACAACAAGCGGGCCGCAAAGTTCTGAACTTGTTGAAATTTAGCAAGATTTGATTTGCTAGTACCTGACCAGACGGAGGAGCAATAGAATATCTTGGTAAAAACAAGTGAATTTATTACGATAAATAGTGTAGATTTATCAAAAAGGTGACGAATTCTCCTGATCATTGCTAACTTGCCCATAAGTTCGCGTGCTAATGCATCTGTCATGTGCTCATTAAATGATAAATGTTTGTCTATTATCATTCCGAGGTCCTTCACGGAGTCAACAACAAGCAATTCCTTTCCCAGGAACGTTATAGGCGGGATGAATGTTTGCGCTAGCATCCTATTAGAGCCAAACACACAGAACTTTGTCTTACCAGGGTTTATAAGGAGACGATTTTCACAGCACCATGAAGCAATTGGAGTTATTGTAGACGAAAAACTCACTTGGGCTGATCATATTCATAACATAATTTTACCAAAAGTATTGAAGAGTATTCGTATGCTACGTGAATCAAATCTATCTATCTATCTATCTATCTATCTATCTATCTATCTATCTATCTATCTATCTATCTATCTATCTATCTATCTATCTATCTATCTATCTATCTATCTATCTATCTATCTATCTATCTATAGATATCTATCTATCTATCTATCTATCTATCTATCTATCTATCTATCTATCTATCTATCTATCTATCTATCTATCTATCTATCTATCTATCTATATATATATATATCTATCTATCTATCTATCTATCTATCTATCTATCTATCTATCTATCTATCTATCTATCTAATTAATTACCTCACTTGCTTTAATCTTTTGTACCAAAGTCCACCCACCACCAGTGCATGTATCAATATCGTCCATTTTACAATAGACATCACTGTACCCAAGAACAGTTTTTGTTTTAACGCGATATTCTCCAGTTTGTGGGTTGCTAAAAATAACATGGTAACATCAATAACGCACACACCACACACACACACATACATATGTGTGTGTATATATATATATATATATATATATATATATATATATATATATATATATATATATATATATATATATATATATATATATATATATATATATATATATATATATATATATAAATATATTATATATATATATATATATATATATATATATATATATATATATATATATATATATATATATATATATATATATATATATATATATATATATATATATATATATATATATATATATATATATATATATATATATATATATATATATATATATATATATATATATATATATATCAATGGATACCCCAGGAAATGTATTAAATCCATTACGAGATACACGCTGCACAACAAACCACGATATAATGACGAACAGAACTATATTTACTTGAAACTCCCCTTTATAAACGAAGAATTCAAACGACGCGCTCTCTCTGTGGTACGTCGATCGGGAATCAACATGGTCAAGATTCACTTCATGAACGGCAGGCCGTCGTCCCGGGTGTTTGCTCCGCCAAGGGAGAGAACAAATTGCTCCGATAAATGTGAAACATGTCAATCAGCCAATAAATCTAACCGATGTCTTTCAAAGAATGTGGTATATGAAATTACGTGTTCACACTGCGGAACGATATATATTGGCGAAACCGGTAGAACAATTGGGTCACGAATAAAAGAGCATCTTGCGAGTGACAAACAAACCGTGCACAAACACCTGAAATCTCATAATATATCACGCGATCACTCTGCTATTACTTGGAAAATGTTACATAACAACATTAAACAACAAGATGAACGGAGAGTTATAGAAGCATTTGAAATACAAAATCGTTTAGGAAATATTATGAACGGCTGTATCGGGAGAACAATCTGTATCTAATCCGATACCTATTTTTAATCCATATAACATTTGACTTTTATATACTATATGTACGATTTTTTTATATTCTCTTAGCAACCTAATTTTATGATAATATAGGTTTTTATAATAATAATTTTGAATTTTTAACTAGTCTTGCTTGTATATATAGGGCGTATATATTGTCATTAAGTATTTCCCACTGAAGAAGCCTTGATCGGCGAAAAGTCTGGGAGCTAATAAAAAACTTTTATGTCTGAAGAAGTTTAATTACTATTTTGTTCATATATATATATATATATATATATATATATATATATATATATATATATATATATATATATATATATATATATATATATATATATATAGCAAAGTGAAAAGGTGGTAAACTGCCAAGAATTTAGTGACGAGATACTGACGTTTCGAGCGGGAGCCCTTCATCAGAGTAAGACGAGATGAAATGAAATAAATAGGGCTTATATATATGCCAAAAGGGTGTCACAAGTAGAAAGTAGCCAATCAAATGCACGGGAGATAAACAAACTAATAATTAATGAGATGGGAAACGTAAGATCATTTGCTATTTTTAACAGTCGATCAGCAAGCAGACTGAGGGGGCGGGAGAAATGACAGGTCCAATATTCAAGGGGATTAGGCGATAATATTAGCATAAGAAACAAAAAATTTGAAAAGGAATGAAAATGCATACGCGAATAATAAAAAATTAATAATAATAAAGGTTCCAAGCAAACTAAAATAACCAAAAACTTGTAGGAAATTAAATAAAAGAAAAACGTTCGTTAAGACCAAGAGGATGTGTGGTGCCAAGTTTAAAAATGAGACGCTTCTCTTGACGCTTGCGGTTATCGTTGCCACCGGAGATGGGAAGGATGGCACAGACTTTCATGTCTGAAACCAAATGGTTGGAGCTGTTGAAATGGCGGGCTACAGGTTTGTCACCATCATTGATCCTCACGGAACGAAGATGTTCAGCAAACCTGTCTGAAAGACGTCGCCCAGTTTCACCGATGTAGATTTTAGGGCATTTATCGCATGAAATGCAATAAATTATGTTGGTGGACGTGCATGAAAAAGCATGACGGATTGTGTGGTCGAATTTGGGGGCAGTAATAACTGTAGTGGGATTGAGAAAAGCGCATGTGTTACAGCGGGAACGGCCGCAAGAAAATGTTCCCGCTGGTGCCGAGGTATTTTGTTTAAGGGCACTATGTACTAAGGAGTCACGAATGTTTTTATTACGGCGAAAAGATACCAAAGGGTTGTCGGTGAAAATGGCTGACGTCTCAGGATCATTTTGTAAAATGTGAAAATTCCGATTAATAATATTTTTAACTTTAAAATTGAAAGGATGAAATGTTAGAACTAAAGGAATTTTATTGTTTGAAACTCGTTCCAAAGATGGTTCAAGGGCGTCCTAAACGGGGGACGAGAAAAGCTTTCTGAACGGCGAGGTCTAAAAGGTTGGTAGGGTAACCACGTTGGACAAAAAAAGATCTCATTTCCATTGATTTGACTTGAAAATCTTGGTCGTCGCTACATAAGCGGCGAAGACGCAAGAATTGAGAGTAAGGGATGGATTGCTTAGTGTGGTTGGGATGAGAGGATGAAAATAGAAGATAACTATGGGAGTCAGTAGGCTTGTACGAGACCGACGTTTTCAGCGAATCACCATTAATCGAAATTAAAATATCAAGGAACGACACAGAGGTCTCGCTGATTTCCCACGTGAACTTCAGAGCAGGATGAAAATCATCAACAAAGTTGATGAACTGCTCTAAAAGGACACGTGAACACGACGCTGTTCCTAAACAGTCATCGATAAATCTTCCGAAAAAATCAGGCAAGGGACCCGTGTATTGTTCAAAGATCTGTTTTTCAACATAACCAACAAATAAATTAGCATAGCTTGGACCCATTTTGGTGCCCATCGCAACACCACTTATTTGTTGATAATGTTCACCATCAAACGAAAAATTGTTAAGGGTAAGCACTAGTTCTGCTAAGCGGAGTAACGTGGTTGTGGAGGGTTCTAAATTAGTGCGCTGATCAAAGAAAAACTTCAGAGCTTCAAGGCCATCACAATGGGGAATGACGGTGTATAAGGACTTGACGTCCATCGTGAAAATAAATTTATCGGAACTACTGAAACGTAACTGGTCGAAAATTTGCAAGGCATGTTTAGTATCTTTGATATAAGAAGGCAACTTCTTAACCAAAGGATACATAACGTTGTCTAGAAAACTGGAAACGAGCTCGGTGGGGCAACTACAAGCGGAAACAATCGGCCTGCCAGGATTGTTAGGTTTATGGATTTTAGGTAGGAAATATATGACAGGCGTTCTGGGGGTTGTTAATATAAGGTTAGATGCAGAGGCAGGCAATTCACCGGCTTGGATGAAATTCTTGATGGTAGTTTTGACGGATTTTTGGTGAGATTGAGTGGGATCGGAATTCAACTTAGTATAAAAGATGGTGTCGCTGAGTTGACGAAGAGCCTCTTGTCGATACAAGTCCGCTCTCCAGACAACTACAGCGCCACCTTTGTCCGCAGGTTTTATGACAACGTCATTGTCTGTGCCATCCTTCCCATCTCCGGTGGCAACGATAACCGCAAGCGTCAAGAGAAGCGTCTCATTTTTAAACTTGGCACCACACATCCTCTTGGTCTTAACGAACGTTTTTCTTTTATTTAATTTCCTACAAGTTTTTGGTTATTTTAGTTTGCTTGGAACCTTTATTATTATTAATTTTTTATTATTCGCGTATGCATTTTCATTCCTTTTCAAATTTCTTGTTTCTTATGCTAATATTATCGCCTAATCCCCTTGAATATTGGACCTGTCATTTCTCCCGCCCCTCAGTCTGCTTGCTGATCGACTGTTAAAAATAGCAAATGATCTTACGTTTCCCATCTCATTAATTATTAGTTTGTTTATCTCCCGTGCATTTGATTGGCTACTTTCTACTTGTGACACCCTTTTGGCATATATATAAGCCCTATTTATTTCATTTCATCTCGTCTTACTCTGATGAAGGGCTCCGCTCGAAACGTCAGTATCTCGTCACTAAATTCTTGGCAGTTTACCACCTTTTCACTTTGCTATATATTCAAAACACTGTCTACGCAGCACTCTACTTTTATATATATATATATATATATATATATATATATATATATATATATATATATATATATATATATATATATATATATATATATATATATATATATATATATATATATATATATATATATATATATATATATATATATATATATATATATATATATATATATATATATATATATATCCGATCGCTGGTGCAGTCTACTCTAGGAGAAAACCATGTTAACAAAATATTATATATTTTGTGTAAAAGATTGACAGAATGGTGGCGTGTTTGACTAATTAACTTCAGGTGGTCGACTCAAGTCGGGGAACAGATGATACGAAAGTTCTCCACTAAAAATGTTTCCTATATATAAGTTACCACAGCTTTCAATTACAAAATTTTCAAAACGACTGTAAACATTAACCTTTAATCTATCATGTAGCCATAAAGTTGCTTCCCTTCCTCTCTCTTATTATATATACGCGCGCGAGACGCACAGTCAACGGCCTTCCGAATTGATGTAAACACTGACTACTTGCTTTTATGGTTTGGTTGCCTGTAATTTGTCCTGATTGTCTACAAAATTAACAAGTAAGAACATTTTAATGGCGGTATTGTGTAAAAAATACCAAACAAACCCGCTTTACTGTTAAACTCGCTTCACTAATAGACGTAACGGCTCCCTGTAATAATGCACAAGTATTTAATTTTAAGTTGCCACAAGTTCTCCGAAACGATATTATCAAATTCATATCAAACGATATTATATTCTGAAATCAGTAATATTCTACATCCGCGCTGCCGTAATTTAGCATATTTTTGACAACTTTCCCATTTCTTCGAACCGCAACAGAACTTAAACCATGTGTCAAACGACGCCAACTGCTTCGGAAATAAACGACATATTCCGAAATACGCATTGCGGTTGATATTGCGGTTAGGTTACGCGAGGTTCGACCGCAGATCAACCGAGGATCGCCTTCGGTTGAACCGGAGATGAACCCAGGTTGAACCGCGGATGATCCGCGGATGATCCGCGGATGATCCGCGGATGAACCCCGGTTAACCGCGGTTTATGTTAGGTTATTTCTAGGCAGTACTGTAATAGACACTACATGTTCTCTGAGTGCCTTTAAACTATCAAGCTTGTGTTGTTCTGAATTTCATTGTTTCATAATTAGACATCAGACTAAATAACTTAAAGTGTTTACTTTTTGGGGTGCAATTATATCAACCTGCGCTGATTAAGATTTGTTTGATATGTAAAGGCCGGATCCTCGCTGTGATGTCACACTGTATAATAACTTACTGAAAAAGCATATATCATATATCTTTGGGATTATTAAATCAAAGCACTCAAAACGTTAAAGTAACTTCGTATGTTTACTATCATGGGAATGGGATTACACACTTTCATAATTTTGTTACATAATCCCAAAAACTGTATATATGCAGGCCTCTTCAATAAGTCACTATGCAGCGTAAAGTCAAAGTGAGGACATTTACATATCAAACAAATCTTAATATCTAAAGATCAGGGTGAGATTATGGAAGTAAATGCCAATCTTTATAATTAATTATAGTTATTTCAAGTAAGAGAGTTTATTTCAAACTGAATTTTTCACTGTATATAATATAAACACTTTAATTATTCTTCTGGTATTAATACTACCATCGGTTCGATCACTAGGAAATATATATAGCTGCGTAAGACACCAATATATAGCAATATAAAATATAGCTGCAATTATAGCAATATAAAATATAGCTTCAATTTTCGCATTCGCAATCATGTGACGGTTGCAATTTAAATATTAATTCAAATGCAGAGGTCTACCAATCAGCTTCTGTCTATATCTAGTTACCAGGCCAAAATTGTCCGATGCCGCGCATGAGGACGGTTGATCATATATATATATATATATATATATATATATAAACAAATAAATCCGATCCCAGATCAGGATCAGCCTTTCATCTCGCGTGATAAGGGACTAAACGCCGGTCGATATTAGCACCCTCGCCATCAGGCCTTCGGCAGGCGCTTCGCGCCGGGCGAGGGGATCATGGTTGGTTTGGTTCTATAATGTTGTCCAGCAGGATATAAATCTCATCTCGATGTTCAGGAACGATATATATATATATATATATATATATATATATATATATATATATATATATATATATATATATATATATATATATATATATATATATATATATATATTCTGCCATTAATCAAGCTTCTTTGACCAGCAAGTTCAAACTGTAGGTGCATCATTCCCATGGTGCTCTTAACTTATTAAATTGCATTATTAAGTTGTTCACTCATTTCTACACTTAAAAAATCCACTAATGAATTCAATTGTCAATGCATTTGTTTCTTTACTCATTGTCAGACTTGACAAAACCTGTGTCGTAAATCCAGTGTCCGGTCTTACACTTTAGCTACATGCATTAACAAACAATCAAACAATGCATTTTGTGTATTTATGATATAAGTTGGTTATATACTTCGACTGTGGAGGTACTAGCATCGCAGGGTCAATTCCAGCCGGAAGTCCGTTAACTTGCATTTTTCGCAACTGGTCCCGGTTTGGTCTTAGTGTATATATTCCAACACTCAAAATTTTCTTTCACCATAAATCCTTAGAGCATGTAGTGAAATGCCAGATATTACTTGTAATATACACTAAATCTTATCCTGGCATTACCACCACTATATATACAGAACTTGTGACTAGGCTCTTGGCAATAGCCTCCGTATCTCAGTGGTCAGAGCACTCCACTAGCATTGCAGCATGCCAGTGTCGCGGGTTCAATTCCATCCGGAAGGCCTGGTCCTGCTTTGGTCTTGATATGTATATATTCCAACACTCGAAATTTTCCTTCACCATAAAACCTTAGAACATGTATATGTATATGTGTGTGTGTATATGTATATGTATGTGAATATGTATATGTGTGTGTATATGTATTGATGTATATATTTGGGTTACAGAAGATTTCATAAGAGCTGCCTGCCATATTGAAAGTATGGCTATGTGAAGTTAGTTACTAATTACTCCAAAAGTCTTTAAAATGGAATTTTATTCAAATTTCTGTGATTAATATGATAAACATGATAAAGTTCCAAATTGTTATGCCCTACTTGCAAGATCATTGTCTACTAGAACATTTCCAAAGTACCCTGCAGGATATACTGCAGTATACTTGTAAATGTTTACTTTCTCGAACGTTTTATGCGATCTGTTACTAATATATGTGTGACACACTTGGGGAACATTTCTCATTTTAAGAGGAGCTGTGTATACATCTATAACAGGTTGATGTAGACTGAATGTAGAACTATAGACATGCATTACTGAAATATTGTTTTAAATTATAATCAGTGATTAACTTTGACTACGTGTCGTTCACTGTTTCACTGTGCCCAATAGAGGGCACATAATCCATGTAGATTGTGGTTTTATTACTGGTAGTATTGCTGATAAAAACTCGAATTATATAAATATAGCGTCGAAATGTTATGTTTATAATGCTTTTTACAATATTTTTGCTTTTTTGGTATAATTTGCTTTTAAAAATATCATTTTGAAAAAGTTCACTAGTGCATTTTACATATGGAATCAGGTGTGAACATTTCTACCTGTAACGTTTTCATATGTGAATTAATTATTTCACATGTGAATGTAATGTCTCACACACATATATATATATATATATATATATATATATATATATATATATATATATATATATATATATATATATATATATATATAATATATATATATATATATATATATAAATATATAAATATATATATATATATATATATAATATATATATATATATATATATATATATATATATATATATTATATATATATATATATATATCTTCATCCTGCTCATCAGCGCTACACTGATGAGGCCCAAAAGGCCGAAACGGTACCGTCTGTTGTTATATATATATATATATATATATATATATATATATATATATATATATATATATATATATATATATATATATATATATATATATATATATATATATATATATATATATATCGTATCCATGCAGTGCTTTCGGCGTGACTACTAATAGCACAACCATTTTGGTAGCTTGTACATGGCTTGTGTTCGAGTCTACGAGAACTTCGTGATCCTTTGCTTCACCTACGTATGTAAATGATCACGATTTACTTTTAACTTATATACAATTAATTTGATCTGTTTTGAGCTTGGACGGTAGATTTTTTTTTTAATATTTTACATAATGTAAGCAGTTGTTTAAAGCGATATTTATGTCAGCTTTACGAAGTACGCGTTGAACTCTCTCGGATACCCCTTTCATACAAGGGAGAACGTCAAAATCTTTCGGGGTTGTTAATGCAGGTTTGTTGGCCGGTGAACCGCCACGATGGATACATAATATATGCTGATCGCCGCTATCACACACACATGCACAAACACACAATATATATATATATATATATATATATATATATATATATATATATATATATATATATATATATATATATATATATATATATATATATATATATATATATATATATATATATATATATATATATATATATATATATATATATATATATATATATATATATATATATATATAAAAGTAGAGTGCTGCGTAGACAGTGTTTTGAATATATAGCAAAGTGAAAAGGTGGTAAACTGCCAAGAATTTAGTGACGAGATACTGACGTTTCGAGCGGAGCCCTTCATCAGAGTAAGACGAGATGAAATGCTCCATTTCATCTCGTCTTACTCTGATGAAGGGCTCCGCTCGAAAACGTCAGTATCTCGTCACTAAATTCTTGGCAGTTTACCACCTTTTCACTTTGCTATATATATATATATATATATATATATATATATATATATATATAATATATATATATATACCAAGACAAATTTTCGGATGGAATGTTGGCTAAGGATAAAAGAGTGCTCAATACTGTAAACAGTATAGAGCAGGTATATAGTAAACTTAAAAATTTTATTGTCGCTACTCGGCAATATCAAAGCACAACGCGCGCATCCTCTCCAAACAGAAGAAACAGCCAATTCCGAGCAGAGGTTCTAATTGCAACTGTAGGAACAAAAACGAATGTCCACTTCCAGGAAACTGTTTAACAACGAACGTAATCTATAAAGCCGTAATAACAACCACCGACAACGCACAATCTAAAGGATACATTGGAATGACCGCAAATGAATTTAAACAACGCTACAGGAATCATCAAAAATCTTTCCGGGACGATAAATACGAAAACGAAACTGAACTTTCAAAATACGTCTGGAGCCTGAAAAAGAACGAACGTAATTTCTATTTGTGCTGGTCAATATTGGGTCATGCTGCAGCATACCAAAGTGGGGCAATACAATGCAACCTTTGTCTAGAAGAAAAGTTTCACTTAGTAAAGGCCGACAAAGAAATTATTTTAAACAAAAGAGCCGAGATAGTGTCAAAATGCCGCCACGAAAATAAATTTTATGCGAACAGCCAAAACCGCGGGAAGAAGAAAGGGACACGTCATCAACATTCTCTACCATGACGTTCATACTGTATAAAAGGAATATTCGAATCGTGATCTAACTAGTTGCCTGATGATCGTGTAAAGCGTGAAACACCGAGTAGCGACAATAAAATGTTTAAGTTTACTATATATTATATATATATATATATATATATATATATATATATATATATATATATATATATATATATATATATATATATATATATATATATATATATATATATATATATATATATATATATATATATATATATGTGAGTAGAAGTTTTCTAGTCAGCAAGAGAGCTCAACACAGTAAAATTGTGGAGCAATGATATAGTTAAAAATGGTTTATTTACAATTAAAAGTTAAAAACATTTACTCGAGTTTCACGCTCAAGGCGATCATCAGACTGAAGAACATGTCAAAGAACGGGGGGCTTATATAGATAGTACCTGATTATTTGCATAAAATTAAAATTATAACTTAATGTTGCATGCATAAAATTACATTTTCCTAATTGAACCTAAGGTTGCTTACATAAAATTTATTGTCGTGTCTGCACTTAGATACAATTCAGCTCTTTTGTTCAATAAAAACCGTTTATCCGCGTATAAAATACAAAATTTTTCCGTAATGCATAAGTTGCATGTTTTGCTTCCGCTGTTGCACGATTTTGCTCGCTTCAAAATTGTCCATTTGATTGTGTAGTCATGGTTCTTCTCTTTCAATTCCCAGATGTGATTAGATAGTGCCGTTTTCGTGGAGTACTTCTTATGTTTAAATGACATTGTGTGGTTATTATAGCGGGTTTTAAATTCTGTCGCAGTCATACCAATGTAAATCTTCGTATCCTGGTTATTTGTTTGTGTAACTTCAGCTTGGTAAACCAGGTTGTCTTCGCGGCAGGCACCATCCAGCGGGCATTCGTCCTTTTTTCTGCAGTTGCATTCTTTGGCAGGTGCTGGAATGTTGGAAGTGAGAATTTTTCCGTTGTGGCCTTTTATAATGCTGGCCATATTTGGCATGCAGCTATAGCTAACCTTTGTGTTTCTCCTGTTGAAGATCTTATGGAATGCGTGGTGTGCTGGGAAGTGCTTGGATAATAGATCTAGAAATGTTTTGCCGACGTTTGTGCATACATTTTTGGAGTAAGGTGGGTTGAACCATATGACTTTTCGGGGTCTGTTGCTCCTAGGCTGCCGTGTGCTACTTGCGGTGGTATATTGAAGCGTGTCATTAAATCCACTTCTCTTCAACGCTTCGTTATACAGCGGGGCTGCTCTGTTGAATTCCTCAGCGTTACATGACAAACTTGAAATCCTTTTACTAATAGAATCTGGGATTTGTCTCACGATGGAGGGTGGGTGGTTTGAATGGGTATTAATAAACATAGGTGGATTATCAGGCTTTCTGTAAGGGCAATATGTGTCGGTTAGGAGGTTAAATGTAATGTCCAGGTAATTAACGATTTTTAAGTTTGATTGAATGGTTATTTTCAGGCCAAGTGATTCAAAACATTTTGCGATTCTTTTTCTTAGATTGTCGGCTGTTCTTGGACCCATGTTGCGGAATACCCCTAAACCGTCATCTCTATAAAGGCCGATGTTGTCGTTGTTGAATTCCTCTTTAAGTTTGCTTAGCAAGAGGAGGCCGATTAGCTCACACACCTCTGCGCCATCGAAACTTCCCATTGTGACATCAAACATACTGGCGTTGTTTTTCTTGCACCAAGCTTGGCTGTTGTCAAACAATAAGGACTTCCTTGCGTGCATGATCACATTTCTATCATTGTCAGGGATGTTGACGAATTCGCTGGCATATTCCAATGCTTCTACAAGGAGGTTCTCTGTGATTGAAGGGTAGAACTCTACGATGTCAAATTGTACAAAAGATGAAGATTGTTTGTTCGTTAAGCTTTTGAACCAGTCTATAACTGATGAAGAGTTTCTCCACTGGTTTAATTGAGTATGGGATAAGATTTTCTTGCTCACTGGTCCTAGGTTGCTTTTGGCGGGGTTAATAAGTCTACATTTTTGCTTATTTTGAAAATTTTCCTTATGGTCCTTCAGCGTGATAAATGCTTGCTTTTCTGCCATGGTCTTGATTTTGTCGCTAATGTTGAGGTTGTCGGTAATGGGTTTCAAATCTTTGTTAATAACGTGAACGGATTGCTAAGCAAACTTAAAGAGGAATTCAACAACGACAACATCGGCCTTTATAGAGATGACGGTTTAGGGGTATTCCGCAACATGGGTCCAAGAACAGCCGACAATCTAAGAAAAAGAATCGCAAAATGTTTTGAATCACTTGGCCTGAAAATAACCATTCAATCAAACTTAAAAATCGTTAATTACCTGGACATTATATTTAACCTCCTAACCGACACATATTGCCCTTACAGAAAGCCTGATAATCCACCTATGTTTATTAATACCCATTCAAACCACCCACCCTCCATCGTGAGACAAATCCCAGATTCTATTAGTAAATGGATTTCAAGTTTGTCATGTAACGCTGAGGAATTCAACAGAGCAGCCCCGCTGTATAACGAAGCGTTGAAGAGAAGTGGATTTAATGACACGCTTCAATATACCACCACAAGTAGCACACGGCAGCCTAGGAGCAATAGACCCCGAAAAGTCATATGGTTCAACCCACCTTACTCCAAAAATGTATGCACAAACGTCGGCAAAACATTTCTAGATCTATTATCCAAGCACTTCCCAGCACACCACGCATTCCATAAGATCTTCAACAGGAGAAACACAAAGGTTAGCTATAGCTGCATGCCAAATATGGCCAGCATTATAAAAGGCCACAACGGAAAAATTCTCACTTCCAACATTCCAGCACCTGCCAAAGAATGCAACTGCAGAAAAAAGGACGAATGCCCGCTGGATGGTGCCTGCCGCGAAGACAACCTGGTTTACCAAGCTGAAGTTACACAAACAAATAACCAGGATACGAAGATTTACATTGGTATGACTGCGACAGAATTTAAAACCCGCTATAATAACCACACAATGTCATTTAAACATAAGAAGTACTCCACGAAAACGGCACTATCTAATAACATCTGGGAATTGAAAGAGAAGAACCATGACTACACAATCAAATGGACAATTTTGAAGCGAGCGAAATCGTGCAACAGCGGAAGCAAAACATGCAACTTATGCATTACGGAAAAATTTTATATTTTATACTCGGATAAACGGTTTTTATTGAACAAAAGAGCTGAATTGATATCTAAGTGCAGACACGACAATAAATTTCATGTAAGCAACCTTAGGTTCAATTAGGAAAATTCCATGTAATTTTATGCATGCAACATTAGGTTATAATTTTAATTTTATGCAAATAATCAGGTACTATCTATATAAGCCCCCCGTTCTTTGACATGTTCTTCAGTCTGATGATCGCCTTGAGCGTGAAACTCGAGTAAATGTTTTTAACTTTTAATTGTAAATAAACCATTTTTAACTATATATATATATATATATATATATATATATATATATATATATATATATATATATATATATATATATATATATATATATATATATATATATATATATATATATATATATATATATATATATATATATATATATATATATATATATATATATATATATATATATATATATATATATATATATATATATATATATATATATATATATATATATATATATATATAGTGAAAGTGCAGGTCTTACCTCAAAATGATAAAAGCAGCAACTGTCAGTTTCACGATCTTCGCCTGAAGATCGCCTTGCGTGAAACTGACAGTTGCGGCTTTTATCATTTTGAGGTAAGACCACTTTCACTATATTCGCTCTACCTTTATGGTATTGAGCACTTTCAACGTTCCGTGAACAACATCACATTCGTTTTAGTATATATATATATATATATATATATATATATATATATATATATATATATATATATATATATATATATATATATATATATATATATATATATATATATATATATATATATATATATATATATATATATATATATATATATATATATATATATATATATATATATATATATATATATATATATATATATATATATATATTATATATATATATAGGTAATATTTGGCATTTCACTCGATCAAACTACATGTTAATTGAAAGGATTTATGGTGAAGGAAAATTTCGAGTGTTGGAATACATACACTTTAAGACCAAACCGGGACCAGTTGCGAAAAATGCAACTTCGAGGCCTTCCGGCTGGAATTGAACCCGCGACCCTGCGATGCTAGTGCAGTGCTCTGACCACTGAGCTACGGAAGCCGTTGCCGAGAGCCTAGTCGCGAGTTCTGTATATATATGGTGGTAATGCCTGGATAAGATTCTGGGTATATTATAGGTAATATTTGGCATTTCACGCGATCAAACTACATGTTGAAAGGATTTATGGCGAAGGAAAATTTCGAGTGTTGGAATACATACATTTTAAGACCAAACCGGGACCAGTTGCGAAACATGCAACTTCAAGGCCTTCCGGCTGGAATTGAATCCGCGACCCTGCACGGAAGCCGTTGCCGAGAGCCTATAGTCACGAGTTCTGTATATATGGTGGTGGTAATGCCGGGATAAGTTTCTGGGTATATTATATTATAGGTAATATTTGGCATTTCACTCGATCAATAAACTACATGTTGAAAGGATTTATGGCGAAGGAAGATTTCGAGTTGCGAAAAATGCAACTTAAAGGCCCAGGGGCGGATCTAGAGGGGCGCAACTGCTGCTCAAGCAGCAGTCAGATTTTGCCTATAATTAATTAATGCGGAAAAATGCGAGAAAATGCGGAATACATTTGGTTCTTATTTCATGCGCCCGTGGTCGCTTCTGGGCAGTTGACACTCTTTAAAATTGTAATACAGGATATATTTATTACTTGAAGTATGTCTAAATCGGTCGAAGGCTTCCTAGCGCAGCATCACTCGCGGCAGCGGTGCACAAATAGCGGGAACATCGTACGGAGGGTCTTTTCTCCTTAGTGAGCAGCCGTGAAACCTTAAAATAGCCTCGTTTGAGGCTATTTTTAGTAAACTGAGCAGCAGTCAGATGCAGCAAACCAATCAGACACCTTGCCGAGCAAACCCGAGCAGCAGTCAGCAGCAGTCAGATCGGAAATATTCGGAAGCCTATGCGTAAGAATTTCGTTTCAGACCACGGTTGATCTTATTTATTGACGAGGCTATTTGGCACACTTTTTGTTGTGAGTTCTGTTCGAATCACGATGTCCACGATGGCTTCCAACAAGGTCTAATACAGCAATTGCTTCATATACTTGGGGAAGCTTTTCTTGTGCAGAAAAAGAACACAAATTATCCTTGCTCAGGGAAGAATGCGCGCAAATGGTTTATGTGGAGAGGAAGAAAGCTGTCGATGGTCGTGAGCGTTGCCAATTTGCGAAGCTTCAATTCCCAAATAGCCAGGAATCTCGTTGTTTAAACTACTTCCCAGTAAGGTAAGCATTGCCGCGTGTATTTTTTATGAAATAGCTCATGAATAATATGATAATTATTTAACATGTAATCGATATAAACACAGCTAAAGTCATGAATATTAACTTTGGTGTTCCCTATATTTTTGCTGTCCAGTCGCCGAGTTTAAACTTTAATTGAGCATATTTGAGCGAGTGTGAGACAAATAGCAAACTCTCAATCACCAAAACATGATATTACTGACAGAAAATGTAATGAACATCGCAACAGCATACATATTATACAGTATTTATCCTATTATTCTTTGTCCATTTGTGTTAAGTTTACATGTTCAAGTTAAGTTTACATTAAGTTTTACATGTTTAGTCTGAGGATTCAGCTGTTGACAAAGATGTTATGATTGATATGTTCTTGTTGTCATCAAAATAAATTATATTATACAGTATTGTTATTGTCTGAAATTATATTATATTGTTATTGTCTGAAATTATATTATATTGTTATTGATTAAACTGATAACATATACCTCACCTGTCTTGTATATACTGTATGGTGGTATACTGAAGTATTTTATGTATGATTTGAAATCACAGCCCCCAACCCCTGGGATATATAGCAGGGAATTTAACATTTTCTAAATGTTAAAAAACAGCAATTTCCCCTGCCTCTGGGGCAACTAGTTTAGTATTTCAAACGTATTAATAAACAACTTAGCTTGGTATTTTATACACATTATTTGTGGTCCCCAACTTGTTTTGTTTTAAGTGGATGTTTTTTCTTTGCCTGAAATCATGTATTTTATAATACATTGTCAAAATATTTCAGACTTTGATAAGTACTTATTAGGTAATGAAACCAAAAACGTTGTAACAGTCACAAAGTTACAGCCAGATGAGGGCTTCATCCAAAGGGAACCGAATGATATACCAAGGATGTTGCGTACATTTGAGATTGCAACAGAAAAAGAGAAAAATAGAAAGAAAAAGTTGTTGAAAATAATCTTTTATATAGGTATGTTTCATACTTTGCAATTGTTATCAAGTTGCAAATATATAGTGCATATTTTATGAAAATCAAGTTGCAGAACAATAGACATTTTTTTCAATGGGATTACTTGAGTGACTACGGCTACGTACCAGTATAATTTGCCAGTGTCCTCTATCTATTAGTGTTAAGATACTGGCAAAGCATTCTGGTGATTGTAGTCAAATACAGTAATGCCATTAAACATCATAGTGCAAATGGTCTATTACAAACCATAGCACAATATAATGTAGTATATGAAATTGTCAACCAACACATCTGCAAACATTTTTAACTGTCTATTTTCCTGCTATGGAGTAGTATAGAAAGTGGGGCTACCAGCGCATTTTTCCATTTTTCATGCTTCGCAATCAAAATTGAAAAGTTCGCTGTTAACCCCACTTTCGAGACTACTAAAATGGGGTGAAATAAAATTCGTTAGAGTGAGACACGTCTCAGCTATCTGAGACCACAGAGAAGTCGCAACTCTCTGTTGTGACTGGTAATCCTTTTCCCGAACACAGTACTCCTAAAACTCTTGTCTAGCTTTCTACGTTTTTCGCTACTGTTAGCGAGGAGCTCTCGTTTGAACTCTATGGTCTGGTAGGTACACAACAACTCGTCGTTGAGTCTAGTTATCTTTTCCTCCACTGATTTCACGCGTTCTGAGTTACTACCACAGAGAAGCAGCAACTCTCTGTTGTGACTGGTGATCCTTTTCCCGAACACAGTACTCCTAAAACTCTTGTCTCGCTCTCTACGTTTTTCGCTACTGTCAGCGAAGAGTTCTCGTTTCATCTCTATTACCTGGTAGGTAAATAACAACTCTTCGTTGAGTCTCGTTATCTTTTCCTCCACTGATTCCACACGTTCTACACTACTCTCCAGGACTCCAGCGATCATTACTGTGTGTGATCGCTGGAGTCCTGGAGAGTAGTGTAGAACACGGCGATACAAGGACGGTTTTCTAAAAGTTGGATCCATTAGGAATATACACAGTTTGGAAAAGTGTGATGGGACCTGTTAGTAGACAGTGTCGTACCCTTCTTCTTCGCTAGACTCAGAGGGTTTATAAGAGTGGTTGTACACGTGCTTACCAACAGTGACTCCACCAGATAAAATGCCGATTAGTGGTAAGTAGGGTCTTACTTTCTCGACTATGCGATATACGTCACGTTTTAAGAGCTCGTCTTTCTTTAGTTCGTTAGCTAGCTCTTTAGGGTCTTCGATAGCGTCGAATCCTCCAAGAGTACTACTAAACTTGCTAATAAGTAGGTCAGTCAGGAACTCGTTAGCTTTCTGCGTCCTTTTACGTTCGTACTCGACGTACAGTTTGTCTATTACTTTGCTTGACGCTTTTTTGATGTAAGCGACTGATTTGTTCAGTTCTCCATCCTCAGCAAGTCTAGTCAGCTCGTCTCGTTTTTTGTCCACATCAGTTTGTGGGACGTCGTCAACTTCCGGTATGTCGTCGACTTGTGGTGCGTCGTTTAATTCTTCCGAAATAGTGGATTCTGCGTCTTGTATCTCTTCAATGAGATCATCAATTGGTTCAAGATTTTTTGTCTTGCGCTTTGGCATGTCCTATACTATACGATATGTTTTGTTTTTGCGGAACAATTACTTCGTACGAGTACGGATGCCTTAGAAGTATCTCCAATCTTGCGTACTCGTTGTCTTTCAACTGTTTTATTATTTTCTCAATCTCCGTTTTATCAACTCCGTTAAGATAATCGTCTGCGATGGTTTTCATATCGTTTCTGTTAGGGTTGTAGAATGTTACTAACTTTGAGATGTTCTCACGATATGGTTTACTAATTGAGGTTAGTTGTTGCGTTATGACGATTGTGGACAGGTTGTAGTGTCTAGCACTAAAGGCTAGTTTGACTAGTTCGCTTGTTCTGTTTTTAACGTCCTGCCCACCAGCACAATCGTCTAATATTATCAACGAGTTGGTACCTCTGTAAGTCTCGGCTACGTATTTAAGAATTACGTTGACTTTATCCTGATCACACTGAATAGTGACAAAGTCTGGGTCTCTCAAGTATTTCCACTCTGTGTACGTTTTGTTCCATTCGAATGTTGGACATATGAGAATGATATACTCGAAGTGATTCATGTATTCTTTCTCTATCATATCCAGTAGGTAGTGTGTTTTACCACAGGCTGTCATACCAACAATTAGCATGTTAAAAGGCGTTTTCATATAGAATACTACATGTTTTAGTATTGGATTGATTGCAGATCGTTGTTGATAAGGTTTACGAGTCCGTCGGAGAGTACGAATATTCTACACATGACGTTCGCTGTTGTGGCTTCTTTATTGATTTCCATCAATATTCCTGACTGAGTGTTCACAATCTTTTTTCCAGTTGCAACTCTAGCGTTGTCTTCGATAGACCTTAGGTCAACAACCAAAGCGAAACCGTCTTTGTAAAACTTTTGGATAGTCATATGCTGGTCACGGTCGGCTAGTTTTTGTCCGAATAGTCTTTTCGCTTCTCCCCAGAGTCTTGATTTCGGTATTCCTTGACTGTAGACCATGTTCGGTACACCTTCAATAGTGAGTTTCACCGACTCTATATTTGGGTAGACGAACTCCCTCGCTGTCAGTTCTTGTCTTATTTGTGAAGAGTAGAACGATAGCTTTCATTGATTTTCTCGGTAGGTTAATATTCTCGTTTACGAGTGTGGTTCCTTTGTCCCACTCCATAGTCTTCATTAGTGTGACGTGTTCATACGATAGAGATCTACCTGATGCGTATATAGATGATACTTCATCAGCAATCTCTTGACTCTCGATAGTTTCGTACTCCAACTCAAGGTTCTCCAACATATAGCCAGCCACAGCTGATCCAGATTGAGCCACCATAATATCAGACGCTTTAGGGAGTGTGATTATATACCTGAAGTTGTTGTTCATGTTGTATGGTGCGTATAGACCGTGATCTTCTAGAATCTTGTCGATTTGAACCTTTTGTTTGGTGTTATTGATAGAGAACATCAGACCATCGCTAACTTTTTGCACGTCTCCACTGGCTGCACCACTGTCGTCCTTTGAGATTAGCTTTCGAAGGTTCTCGTTTGCTATAACCGTATTCGACCATCTGGTCTCGCTCACTGTTAGATTTCCAGAGGTCTTTGTACGTACCGATGACGCTTTCACCACTATTGTCGTACACAGTCTCACCTGCTAGTTTTACCACCAGTCTATCAAGTAGTAGTCTCGAAAGGTTGTTAAGAAACCATGATTTCACGTTCGAACTTTTAAAGTCGAATAGAAGATGGAGACTGGAGGGTACCAAGCAAGTGTTACCTTTTGTTTTCGGGATATCGATGTATAACTCCTCCCCTGGATTGGCTTTGTTGGGGTTTAGCGTTACAACATGACGGGTTCTTGTGCCTTTGATAGCAGATATTTCACGACGTCTATACCCAGGAAGCAACTCTTTTTCACTAGTATTCATACTATATACTATAACACATGTTTTATTTCCTCTGTTTGTACTGATCGTAGACGAACCAAGCTAGTGCTATCGCTAGGATCCATAGATTAGATGCTAACCAAGATATACCTGCAGCTCCCCACTTTAACACGGTCGCCACCGTGTTTAGCAGTCCAGACAGTAGAGGGCCAGCCTTTGTGGCTAGATTAGCTATAGCTTTTCCTAGTTTTCCAAGTGCTTGACCACCTTTGAAGACAACGCTTCTAGCGGATATTATAATTGTAGTGATAAAAGAGGCTATGGTTATTCCTAAAGCTGAAGCACCCAACCAGTTTTCCTTAAACCACTCCTTTATTTTTTGCAACCGAGTGACGTCCTCTTCTTGTTGCTCTCTCACTTCCTCCAATTCTCTCTGTCTAAGTGTTCCGTCTCTCGCTTCTCTTAAACCAATTATTCTTTCTTCAAGTTCAATTACCTCTATAGAGTCATCACTATTGTCTCTCTCTTCAAGTGTTGTGTCTATAGCGTCCTGAAAGTAGTTGGCTTGAATTTGTAGAGCGCCGTTGTCACCAATTCTTGATTGTGGATCTATAGTGTTTGATGAGTTTATCACACCTTGATACGCTCGATTTTTCTTCATCAGTCATCCCTTTTATGTAGGGGACGTCAGAGGTTGTGTCTACCATTGACATACCTTCAACGGTTGTGTCTCTATCGTATTGCTCACTAACGATATCACTCATCAATTTTTTAAATTGTGTGACTGCCTCTTGCGATACATTAGCGTCATTATATTGTAGAACACCGGCAGCGTCACGTTTTTAGTACTATTTGTGGTGCGCCTCGTTTATTTCTACTTGTTATTGGCTTAAAAGTTATGTTGTTGTTCTTAGTCCTACTAACAAGTAATCGTAACTCAATCACCTTATGAGTGTGTGGGTTAAACCTGAAACCATCCTTATTAAACTCTCTACTAATAAAGTCTTCGATAGATGGTGTTACGTCGTTTATAGGTCGGTTAGTTGTGTATATAAACCGAGCCTCAGGGGCTGATCTACTCCTTTGATCCTTTCTAGTTATTGTTACTGTCTTACCATCATCACTGTCTATAAAAGATGTCTCTGCTTTTCTTTCACCACGTAAACGATCAATATACTTCATCCTAACCTTAACAACTTCCAGCTTATCAGGGTCGTCGTTGCTTAGGAGATCCAGTCTCTCTTTGGCGAGTGTATCATACTCGTCGTCCAAGGCGGTGTCACTCATATCATTATATTTTGAGTACTCGTCACGATCTTGCATTTCAATGTCATCGAACCCTCCTTCAGCCATTTATATACTACTCAATGTTTTGAATATCACTCTCTGGTATCCACGAATTGTGTTTACTGTCGTAGCCAAGCCACTTAACCAAAGCCATCTTCTTACCTCCCACATTCTTTCTCTTCACTATCTTCTCAACTTTATATACATCGTCTTTCTTATCAACAGCTGACAACTCTTCCTCGTAAAACTTTCCGATGATGGGTTCCCCTTCATGGTCCTCTATCTCGTACACGGTAGGGTCACCACGCATGACTTTTGTCACTTTGAATAGTTCTTCAGTGAAGTTAGCCTCGTATCCTTTCGCGAATATGCTCTTGTACTTTGATATCCTGACAGTCTCACCTACTTTAAACTTTGGTAGTGGGTATTCACCGAAATGGTGTCCAAACAACGTCGTCCATACTTCGTTTTCGTTTTTATTGCTCACATCTTTAGGTTTCATAAGTGTGGTACTATGTTTAGTATTGTTGTAATTCTCAACGAGTTGGTCCAAGATATCAATCCACTTGTACGTTCCCTTACTGTAGAAGTATTTCCACATAGACGTCTTGAGTGTTCTATTAAACCGTTCCACGACTGCTGCCTTTTTATCAGAGTTTGTGCTGAAGTATTTCACGTCGTGTTTATCCAATAGATCCTTTACACCAACGTTGTAGAATTCCTTACCATCGTCAAACTGAGCCAGCTTTGGATACTCACCAAATCTAACCTTAGCCTTCTCTAGTAACTCTGTGACAGCCTTAGTCATGTTTTTCGTATCTTTCCTGTAGACAGGTATTGCGAAAGCATACCTACTAAGGACCTCAGTGGCTGTTAGTATCCAGTAGTATCCGTTGTTCTTGTGTTTGTACTTACCCATGTCGACCAAGTCCATCTGTATCTGCTCACCAAGATAGTCAACAAACGTTTGTCTAAACTTGTGTTTCTTAACAACTGGTTTGTACCTGGTGTACGTGTCTTGAGATTTTAGCCAATCCTTTATCTTTGCCCTACTAACGTTTAGACCGTCTTCTTGTGCCTTTTGGTATAGCCTCTCAGCGGACTGGTAGCCAGTTGACGGATTATAGTAAATACCTCTTAGTTCTTGCTCTATGTCCATATACACTACGTGATGTGTAAATCTAACAGCACCTCGCCAACGCTAATACTGTTATCGTCCTGGTCTGTTATCTTAAACTCTAGTTGGTTGATGACTCCTTTGTTTATTGGGATTTTCGACCCAACACCAAAATGTTGTACAGAACCCTTAAGTGTCTGTGTGCTAGTTATTGGCAGTACTGCGACACAACCACTTTTGTTACCATTAACTATGTTATTAGATCTGTCCACGATACTAGACGTTACTTGTATGTATTTCAGTCCTCTGTTAACGTTAACAACGTTGGGACTGGTTTTTGTGGTGGCTATTGTAGTGTTTTCGTCAAACCCTAAGAGTTGTCCAAATCTAAACAGTTCTATTTGTTGGTCAGTTGTTATCGTACACGTCGAGTCGTATCTGTTAGCTACTAACTTGACGTCTCCTAACTCTTTCAAGTCGTCGGCGATCATTTTAAAGGTGTGGTACCCAGGACTAAAAACGTGATTATTACTGTTGTAAGTTATCTTGTCGTTAGCTGTGGTTACGTTAACGTAGTCCCAAAAGATGGTTGCCTTCTCAACTAGTAAGTGAGGGTCTGAGTTAGTTGCTAGAGTTGACTCTGGTAGGTCTACAGTTTTCGTTGAACCACTAATCAATACTACCACTCTCATATAACGTACGGTATGTTATGATGGATGCGTTCAAAAGAAAGTATCCTTATGCTGACAAGAATAGGTTTTTTCTTGATGTTGACGACAATATGCATATACATATATTCTTCGTGACGAAAACTAATATTGGTGACATTAGTATAGACTCGAGTAGGTTTAAGAGTAAACCGGAGTATACTAAGTATCTAACTATAAACAAACCAGTGGAGACGTTAAACAAACCAGTGGACTTCGAGACGTTGATCAGACGTTATTATGGTGAGAACTATGACAAGGCGACTAAGAACTCGAGAGAACGCTATCAAGAAGGCCAAGTTGGACTTCGTAAAAAAGTATCCTTACGCCACGCTGACCAAGTTTTGTTTTGAGCCTATCCAAACACGACAAGGTGACGTGACAAGGGTCGATGTCTACTTCGTCAACAACGACATATTGTCGACTAATATTACCAACGCTATATTTAAAAATGACAAGAGTATGTGGAAGTGGCTGCACAATAGCAAGTTCCCAATAATATGGCTCTCTGGTGGAACTATCCAACCACTATCAAAAGGTCGCAAGAACCATTGGGGACTTTGGGATGGCTATCCAACGGAAAACGTGTTGAACTATCCAGTGAACAACTTTAGAATCTTCGTTAATCAGAAGAGCTACTTTCTCTCAAAGCTACCAATCTTACAAATCGTCACGTCAAAGACAAAGTCAAAGTGGGACGACAACGAGAGCTACTATAGGGTTGTGTTTGCAACGTATTGTGCAAGTTTCTGTTGCGGAGTGTCGTTGCAACACTTGTCACCCTCACAAGAAGTCCACCCTGTTATCACAAGTGTAACGAGGTTCCATCTATACTTTACCATTAGAAGGCTTCTCAGAAGGATGGAAGGTGGTGAGAGTATGGGATCGATAAGTAGAGAGTTTGGCGCTGGAGAATTGTATGGTAAGACAGACAAGATTCCTAGAAAACATTACTACCACGGTAAAGTCCTTGCTGATGGTACAACAGGTGAGGAGAGAGTCTTCACGATTAACGACGTTAAGAACGACTACAAACGATACGTTCCTCTGGTGTCGAACGGTCTCACCAACATTGGGCGACAATATCTAAATCAGTCTATAGAGGCCTTCGTTTACTCTACACTTGGCGCACAAGCGAGGACGCGTGTGTCAGTCGTTGGTGGTTCTGCAGGCAGTCTAGAGACTCAACAAGAGTTTAGAAAGCTGGTGGAGGATAGCGTTATAAACTATGACGTGTCAACGTGGATTCTCAACATGAACAAGTCGATTAGAGACACTAACGTTGTCCAAAATCTAGCACTATCACCGTCTACATGGTTAATGCCAAGTAACGTGGTAATCCTCAAAAACAAAATCGCTGGGTACAACAACCTGCTAAAGACTGCTACACAGAGTATGAAGTTTGGAGTAAATAGTGGGCTAAACTACGCACCAACGATGGAGGTTAAGAAAGTTCACCAGGAAGGTGGAGAGCACCTGGAGACACTTGACAAACAACCAAAGGTGACGCATCGTCTGACAACACCAAACGTGGCACACCAGGAAGGTGGAGAGCACCTGGAGACACTCGACAAGCCACCAAAGGTGGCACATCGCATGGCAACACCAAATGTGACACACCAAGAATATCGTCTGGAGGTGACACAAGATAGCAACGCGACAGAGTTTGTGGCTAGTTCTAGGGGCTTCCGCTGTGTCTGGCTATTTAGTGAGCAAATATGTGTTATAACATAATGAGTCTAAGTTATGGATTTGAGGACAGAGACTACGAGAGCGACAAAATATTAAGAAGAGCGAAGAGACATCTAGACAATGACCCTAAACTAAGCGTGAGCGGTGGGAGGATGTCTGGAGATATAGATATGGCGCTCAGGGCACTCAAAAACATAGCAGATCCAGTCGATGATTTGGACGCTATCAGTAAAAAAGTGTTGGAGTCTGTGTACTTATCACAATACTTTAAAGTGCAGTCCTATAACGTTCTACTCGATTTTTAACATCACAAAGCACACCGCGAACGCAGACATGACGCAGTTTTACCACAGTGGGACAAATAAAGTGAAAGACATTGGAAACACACTAGTGCAAAGTATTCAATCCTATGGTCCTATTATTGGTACTGACAGTGGTCATAGCTTCCTATCCCCTACAATAACTCAATATCAACTAGAGGTTGGAATGCACTTTAACTGTCCACGTATGCAGTACTGTGACATATCCGTTTTCGTGGTATCGAGGTTAGCCAAGAGGGTGTCTACAGCAGATTGGGAGGCGATTATCTCAAACGATGATGGTTCTTGGGACAAGTTCATCGGATATAAAGGTGGTACAAACTGATAAGTTGTCGTTTGGTGGTGGCCTCCCAGCAAAGGAGTACACGTGTACAATACCAAATAGTATCGACACCACTAAGAGACACATGATATCAATACATTGGCAGATGGGTAACTCGCATGTTAGAGTCAACAACATAAGGTCGACAGACTCAGACTTCACAGCTAACTATAACGAGATAGGGTATCCCTATGGAACAATATTTGCAATACATCGACCAAAGTCGTTGCTCGCACCCTACGCGTACCCGTCTCTGATAGAGTTCTACGGTATGAAGATAGTCTCTGGCTACATGACGAACCGAGACGTGCTAGTAGTTGGTGGGAAGATGATGGACGAGTATAATATAAAGTAAGATATATGAAGAAGAAGTCAGTTATTGTTTTCAATCACATATCAAAGGACATATCAGAGGAGGAGACACTAGAGCTCAAACGCTTGTACGCGTACTACCACAAGCTAGAAGCCTGTTACAAATGGAAATATAAGAGGTTGAAGAAAATTAAACTATCGTTGAACATGACTAGCATAGGGTTAACAACAGTAGGGGTTGTAGCTGGATCGGTAACTGTTAACCCTATAATTATTGCTTGTATTAGTGGTCCTGGCGTGGTCATTCAAGGCTACTTGGCTAAGTCCAATCTGACGAGTAGAGTGGAGCACTGTAAGTTCGCACACACTAGCTATAAAAAAGATACTGACACAACTAAGATCGTATCTTAGAGGTCTTCCTTACAACGAGTCAATGTTTCTTTCAGACGTTAAAGTGTTGGACGATAATGTGACTGACTTATGCCCACCAATCAATGGAATGGTGAAAAGGTACAATAAAGTATACGAGACACAAGGGGGGTCCGGTTCCGACCTCCCTTAAGACACAGGTCTACACATAAGAACCAAGGGTGTTTTCCGCGTAAAAGACGACGAAAACTGAGGTCCCGTTTTGGGACCTCAGAGTCACTTATAATATTACACACAGTATATTATATATGACGAGCCTTGTCGAAAATTTCAGTTTTGAGAACAATTCAGTCACGACTATTAAAGATGGAGACAATATATGGTTCCATGGAAAAGAAGTCGCTAAGGCACTAGGGTATAAAAACGCGAAGTGGGCTATCAGTGTACACGTTGACGATATATATAAGGTCAAACGAGATGTGTTTGAAGGGGGGCGTGATTCGCGCCCCCCTTTAAACTTGCAACCAAACATGATACTCATATCGGAGCCAGGAGTTTACTCTCTAGTCTTCTCGTCGAAACTCGAGTCAGCCAAGAAGTTTCAAAAATGGGTATTCACAGAAGTCCTACCGTCTATTAGAAAGACGGGTCAGTACACACAATGCAACCAGTTATCAATAATGAACGAGACAGACTTGCATTATAATATAGTTAAATATATTAGAGAGTATCATCCAACAATAGTCATCCCAGGGTTGGGAGAGTACCAAGACACATCTACTAAAAGAATAGATGGATGGAAGAAGGGTTACAGTGGCGGACAACCAGATTTGATAGTTCCGCAACTACATAAGAGATACAATGGTTTTGCTATAGAGTTCAAAACACCGAAAGGTAATGGGGTTATTAGGAATAACCAGATGAGGGTATTAAGAAGACTAAGATCACAAGGGTACAACACATTATTATCCTCAGACCAACATGAGATAATACATTTCATAGAGACATATATGAGAGACTCCAGGGTTCTGTGTGAGTATTGTAATAGAAGATTTAGGAGTGAAACCACACTGTCTAATCACCAAAGATACTTTCATAGAATACTCTATCTGTGAGACGACCTGTTAGACGACCTGTTAGATGATCTGTGAGATGACTGTGAGACGGTCTGTGACGAGATATCACGTATGGTATAGATGACTGACAACGAGCCCGTACCTATCATAACGTCGACAACAAAGGTCAAAGACCCCAAGAGAGTAGAGGCAGGCAAACGCTTGGCTGCTATATCTAAAGCTGCGAAAGAGAGGAAGATGAGAGAGAGAGTGGTAAGTGAGGACGATAGTTTTAATTACGGATACATCATAGGTACTATTGGAGTGGTAATAGCCGCTGGCTCACTGTATTACACGATTAGTCAAGACAAACAAGTAGTAACCGAAGAGCCTAAGACCGTTGTTATAAAACCATCACGTAAACTCGACAGCCTCGATTAAAACATATCGTATAATATATGGCATCAATAGACAGAAAAGAACTGATGAACGAGCTATACGACGCAGCCCTCGTGACTGCTGGAGCCGTAGCCGTATCCATGGCATCGAAGAAGGTACTAAAAGAACCGTTAGGCACTCCTGAATCAGTGAAGGGCACCCTCAAGTTAGCGACTGCTGTAGGCGTTTCAACGCTACTCGTTAAGTGGGCGCAGAGCAAGAAATACTTACCTATTGACCCGTTCTCAAAATAACACAGCGTAATATATAATGGCTAGTGCGGTAGCAGGTGGTTTGTTCAACGCCATAGCATTCGCAGGAGCCGGGTTTCTATTCAGCAAGCTAAACCATACAGGCTACGAGACAGAGATAAAGAGACACAACAAAGCATTGGAGAGTCTCGCAAGAGCGAAAGAAAAGTTCTACGAGAACGAGATTCGTCAGAGAGATAAAGTTCAGGAGTTAAGACAACAGTTGTCAGATGCTAATGCAGACATAAATGACACGAACCACGCTCTGGATCAACTAAGACAAGTACTGACGATACAGTATGATGGGAAGACATTTAGTAAAGAGCCTGAGTTATCAGACTATTATAAACCCTCTGGTGAGATGAAAGAATACCAAATGATATTCGTCGGAGCTATCGGGATACCCGTTGGGTACTTGGTGTACAGATTGATCTAAACGTAACTATACATACAGCACTATAGTTATGAGTGCTAGAACTTTGAAGGAGATAGCGATGGAAGCAGACGAGAAGCTTAAACACGACGCACTGGAGACAAATACACATAACGTATTGGAGATACTTTTCGAGAACCAGAAGAAACACAACGAAGCGTTGACTGTACTATGTAAGAACCTCATTATCCAGGTAAACGAGACCAAAGAGTTGAGACTACTATTGTCAGACACTCGAGATCGATTAAGACAGATCATGACGACACAGCACAATGGGAAGACATTCAGTAGAGATTACAAGTCACCTAACTATTACGCATTCTAGAGCGACACTTAAGTTACCACACTATAGTCTAAAGACACGTGTAGTATAGTAACTTAGATGGTTGACGAACGCACAATGAGAATGTTCTATGCTGGGTACACGTTGGACGAGATCGAGACATCAAAAAAGTGGAGTGGTACTACATTAGGGTACACACTGGACGAGATCAAGAACGGAAGTAGGGACGCGAGACCAAAAAAGTGGAACGACACCACATACTGTTACGAGTGTAGTAACCACAGAACCCAAACCGAAGACGGTGTGTTTAGTTGTGACAAGTGTGGAGAGACTACCTATGGACGCGTGAGAAACTTCGTACCTAACATTTGGATGTACAAGAAATCGACTCATAGTTATAGTAAGTGGCTAGAGAGAATGTTGACTAGCAAAAGACTAGTTAACGAGAATGACATACCAATAGTGGTCAGTGATTTTATAGAGATAAATATGGTCTCTTAAAAGAAACAAACTAGTTGTCAAGAATATATCGAAATATATTTTCTATATCATAAGAATATGCTCTAGAAGAGGTATAGAGTTGAGAGGTAGTCTTAACGACCTCAAACCTGGTAAGGTCAAGGCACGATTCGAGTATAACCTGTATAATGTAGTATACAAGGATCTAGGTTGGGACGGAAGAGAAGATCCATACTACAACGAGTGGGTAAATAAAATATATAGTAATATATAATGGCAAGACCAAGAATTTACCAAACCAAAGAAGAAGCTTTAGTAGCATCCAGAGCGCAAACTAAAGAGTGGATGAGAACTCACAAGTGGGTGTGTGAGACATGTGATCAGTCCATACCATGTGACCTCTAAATATAGACACCTGGAGACCAAAAAGCATTTGAGAAATTTGAGCATCTGATTTTAAACTATTTTGTAATGTCCATACGCATAGCTAGACACACCATCTGGTAGTATATGTCGCTTGTCGTCAAAGCAGCTCAAGGATATCTTATTTATTTCGTAGCTTCCTAGTCGGTGGCTCTTGCTGCGAATAGTTTTAATTATGTGAGACATTTGCTCACCATTTGTCAGGACACTTTTATAGTTGTCGTGTCTTATGTTGTTTCTAATGGTACTCTTCTTGATACCTTTAGCAGTCTTCCCACCTTTTCCGTCTTCTTTTATGTAGCTATACATTTTCGACCTTAAACCAACGAACTCAACGATTGGGACTCCTAATGTCTCGTCCTTCATTTTACCAATGACCTTCTTGTTAGTTAGGTCGAAGTAGGGAGATGACTTGTCATATCCACTAAAGTCGAACACTTCCTTGTTAGCGTACATGTCTTTGTACACATCTTCCGTCTCGATCTCATACATTATACTATCAGTGTCTGTGAATAGTAGTTTGGCTTTGCTGCCATACTTCTTTTTGACGTTGTTGTAGTGGAAGTCATACATAAATGTCTTCGATAGGTCTAGAATACACATACCCACATATGCTGGTCCTATTTAGAGTTAGTATCTCTTTGATCTTGTGAACTGCTACCAAGTTATTGTCAAATATCTTACTGCTTACAAAGGTTGGTTTCGACGTTAGTTTTCTTCAGCTTTTCCTCGTCTGTCACTAACTCCACGTTCACACGCTTTCGCAGATTCTCCATAGTCTTTCCGAATACACTATTGTTCATAAGCTTGAAGAAATCCTTCTCAAAGTCGTTCTTCGCTTGGGTCCTCTTGTCTGTATTAAAGTCGATATATTGCTTGAGCCATGGTGACTGATCGAACTGAAGTACTCTATGTATCTTCTTAACCTTCATTCCCAAACTCTTGTATAATTGTAGGTTTCTATAGTGAACGACGTACTTACTCTTACCGTTTAGGTTAGGTACAAGTTTTGCAACCTCTCCTACAGATATCTTAAACTTGTTTTGGATTGTCTTACAATAGTTTTGACAACATATCACTACTTACTTTCATCCTCTCAGGGGCTAAAGGATAGTCCGTTGTGAAGATCGTGTAACTCCTTTGGATACTCCAGGTCAACCTCTAATAGTATTCCTTTGCTTGAGTCATCCTTATATTCGTTAAGATCGAACTTCTCGACCCACTCAAATCCACCAGTCGGTAGGTACTGACACATAGCCCAACCGTAAAGGTTATTCGCATCTAGGTATACGATGTGTTTCGATGGTTTACTACTATCATAGTCCTTCATATATTTATTATTGGCCTTACCATATCTATGCGTGATACAAGAGACGCCACCTCGCATTCCTTTCTCAATAAACTGAAACATGTCGATATCAGTCATCAACTCAAGTTTCACTCCTGTCATCTTTAGAGCAGCGTCCCATGATAGTCCTGGTGATGTGAAATAGTGACAAGGATCTAGTTGGTAGTACTGCTTGCAAGTCTTTCTGAAGTTCTCAAACACGTCAGACAATAGTAACACATCAGTCTTGAGGTACACATCATGGTACTCACCCATACTATTCAAGTCGAACGTCTTCCACACTTCTTGTGCGTGTTCATAATCAGCGTCTGATATATGTTTCGTCATTTAGCACACTGTAGAAGCTCTCCTTTGAGGGTAGCTTTATGTCTTCGAACTTATCGAAACTATCCATATAGTCATATGGGTACACACCCTTTCGTGACATCAACTCTAACTCCTTACCTTGAAATACTTCGGACGTGTACTTAAGACAATCTCTTGGTAGGTTGTTTACTAGGTTGACTAGACTAGAGCTCATGAATTGGAAACTATCTAGAAACACTAGATGTTTACCTAACATGAATGCCATATATTTCTCCATATTATTTGGTATGACGTTGATTTTCTGACCTAGCTTGCCTATCTCTTGCATTATGAAGTGGCTATCGTATCCTCTTAGATTGTGAAATATGACAGGTATCTTACCAGTCAATCTATAGTTCCTATTGCACAACTGATGCGCTGAACCTCTATATTTACCAGTGACATGACAATGATCTCTAACTCTCACGTCTATACGTTTATACTTTACGTCACAAATGTGACATTTAGTCGCTTCCTTGAAGTTAACCTTATCAGCTACGGTCAACACCATGTCCTCACTAAAATGCTCCTTCCTGACTTTCTTGCAGTATTTAACCTCCTCTAGCATCTTTTTCATGAACTTCCTAACCGCGTTCTCACCTCGAAACATCTCTACTGGTTTACTATATTTATCATCATAACAGCACACTACTTTGTACCCATACCCACAGTCCGTGTGTCTTTGATACTCGCTAGTGTACGATCCTGTGAGTGGTGTCACGTTGTCTATCTTCTCTGTGATAGCCTCGAAGTCTGCGTATATTACGAACGGCACTTCTAATTGTTTGTGGTAATTGTTATACTCAAGAGTGTTGTCTCCTTCATCTGGCATCTTGATCGCTTGCTTGCCATTTATCACCATACAAACCTCCTTGTGTTTCTCTAGAATCTTACTGGTAGTAAAACATTGGAGACAGTACCTACAGAAGTTCTTGCGACACTTGTGTTTAGACTGACCGCACATAAACCTATCAAAGTCTTTGATGTATACGTAATGTCGTTTACTACCACTAGTTATAAGTAGCAGGTCCATATGATCCTCGTACTTCTCCTCAGAAACGTAAATAGGGAATGGCTGCTTGTCCTCGTACCCAAACACGTTGATACTAGTACCGTTCTGCCTCTCTATCTTGTTGTACTGTTTTGTATTAACTGGAAATCTCACTCCTTCATAGTTCACAGAACCTACGTTCTTCTTATGCTTCGACACTCTCTGCGGATCCTTTCCTATAGGACACTTGTGAAACACGTGACACCACATAAAAACACTTGTCATCGTTGTTCTTTATATTAATCAAACCTTTAGACGCGTTCTTCAACTCTTCTGGTAGCTCAATATAACTCGATCCTTTAAGAGGCTCATACACCACTACATTAATAAAGTGATCATCAATATTATCCACAACCCACCCAGACCCCTCTGACAACCACACAGCAATACGATTTACTATCTCCTCACTAGATTGCTTTGTAGTCCCACTAATATCAACACTACTAATCACTGTTTTGGTTACGCTATGGAAGAAGGCTGTCTTAAACACAGACTCTCCATCACCAATTTGTTTCTCTAGAGTCACTTTCAATATCTCAGAAAACTTTAAACCTCTCAGTCTCTCTAACTCTTTCTGTAAAGTCGAGCCCACTACTCCTCTAGTATTGACTAGTTGTTTTAATGGATCCTTATTGTAGACCACCTCAACACTATACGACTTGGTGTACCCTTTAAGAGCGACTCTCCTTTGCACTACAGTAGGACGTTTTCATCTTAGCAATAAGACTAGTGACTCTCTCGTACTCTTTGTCTGACGCTTCCTGACCTAGTTGTGACCTCCTCACATATCGTCTAAGATCACGTCTAGCCTTTCTGACCTCCCTAACTCTGGTGACTCTATTAATAACGTTCTCTCTAGATCCCCTTCTAATAAGGTCCATCCACTTATACCCCAATGCTTTAGCGTCAGCTAGATAGCTAGACATCCTCTCTAGAAAACTCATCTTAATATTCGGTATAACTAAATTACCAGAACCTATAGCAGGATCACGTGCACCACCACTCAATAGTATACCACTACGAGCGACATTACCACCCACAACAGAGTCACGTTTACGTCCAGACCTTCTCATAAGAGTCGTTTTATTATTAAATATAGCCAAGTCCTTAGACCCTTTCGAATTATGAGTCCCACTCAACTCACTAGTTGGAAACAAAACCCATACCAGGATCATGTGTAATATTGCTTGACACAGTCTTGTCACGAGCGACATCCTCACCCACAGCAGCCTCACGTTCAGACACCTCACTCTGTAGCCTACTAGCTGAGACACGTCTCTGACTCCCCAAACCATGCGACACATCGTCTATTAGTAGTCTCGAAAGTGGGGCTAACGGCGAACTTTTTCCATTTGAATGTCTCAACTTCTCTGGAGAACGCAGCACTTTTTCCGTTTTTGCATTCCACATATTTGCTCGAGAATTATATGTGGAATCTAAAAACGAAAAAAGTGCTGCGTTCTCCAGAGAAAAAAGTTGAGACATGAAAAATGGAAAAATGCGCCGGTAGCCCCACTTTCTATACTACTCTATGGTGGTCAACCAACTACCCTGTGAGCAGAGCCTTCTTTTCCTTTGTTTCCCCTTGCTGAGCAGAGTCTTCTTTTCCTTTGTTCCCACCCACAGGATATCAACCAACATATCTATAAATATTTTCAACTGTCTATTTTCCTTCTATGGTGGTCAACCAACACATCTACAAATATTTTTAACTGTCTATTTTCCTGCTCTGCTGCTCAACCAACATATCTACAAATATTTTCAACTGTCTATTTTCCTGCTCTGCTGCTCAAATAACATATCTATAAATATTTTCAACTGTCTATTTTCCTGCTCTGCTGCTCAAACAACATATCTATAAATATTTTCAACTGTCTATTTTCCTGCTCTGCTGCTCAAACAACATATCTATAAATATTTTCAACTGTCTATTTTCCTGCTCTGCTGCTCAACCAACATATCTACAAATATTTTCAACTGTCTATTTTCCACTTTACATTGTTTTTATTAGAAGAAATTAGAAATCTTTCCACACACTACTTACCCTGGGGGGAAAGGCCTCGCACGCCCGCGTCCTGCCCGTAATCGAGCGCGGAAGAACCTCTGGCACCCAGGGTACATACTACTGAACAAAGCGTAGCAGCATGAAAACATACGTGCGAACCACATGCGGCGCGTGCAAGTAACTAGTTAATACCAAGACGCAATCCATATTTTGTGTCCGCAATTTTCGCGCCACGCAGTGGGTTTGTTGACTGAGAAAATGCGTCTTAAAAATGTGGAAATCTGTCATTCAGGAAGACTTGAAATCTTTCGGAAATTAGCAGGAATTGCGTTTTTAAGCCTTCAATTTTCAAAAATTTCTTGGGGGGGCATGCCCCCAAACCCCCCTAGAAGGTGTGCGCCTACGCCGCACATCGGACATTTATCTTAGCAGCAGTCAGATTTTGGCCTAGATCCGCCACTGAGGCCTTCCGGCTGGAATTACACCGGCTACCTTGCGATGTTAGTGCAGTGCTCTGAAAACTGAGCTACGGAAGCCGTTGCCGAAAGCCTAGTCACGAGTTCTGTACATAGTGGTGGTAATGCCGGGATAAGATTCTGGGTATATTGCAAGTAATATTTGGCATTTCACTCGATTAAGCTGATTGTCATTCTTTCATAAGACATCAATTAAAACTAAATAGCTAAATTTCCCAAACTGTTTAATTTTTAGATGTTTCTTTTCTGAGTATTAGAACAGTAAATTGTGTTTCTACCATCGGTCACTTGTCTCACAGAAACATTGGTAATAGAACCAATTCTGCATTACTGTTGATGATGGAAATTAATAATTAATTTAATTTTAATGTCAACTATGGTTTTCATAATTAAATAAATATTTGGCACATGCATGTATGAACTATATTTAATAGGGCTAACACATAATTGAACTCAATGTACGATCTAGTCTGGATAACCTGCAAATGACCTGATAATAATGGAATTGCTCATGCCCTATAACTTTAATATGTAAGCTGCATGTTCATTGTACAATTATCAGTTTAAACAGTTCCAAAAGATTCAATGGTTAAACTTTACTCAAATCCAGAATGTTGTCTCACAACTAATAACCTTCATAAACACAGCTTTTATTCCGTTGGAAGACCTGTGTTGTTTTCATTTAATTTTTATTAATTTAAACATACCGGTATTTCATTGTATTAACACAAATACAATACTGCAAGAGCCGGTAGCACATATTTGAAAACGATGAAATGAGAAAGGTCCATATGGAAAAAGCAATTACATTGTTTACTATACCTACATCACACCTCATCTTCACCATCAATTATTTATTAAACCTCCTTATGTCTAAATCCTTTTCAATTACAAACAGAATAACAAGGTTTAAAAGGCTAATTTAAATTCAGATAAAATAATATTTATGTGGCGGCCATTATGAATAGGGTAGTATAACCTATTCAGGATGACGTCCCTTCCCTCCTTGTTTCTAGTGAGCTGAAACGACCTTTTAATAGCTAACATTTCCTCTAACACACTGACTGTCAAGATATCCAATCATATAACCTTATATTTTAGCTGTATGTTTACATTGGAAGCCTAGAATCGGCAGTTGGTGAGAAAAAAGTAATGACTATCGCATTACCTTCACTACAAGTCTAGAACTGGAATGGCTTACATTTTAGTAGTGTAAACATGCATCGTAATTGTCTATAGGCCTAATTTTAAAGAGCTAGCGTGCGGACGTGTCTAAATGAACTCTGAATCTCGATAAATTTTCAAAATGCAAACTCCGCGAACAGATCTGTAGGAAAGACTTTTATTCTCGAAGTAGAACCAAGCAATACGATCGATAATGTGAAGACCAAGATCTAAAATGAAGAAGGATTTCTGCCCTGCATTGAACAGCGACTTACATTCGCCGAGAATCAACTCCAAGACGACCGAACCTTGGAAGAATATAACGTTGAGAAAGAATCCATCCTAACACTAAGTAGATGTATATCGATTAATGGAAAGCCGATAAATCAACTAAAAGTAGATGAATTGAAGAACGAGCTGGGGGCACGAGGATTGAAAAAGTCAGGCCTTAAGAAATATCTACAGGAGAGAATTTATAAGTACATGGAAATGGTAGACCATCCAGTTGACAAACAAGCGACCGATACCTTCGCATTGTATAAGCAAGACAATTTTTGCTCGTGTAGATGCCAAGAGCTCTTAATAGACATCGAGGGTATCAAACTAGAGCTGGTAATAATTGAATCAAGACTTGAAAAGTCAATAGATTGTAATACGAAACTTATAAACACTATATGTGAAGATATAACTGAAATCAAGAAGCGTCAACAACACAAACCGAATCAGTGGAATTAAGATGAAGGTGAAACCGACAATCGATCTAACTCTGAAGGCCTAAAACGGAAACTGAACGAGACTGAACAAGAAAGAAATTCACTTCAGACCGCTATCAATCTCCTGAGGGAAGATATTTCACAAATAAAACGTGCGATCGATCATCCGCATGAACGATCAACTAATGAGGCTTGCCAGGTGCTTTATACTTCCTTTGACATTCAGGGTGAAACACAAAAGAACAAGAACCTTTACAAGGAAGATTCTAGTGCATGGCTCTCTCCAAAACATCCTGTCAATAAATCGTCTATTGAAGACTCAACAATTGATGAAATACCTATATCCATCAAAATCCTTTCGAAACCCAACGAAATGAAGAGGCAGTTTTACACAAGAGCCCAAACAAATACAAATACGAAGACTAAATCAACTGCTACCAGAAATTCAACCGCTATGCCAACGCCAGTTTACAAGACAATTATAAGTCGCAGAATGAAAAGAAGGGAACGGCTGTTGTAATTGGCAATTCGATGATCAAGAATATTGACGCAAGAAGAATCTCAAGAGCATTCCAAAGAAAATCATACTGTAAGTCACATAGTGGAGCAAAGGTACAAGATTTACAAACAGAATGGAGCGAAATTGTCCAAGCCCATGGATCATTAGACGCCGCAATAATACACGTTGGCACAAACGACCTAGTGAATAGTAAAGCTGAATCTGTGTCTCATAAACTTGAATGCCTTGAAATGCCAAGAAATGAAGCCATACGTTGAGAAAATTGGTATTTCTGGCGTTATCGGAAGGGAAGAAGGAAAGGTACCAAAGAGTAAAATTTCCATATTTAACAGATTAACTCAAGCCATGTGTGCTAAATACAATGCTACTTTTATCGATAATAGTAACATAAATGGATCCCACTTAAATGGCTCAAATCTGCATTTGAATAAATCAGGAGATAGGACCTTAGGTCAAAACTTTTGTAAGTTTTTACGAGACCAGATAATTAGATTACCTATAGTCAAGACGGTATTTTCGGGAACAATTCAATAACCACAATCCGCCGGTTCAGGAGAAACAACTTTCTCAAGTCTGCCCTGGCAAAGCACAGAACGTACAGTCAGAAATCTTATTCGAATCAGTTGACGCTCAACAAAATGCCGAAACAACAGCAGCAGCAACTGAGAAGACAACCCAACAAAATAATCCAGATGACTCACAATCAAGACCTGACCACCTCTTGGTTAAATCACCTAGAACTTTTACGCCGAACAATGAGAAGTTGATTAAAAATAAAGCACTGGAACGTAATCAGTATATTGGTAGGGAAAACGTCAGCGTAAGTAAAAATTTTAATGCCAGAGTATTCCATGACCATATACTATCCGTAGAAAATCTGAGTAATATGGAAAATGCGAAACAGAGCAGTACTACATTAATAAATCAGAGTTTAAGTGATTTTGATAGCCCTTTTGATGATCCCCTCCCCCTGCGCGAAGCGCCGCCGAAGGCCGAAGACCTGAGGGCGAGGGTGCTAATATCGACCGGCGTTTAGTCCCTTATCACGGGAAATGCATGCGAATCTGAAATTGCAATCAAGTTTAATTATATATATATTGAAGATCAACGGCCCATGCGCGGCATCGGGAAATTTGGCCCTGGTAACTAGATATGTTAAATAATAAATATCTGCATTTGAATTCGTGTTTTGTCGGGTTATACGGTGAATGAAGATTTGAGTTCAAAAAGATCGTGAAAAGGCAGTGAAAATGCAATATATCGTCGTCCAAAGATTCAAGTTCGTAAATCAAGTTCGTAAATCAAGTTTTATACGTGGCGTCAACACTAAAGGTAAACCCGTTTTCGGTTTTTTAAACAAAATAGTTTGGCAAACATGTCCGAGTATGTTATTCAGGCTCATTTTTATTTGATTTATAGCATGATTTTCTTGCGTTAGTAGTTCAAAATATATCGTCGTCTGAATATCTAAAATATTTATACGGAGTTTGTCAATCCAATCTAAGCGTCGTCGCTTTTTTCAAGCTGTTAGGTGTCAGTTACAAAAATATTTTTGTAGGTATGTCAGAGGCTGTTATCAAGCTTTCATTAGATATGTAGAATGAGTTCTTAGAGTTAGTACTTCAAAATATATTGTGGTCGGAACATGTCACTTTTGGCATGGCGTCATGGCAACCGAAATTTAAAATTATTATAACATCAACCCAAGTCAGTTTTAGTGTTAGGATTTGGATTAGGGTTAGGATTAGTGTTAGGATTAGAGTTAGCGATTATTTGAATTTCGGTTTGTTGATATATCGAGAAAGCGCCAATCAGACAGCACGAAATCACTCTTTGAAGGGCTTTCGCTCGAAATTGAATAGTCCTTACATAAGATATACCAATAAATTATGTGCTTTATTATAATATTGCAGAATAACAAATGTTAATACACATTTTGAATGGCAGATTTTATACTTTTATTTAAATTATCCATCACCATTGTTTCACTCGGTCATTTTGCAACCTCATCCACAATGGAATAATTGCAATACTTGATAATTAGCCTATATAGTGATTACCGTACTGGTGGTAAGGATGTAAAAAAGTACAGATTATAGCTGTATTTATACTGCAAGTCTATAGGACTAACCAGAAACAACCTGGCTGGATGCCACCTTGGGCCTGGCTTACATTTTACTCACTTTAATAGTCTAAACATGCACCACACTGGTTTTTACAATCAGTGTTTATACGCACATCTGATGGCATGCTGGTCTGGCCAATGGCTTAGTGTGTTTGTGTAAACACCTTTGTCCTGTATTAGGTCTAGACAAAAGCCAGTACTAGGGTTGCAATTTATATATTTACACAGCTTTTGTAGGATATATACTGTATATAGATATTGTATAATTGGGTAGGTTAACAGTCACTGCATGTGTCAGGGGAACACATTAGGGATTAAACAACTGGTATCATCTCACTGATAACAAGCAGCTGAAGGGAATTTTATCTTGAATTAATGATATATTGGTGAAATAATTAGATTAAGCAATGTTCTTTGTTGCATATTATGGACTTTTGTCATTTCATCTTTTTGAAATGTGTTACCAGTACTTGAATACCATTGAAATACTGGTACATGTATGCATAATTATATAATATAATAAGATTATATATTAAAAAAAGCAACAGAAGTCTTCTAATAGAATAAAAAGTTTATCGAGTTTATCAATATATAGTCAGACAACACTCATTGCAAAACTCAAAAATTAGCTAATATAGAGTATACAGGATGTAAAAAATTACAGACTTTAGCTGTGTTTACATATATTGCAAGTCTATAGGACCAACCTGGCCAGCTATGACCTGGACCTGGCTTACATTTTATTGAAACATACACGATACTGGCTATAACAATCAGCATTTACGCTCATCTGATATTATGGCATATGCCCTTCTGGCCAATGGCTTAGTGTGTCTGTTTAAATTCACCTTTGTCCTGGATAGTAGGCCTGGACAGTGCCAGTCCTAGGCTTACAATGTATATTTTTACACAGCTCTTGAAGGATAAATACTGTATAATGTATAATTGGGTAGGTTAACACTCACTGTGTCAGGGGAACATGTTAGGGATTAAACAAGTGGTATCACCTCACTGACAAGAAGCAGCTGAAAGGAATTTCATCCTGAATTAATATATATATATATATATATATATATATATATATATATATATATATATATATATATATATATATATATATATATATATATATATATATATATATATATATTGGTGAAATAATTAGATAAAGCAATATCGTTCTTTGTTGTATATTATGGGCTTTTGTCATTTCATTTTTTGAAATTGTGTTACCGGTACTTGAATACCATTGAAATACTAGTACATGAATGTGCATAATTATATAATATTAATAAAAGTTAAGAAACAGAAGTCTTCTAAAATAATTATAAGTTTTATCAGGCTTATCAATTTGGTCTAGGATAAATTTAGGTATGGAATCTTTTGGTATCTGTTACTAACAATTAGACAATAAGGAACATGCAGATTACATTATTACAGTATGGTACATGTATCTGCTTATACTGACAATTAGACAATAAGGAACATGCAGATTACATTATTACAGTAGGGTACATGTATCTGCTTATACTGACAATTAGGCAATAAGGAACATGCAGATTGCATTATTACAGTAGGGTACATGTATATAGAAGGTTATGCAGTCTCGTGAATACAATTGTACTTTGAGTAAAATTATGAGTACATGTATGCCACTGTTACTGTAAACATGCATCTTGAAATTTTTATTGACATAATTAACTTTAATTATGTAATATATAATTAATAAAATTATTATTTAAATTAATAATTATTAAAATTAATTATTAATTGCAATAATCAATAGTTACACAATTGGTTTCCAACCCTGCCTGCGAGACAATTGTGTTGGCAGACTTTCCCACTTGGGTTCTGTTCAGTACACTATCCACAAATTGCACCCAAAAAATAAGCAGTTGAAAATCTGTTCAGTTTGGCAATATTAAAGCCTCAAACAGTAAGCGGGCGAGGGGTTGTTGTGTACACGTATTTCTAGTATAAATGATAAATTAAAGGGTTTCAGTGTAGGGCACTTAAATATTACAAGTCTTTATATGAATGATCAACCGTTTCACGTCTTGAGCATAAATGAAACAAGACTCAATCAAAATATTCATGATGGCAATGTAAGTATCAATGGTTATGATATATTTCGAAAATTTGGAAATCGTGAAGGCGGAGTAGTAGCTTTGTTTATTAAAACTGCCCTTAATATAAAAATAAGACATGATCTAGTACCAGAAGGATTAGAAGCTATTTGTGTTGAAATCAAGAGACAGAATATTAAACCATTATTAATCGCCACATGGTATAGACCTCCAAACAGCTCCTCGAAATTAATGGACAAATTTGAAATATTTGTACGTCGCCTTAATGCTGATGGTGTAGACTTTCATATTGTGGGAGATCTAAACTGCAATCTATTGGATACTACAAACAAACAGCATACAAGGCGATTGATTTAAATAATTGATATTTATCAGCTAAAATAAGTAATTCAGGATCCGACTAGGGTCACCAAAGATTCTCAGTCACTTATTGATCTTTTTATTACTAATAAGGCTGATAACATTTTAAATTCTGGACTAATTCCTTTAGGAATAAGTGATCACAGTCTGATTTTTGCTTGTATAAAAACAGCATTAAAGAGAACAAAACCTTACTAAAAGTGATTCAGTCAAGAAATGTTAAGCAACAAATCTGATCCAAATGATATGTGGAATCACTGGAAAACAGTTTTTACAAACATTGCAGACAAACATGCACCATATACAACTCGTAGAGTAAAAAGTACATTTACGCCATGGCTAACAAGCGAAGTTAAAAAGGAAATGTATCATCGAGAATACCTAAGAAAAAAGTCTATACAGACTGGTTCCAAGTATTGTTATATAGCTATAAAAAGCAAGAAATAAGGTAAATAAGATTGTTGCTAAAACCAAAGCAGAATACTATCTTTAAAATATCACTGAAAGTAGGCATAACCCAAAGGAACTGTGGAAAAATATTATTCAAAAACAACAACCTGCAATTACTAGTCTTCACGCTGAAGGAAAAACGATTTCAAATGAATCGGAAATAGCAGAGACCTTCAATAATTATTTTAGAAATGTTGGCCCTGATCTCTCACAAAATTTACCATATAGTAAAGTAAATTTTGCAAGTAATGTCTCACCAGCTGAATCGATTTTTAAATTTGGAATTATTACTTTGAGTGATGTTTTTTATACTTTTATCTCTGCTAAATGTTCCAAAGCTTCCGGTCCTGATAAAATCTACACAAGACTTTTAAAAGATTCGGCCAACATTATAGTTCCATCATTATGTTTTATTTTTAACTCTTCATTGTCTACTGGAATATTTCCAGATGATTGGAAAAATGCAACGGTTTCACCGATTTATAAGACAGGAGATGAACAGGAATGTAGAAATTTTAGACCAATATCAGTTCTATCAGTGGTAGCAAAACTATTTGAAAAAATAATCTTTAATCAACTTATTAGCTATCTAGACGAAAATGATATATTAACTCAACATCAATCTCACTCAACCCTAACTTCGCTTCTTTATGCCACTAATAACTGGCTTGTAAATATTGATGAAGGTTTAATAAATGGGGTTTTGTTTCTTGTTCTCAAGAAGGCTTTTGACACAGTTGATCATCAAATTCTCATCAGTAAACTTGGTTTATATGGTATAACTAAAAATAACAATTAAATGGTTTAAATCATACCTTAACTGCCGTAAACAGTCTTGCAAAGTTAATAATGTAATATCTTCCAACAAAGAAATTAAGTGTGGTGTGCCTCAAGGATCAAACCTAGGCCCACTCTTATTTGTATTATACATCAATGATTCCTCCAAATTGTTTAGAATATTCAAAGCCCTCGATGTTTGCAGATGATACAAATATTACGGCTACAGGAAATTGCCCGGACCAAATTCAAATGAAATTAAACTCTGAATTAACAAAAATTCACACTTGGCTAGTAGCGAATAAATTGACACTAAATGTTTCTAAGACAGAATACATGACAATTGGGTCTCGTAATCAAATAACAAAATTTATAGAAGACCAAATATTACTATTGATGGTAATTCAATTCAAAGAGTAAAAACTGCTAAGAGCCTAGGTGTGATAATGGTAATATATGTAGTAGGCTTTATCTTATAATGAAACTGTAATTAGTTTTATAAGTAACATTAAGAATATATTGTTGTAAGAGCATTGAGACAATTGTATAATGCTCCTAATACGTCTTTATTATTATTATTATAATGGATGATAAATTAAACTGGGAAAAACATATTGACAGCATTAGCAAGAAAGTTTCAAAAAGTATTGTAGCCATAACAATTATTAAACCATATATTCCTAAAGAAAATTTGACTGATACCTACAATGCTCTTGTTAAACCCGACTTTGATTACTGCTCTTTGGTCTGGGGAAATTGCAATGTGTCGCTACAATTAAAATTACAGAAATTACAAAATCGAGCAGCCACAGTAATAAGTGGAGATAATTATGAAATTCGTTCGACAGATATTTAAAAAAAATTGAATTGGTATCCACTAAATTATTACCGACTTGAGCAGTTGCTGGAGTTAATGCACAAAATACTCAACAATGATGCGCCTCAAGCTATTATGGAGCTGTATCAGATTTCAGAAAACCAGGTTTACAAACTTCGATTTAATAAAAATATGCTAATATTGTCAAAACCCAGGTCAAATGCAATGAAACGCAGCTTTAGTTATGAAGCTACCAAGATCTGGAATACTCTGCCATTACATCTTAAGAACACTTCCCTTACCATAACTGAGTTTAAAACTAAACTCAGGGTGGTTTTTGAAGATGAAAACTGTACTATTTTAAATAACTTGAAGTAATAGCGATTTTTTCCCTTACATTTTAATAATTTTAACAAATTTTAATAATTTTAACAATGTTGGAATGTAAATAGTCTTTTATTTAGATAATTTTAGTCGTACTTAAGCAAACTGTTTGAATAAGTTTTATAATAGTTAGTTCTACACGGCCCTATGAAAATCAACGTTTTATAGTTTATTTTTACTTTTGGATTTTATTGTATTTGTAATCCACTTAAGTTGATAGGCTACCGTGTTTAAATATAGTTCAATAAATAAATAAATAAATAGATTTACTTTGTATGTAATGTTACCTTCATGTTATTGCTAAGCCTCGACTGGACCTCAGCTTAGTGTGTATGCATAAATACGTTTGTCCATTCGTTTGTACTGGCGCTGTACATGTCTATTATAATATACTGTAGGCTATTATAAAGCATTACAATTAAAACTTAATTAAAATTATAAAACATGCAATTCAACATTTGTATTAACCCATGTAAAAAAATTAAAATTCCCTGGTTGGAAACATGGGATCCCTAGTGGGAACCTAGGATCCCGGGTGGACACATGGGATCCCAGATGGGCAACATGTGCTGCCAGGTGGTCAACCTACATTCCCAGGTGGTAAACCTTGGATCCAAACTACGTAGTTATGAGAGCAACCTCATTAAATCTAGACGTAAATTTCAAAAATGGCGAACCGGTGAGTTTTTTATTACAAAAGGCGGAAAAGGTTTTCCCGATAAAAATAAATTAAACTCCGAAAACCCCGAGAGGGATTGGTACAGTATCATCTATTCTAGCTTGCAATGATTTGATTTTATGGCCATACGGCAAAGAAAGATAGCTGGAGTTGGTTCAAGCCAGACAATTATTATTGGGAGCATGATATTCGTCAGTGTACCCCCAGAATGTGGACAGCACATCTACAAATGCGAAAAGAAACATTCCTTATAAAATAAACCTCTAGAATGTTTGATACTTATTACAAAGGAATATATATCTGGACGAATATTTAAAGGTACCTTTATGGTATACATGATACAGTACATATACACCATACATGCTCCGCCAACCATAACGAAAGCAAAGTTATAGCAAAATGTGGAAGCTGATGGCAGGTTTTTATTTTCGTCTGCTAAAAAATTAGTGACTGCTCATTTTTAAAATCAAATCAAAATCTTCTGTTCGAAAGGATGTTATTTAACATAATTTTTAAAATCTCGGAAGATCCAAATTCTCACAATTTTTCAGCATTTTAAACATCAATTCTACATATTTAAAAGAAACCTTCGGAAGCATTTTAAGATATACATTTACTTGTAATATTGCAGGGTAGGTTATCAAATCGTTTTATGAAATATTGGAATTTAACAGCTTGTTCCAATATCTGCTTTGTTCTTATGGAGCCTATTAGATCGTTCGTCTATCGTCATACAACGTTTTCTGCTTTAGTGCTGAAATTCTGGCAGCTGTGCTTTAGCCTGGTTGTGCAACCAAATTTTAACTTCTTTCTCTTGTCAAGTTCGACAACTAGTATTTAACTCTTTCCCTACGGGCGCAGTTAAAATGGGTCGTTGATGACCCGCAAAGTCGTCAATCGAAAAACACGGCACACGGTAACGCAAGATTAAACATTGAAATTCGACAAGCGCCAGGAACATGAAATCCACGCACACGCCAAGTTTGATTTGATTTCATAAACAACTCTGCGATTGGTGGCATTTTGAGTTTTCAAGATGCTATGCGGGCGTGCAAGATGGCCTTTTCTGGAAAAATGTAAATTTTTCAACCTGATTTATGATAATTAATGCTAATTTATATTAACATAATGTGTTTTGTTCGGGAAATTTAAAAGAACAAGTAAAAGCCGGTTTATTGGGCTTCCAGAAAATGTATAGCTTTCGCAACAGTTATGGATATTTCAAGAGATATCAATAGAACAACGTGGTCGTTCAATTTTTGATGTTTTTCAGCCGTAGGGAAAGAATTAACTCACTATTTAATGAAAAGAGAAGTGGGAGAAGTCAATTGTCCTCTACCATTTCTTGCCATCACTGACACTGTCATGACATGGGCTAACTGGCCAACTCGTCATGGTTATTACAATTATCAATTTATTTTGTTTGTGAATAATATTAACCTTCTATATTAGGTGTAAGAAAAATGCACATCCATGTCCCTGCTGTCCACATCAGCAATAAATTCTGATTCACTTAGTTTATCAACTAATATTACCTCAACTGTTTTGAGTGTTCATATTGTGTTCATATTGAGTGTGTTCATATTGAACTGCCTGCATGAAACAAACTTAGTTTATCAACTGTTATAATGTAAATATTTTATAACAAATTGTGTACAGAGAACTATGTTATACAACTGTTTTATCTTTATGTTCAACTGTATTTTTATGCAACTGTTCAAGTTAAATCTATTTAATATTACACATGTCCATAATCAACTATATTGGGAATAGATGTTGAGAATCGTTACAACATAAAGCCCCCTCAACCAGGGAGGGAAGACGCGAGGCATTTGCAAATCTACCGCAACATGTCGCATCTACCCCTGGCAGTACGCAATGAATGTCTTTCCCCAGATAGCTGTCTAACCCAAGGGTTCCCAGAGTAACTATTCAGAAAGTCAGGCCAGGCCTAGGCCACTGCTGTGAACGAGGCTTCGCTCTCTCTCTCTCTCTCTCTCTCTCTCTCTCTCTCTCTCTCTCTCTCTCTCTCTCTCTCTCTCTCTCTCTCTCTCTCTCTCTCTCTCTCTCTCTCTCTCTCTCTCTCTCTCTCTCTCTCTCTCTCTCTCTCTCTCTCTCTCTCTCTCTCTCTCTCTCTCTCTCTCTCTCTCTCTCTCTCTCTCTCTCTCTCTCTCTCTCTCTCTCTCTCTCTCTCTCTCTCTCTCTCTCTCTCTCTCTCTCTCTCTCTCTCTCTCTCTCTCTCTCTCTCTCTCTCTCTCTCTCTCTCTCTCTCTCTCTCTCTCTCTCTCTCTCTCTCTCTCTCTCTCTCTCTCTCTCTCTCTCTCTCTCAGTGTGGCATTTGACACTGTCAGCCACGATATATTACTTAATAAGCTCCATAGTTACGGTGTTGTTGGAAATTCCTTGTCCTGGTTCCAGTCGTATTTACACAACCGCCGACAAAAATGTTATGTAAATGAATATCTTTCAAATGAACGCACACTAAATTGTGGTGTTCCCCAAGGGTCTATCCTTGGACCTTTATTATTTCTCATTTACATTAACGATCTTCCACATTGTCTGCAGTATTCTACAGCTAGAATGTATGCTGATGACACTAATATCACCACAACAGGATCATGTATTAGAGAAATAATAACATTTGCCAACAAAGATCTTGACAATATTAGTGAATGGCTAAAAGCAAACAAACTTAGCCTAAATGTAACTAAAACAGAGCATATGTTTATTGGGTCTGACCATAATCTTGACAAAATAAGAAATACTCCGTTATTATACCTTGATAAAAAGCCAATAAAAAGAGTTAGGGTTACTAAATCTTTGGGGGTATATATAGACGAAAGATTATCGTGCTTCGATCACATAAATTATATGTCTAAAAAAGTAAGTGCTGGAATCTCTGGTCTTCGACAAGTAAGACATTTTGTCCCAATGCAGACGTCAATTACAATATATCAATCACTAATTCAACCTCTGTTTGATTATTGTGATGTTGTTTGGGACAATATGCCTTCTACCGCAGCCCAGAAGATTACAGAAGCTGCAAAATCGTGCAGCAAGGGTGATTACTAGTCAAGGTTATGAGATCAGATCCAATGAAATAAGGCAACAATTAAAATGGAAAAATCTATCGGAATTACGAGCTATGCACAAGCTAATAATGATGTATAAAGTGTTAAATAACATGGCTCCTTTATATCTACGAGACCATTTAAAATTCTCTACCATTAACGATAAATATGCGTTAAGAAACAGTAAATTGTGTTTAGTACTACCTAAAGCACGCACTGAATATTTTAAGAAAAGTTTAGCATATTCAGGAGCTAAAAGTTGGAACAGCTTACCTGAAAATGTAAAATGCAGCGAAAACATATTGAAGTTGAAAAGAAGCCTTGCATCATGCTTCTAACCTATTTTATTTTTTTATTTGTATATATTTTTAGTTATTTCGGCTTTTTTGTAAAGCAGTTGGTAACTGAAAAAATTCCGAATTTAAATAAAGATCTCTCTCTCTCTCCTCTGCTTCGAAGGTTCCTTTACATTTGTGCAAGACATAAGCAGGAGAGGATGGGAGAGATAGTGATAGGGAAGACTGGGAGGAGTGGGAGGAGTGGGAGGAGTGGGAGGAGTGGGAGGAGTGGGAGGAGTGGGAGGAGTGGGAGGAGTGGGAGGAGTGGGAGGAGTGGGAGGAGTGGGAGGAGGGAGGAGAGGGAGGAGAGGGAGGAGAGGGAGGAGAGGGAGGAGAGGGAGGAGAGGGAGGAGAGGGAGGAGAGGGAGGAGAGGGAGGAGAGGGAGGAGAGGGAGGAGAGGAGGAGAGGGAGGAGAGGGAGGAGAGGGAGGAGAGGGCGGAGAGGGCGGAGAGGGAGGAGAGGGAACTTCCCAATTTAGCAACATGAAGTATGCTTTGCAAAGGGCTGAGAAGAAAAAGCCTTGATATAAACCCTGAATGGCTACAACGTGAACGAAGAGAGAAAACCAGAGAACAACGGGAAGCACGGTTTGCTAAAAGTAAGGAAGCCTACAAAAATGAACTCAAGAAATCAAAGGTAAGTGCCTGAAAATCTAATAGAACGGAGACGGAAAGTGGAGAGTGAAGAGCAAATAAAACATAGGCTAGAATATTTAAGAATATATACGATACGGATGAATGAATGAGAGAGAGTCAAGGGAAGAAAAACAAAGAAGGCTGTATTTTCTAGGATATTTTACATACGCCAAAAACAATTACGGAAACGAAAATCCGCCTGGTCGGCCGGAATCGTCTAAGCAGTTGTATTTAAATAAACAGTTGTTCAAACAATCTTGAGATCTAATCAAATAAAAACAAAACATTGGAAACGTTGACGGCTTCAACATAGATATTGTGTAAACGCGCTATATATGGACTCAAATTGTATCTGATTATCATAGTATAAACGCGAAAATCTGATATCAAAGAAGGATTTATTGAACGAACGCTGGGAGTCTTAAATGACAGTTGTTCTCTAAGGGGATATTCCAATCAAAATACAAGTGTAGTTCATGTTTAACGCTATCTAGATCGGATAGGGGGTATCTACCCGCGCTGATTATAAATGCAGATATATTCGAATAACTGTTAAGGTTGCAGCTATGACTAACATTTCACGACTTTTTCTAGAAATAGAAGTACTATAGGATATGGGGTACGAGCACAGTCGTGAATTTCATATGAAATAATCGTTAAACTTGTTCACTCAAAGTTTATTGTTTTCCTAGAAACCTGATTGGTAGTATAGAACAATGTGGTGCAAGAAAACCTATGAATTTCATATAGTGTCTTAATGTTACCAGACTCAATTGATAATGCTGATGAACGCAACGTGTTAAAACGTCGTATCAAGCGACACAAAACGACATTAAAATACGACATTAAAATACTTTAAAAACATTATACATTAAAAAACGACATTAAAATACTTTTTTAGCGAAATTACATTTTTATGGTCAAATTTTACGTCTTGAGAACGGCTTCTCGAATTGTGTTTTGACACTTTTGACAGTTTTCGTATAATGCTGCAATAGAGTTGTCAGCCAGGTCTGGTATGGCGTGAAGTCGACTCTGAGACATCGTAAGAAATTCACGACTGTAGTCGTTCCCCCATATCTTATACCCATACATTGGATAGAAAAATTGGTGAAAAAATATTTGTTAAAAAAGTTACAGAATATTCCTAAACACATATTAACACTGAATTTCGACAAAGCACTTTCATTACAATAGAAGCAATAAAAAGAAGAACATATCGATAAAGATAAATCTATTTATTAATATAATATCTTTATATATACGTTAGCAAACAACAAGAAATAATCTTGAAAATTGTTGAAACCATTTTTTAGAATATCGATTAATATATTTGCTAAAAATATAAATACTCAATTGTACCGATAAATTACATCCCATACCATGAAGTACTTACAAAAAATGTTCAGTATTCTCGCAAAGAAATCTGGCTTACTGCGCTTTGTACAGAGTTCGCACATATATATATATATATATTTAGTATCAACCATGAACTAGTGGTCTATTCTGATTAGCTGCTCATTCTGATTAGCTGCTCACTGTCTATTGGTGATAGACGGTGAGTAGCGTTACCCAATCACAAACCTTCTTATGCTGGAATATTCCTATCCTGACCAATCAGAAGCCACGACATATTCAAACTACACGGTCAAACCTGGAATCTAGCCCAAACATGGCGTCCGCTAAAATTTATATACGAGTGATGAAATCATGAAAACATTGGCCCGAAAGTAATCGAAAATTGTTCAGTTTGACATTTTCGAATAAGAAAATGAATTCGCTTATGCCTATGGAGTATATCTATACCAAATGTGAAGCAAAGTAATTACAACCTCGTTTTTGGTGAGCGATTGTTTATCATGTGTCATCGAGCAACTCTACATTTTGAATGGGGAGACTTCTACAAACAAAAAGGTTAAACTATCTGAAAATTTGGAATAATGTTAGAAATGTTGTTTATGGTTGATACTAAAACTGCTCATATCAAACTGCTCATATCTGCTCATAGACAACGAGGGCGAGTTGCGTAATTGTTAAATATATAGTTTGAGCAGCGCGGACTGACAGGGCGTCCAGGAAATACACCCAAATGAGCCTAAAAAGCGAATAGCCTGCATAAAAGCCTGTATACTAGTCTGCGCACTAGCCTGCATAAAAGCGCAAGAAGCCTCTGCGGAGGATTGTGTGGCTTCAAATGTTTCATGCAACCTTCCGCCAAGTTCACGAGGTTGTTTTTCATGCCGCCATATTGCCGTATCGATAAATGATACTACATTAACATCATCTGGCAAATCAACAAGTGAAACAGAGGTTTCCCTTCATTATGATCTTAAGAATGGCAGGGAGTGGCTCTTGGCAAACAAGCTTAGTCTTAATCTAGTCAAAACGGAATATCTTTTGATTGGATCAAGACATAATATTAGTAACATTATCGAAGATCCCAACGTTTTTGTTGATGATGTTCCAATCAAAAGAGTAAAAGTCACTAAATCACTCGGAGTACTTATTCACCAATTCCTATTGTGGGATAATCACATTGCAAATCTAACAAAGCGTGTATACTCTGGAATTGGAGCAATTAAACAGCTCAGACCTTGCGTAAATCGTTGTATACTCGTATCAGTCTACAATGCGCTAGTTCAGCCGCACTTCGATTATTGTTACGAAGTGTGGGACTCCATAGGTTCAACTTTATCAGATCGGTTGCAAAAGCTGTAACAAATACGCATGGTCAACCAGAGCTGGCCCTAAATGAGCTTGGATGGAAGACTTTGATTGAGCGTAGAGCACTTATTAAAGCTAAGATCATGTTTAAAGTCGTACATGCATTCGCTCCACAAACGTTAACAGACATTTTCAGAGCATCTGATGCTTCCCGCCATTATTATCTAAGTGGCGGATCAACTGCTTTCCATATACCGCTGCCAAATACTGATTATTTAAAGAAGAGTTTCTGCTACAGTGGTAACAAATTGTGGAACAGCTTACCGTGCGAATTAAAAAATCAGAAATCGTTAATTTCCTTCAACAGAGAAATGTCTTCAATCAGCCTGCTCTAAATCTCATGAGTTTCATATGTTTTTTAAAGATTATTTTATTATATAAAGACGTTGTAGCCATTTTAGTAATATTGTAGTTTTGTAGTTACGTTAGTTAGATTTTTGTGGGTACCGCGGTCAGCGGTACCCATATAGTCATGGAGTTGAGGTGGCTAGGTAAGGGTTCAACATCGAAATTACGACTGCGCAACTCAGATTCTTGTGTGTACAAACTACGGTAGAAAAATTCTCGAAAAACCTTAACTTGTCGACAAGTACAACGTACAAAGGTCGGGTCGTGTAAGTCGGGAATGCTCATGATCTTCGTGGTGTCGTCTGATCGAGTGCGTTATGGTTTTTGGCTTAATAATTCCCGGCGTGTCTTCTGTCAATTCAGCCAATTCTGATCGAGACTGTGCGTTTTTGGCTTTTCGGAGAAGTTTTCGACAATCCTCAAAACGTCTTGTCTTTCTTGAACTTGTGTAGTTTACATTAAAGGTAAGTTGTATCTTTCTCGTTTTCAGGTGTTTCTGTAGGTATTTCTTTGATCATAACTTCGCTCCTGACTGAGTAGCTATGTTTATACTGTCTGTGGCTGTTTTTGTTTTATATTTATTCGTCAAATTCAAATGTACAGTATATCCATCTGTTTCAGGTGAGGAAGTCAGTCTAAATTAGGCGATAATGCTGGTAAACAGTGTATAGCAAAGTCATTGATCGTTAAATACATTACCGGTAAACATATTTATAATTGGAATTCGTCTGGCTTGAACAATATTTTGTTTCATGTGAATTGTTTGTATAGTTGCAATTAAAGGTTCAGTAAATAAAGATTTGTTGTTGTTAACTATGCTGCTGGCCCTTATGTTTGTCTAAAAATGCATTTACAAACTTATTTTTTGGTTTAGAAACCAACTATGAATTTTGCTTGTTAACCATTGATTGTTTCAATGTTGACAATGTCAGACAATTATTTCAAGATGGTCAAAAGCTCCCAAGTAATAATTTGTGCCAAGATTATGAACATCATTAAGATGATTTCAGCATTATAGAATGGTTCTTCTCTGCAGTAATTGTATTCAAGTTTCTGTGAAAAAATTTTTTGTTGTTGACAGATGTTCCTAACATTGTATTATAAATGAGAAAACTTGTGTCTTTTAATGCATGGGTCAATTCTTCCTGTAATCATCCCCCCGGGCAATACCCCGGGGATTTGTATTTATTATCAAAGCTCATTGCAAATTCCCCACCCCTGGGGCAAGCCGGAAACAATACAAAAACACATGAGTTTTAACATCAAATAAATGTATAATTAGACAAATTTTAATATAAAATTAATGTACATTTAAGTTAACCAGCTGCTCATTTCTGCTACTGCTTCCTTTGAGCTCTAGTTCGTTTTGCTTTTTCAGCCCCCCCCCCCCCCCCCCCCCCAGTACGTCGATCTTCTGCAACTTTTTTTTGGATGGTTACAGGAAGAATTGATCCATGCCTCAACCTGTGGTGAATCATTAACCGATGAATTACCCATTACATGTAATAATGGTAATGTATGTTTGTATTAAACATGGATTTTACAAATGTATAATTCTCTGCTGATTTAGTTAATTCTGCTGTTAGCTTACGAACAACAATAATGAAAAATAGCTTTTACACAACTATCGTATCTTATGCCATTCTCGAGTTATTACATACATTTCATGTAACTTGAGCTGTGATGTCACAAGATGGACACAGCATTACATCAAAACTCAAAATCAGGCATATCTTCGGATTGGTTTGACTAAACCGGCTCAAACCAAATACCAAACCAAATAAAATAATACCAAACCAAAATAAACCAAACCATGCAGACTTACTGAGTCAACAAGACTCTGCATTGAGATTGTTGTTATTAGGTTCCCATGGTAACAGATTTTGTTCCCAGGCCACTACTTTATATAGAAACAAAGTTTTCTACTTTTTGTCGTTGCAGTTACTGTTTTATTGTTTTAAACAGTATTGTTACATTGGAAATCATGAGAAAAGGATGTCAACTTCCTAAAACTAAATAAGTTGCTGTAAATTTGGTTGAAAACAAAGAATTGTTATAAAGGAAGAGAGTAATCTGGAAACTAATCCGTTACCATAGCAACCACATTAGAACCATTACAATGTTTAGTTTTCTTGATTGAGTAGGTCAGCAAGGTTTGAATCTATTTAGTTGAACCAGTCTGAAGATATGCCTGATTTTCAGTTTTGTTTTTATAATGCTGTGTCCAAATTGTGACGTCACAGATCAAATTATATAAAGCGTATAATTAAACATAAAAAGCCATTTTTCATTATTTTAAGTGTTCTTTCAAATACAGTAAAAAAAAACTAGAGCGAATTTTCATTTCATAGACACTTTAAAGGCACCACATCAATATAATGATAAAGAGCCTCCATGGCAGTGATTCCATAGCGGCGATAAATGCCCCAGTATAAACGAATAATACTAATATTTCAGTTAGTATTACAGATTTGGATATTTCAGTTTTGGTCACACCCCAATCCCATGCTCATTACTCATTGACAAGGCTGACCCATTAATGTTCCATGCGGTACCCACATGTTCGCATTGCGGACCTATTTTTTTAATATCTTGTAATTGTTAGCTGTTTTATAATAATGAATTATTATGTAATACCTTTAATATTTTACAATTTCATGTAATTATCACGCCCCTCTTGGAAACCAACTTTAGTTCTATGAGGTTAGCGTGTTGAAATAAAGTTTTACCTTTACCTACCCACCTTACCTTTTTCAAATGATGTGGAAGTAAATCCAGGAACAACCCCATATACGAAATTGTCTATTCAACCAATGTTTTTGTGCTATTAATTTTAGTCAACTGAGACCGGTCCAAATTTAGCGATAATTCGGATATGTATAGTAATGTCATTCACTGCTATAATTTTTAAAGACGTAGATATTTACACGCGCCTCTAAACATGTGGAAGAGGTTATTTAGCGGTCGTTAGATTGTGATTACGTTGCAATTTCATGATTTTATTGATAATAATCTTAAAATATAGCAAAACCCCAATGACCTAATCCTATATCAGCATTAAATCAAAAGTTTCAATACCGATTTTGGGCGTAATGTCAGTTTGGGATTACCGAAATAATAATTTAATTCCTGATTCGATAGATACCCAATTTGTTTCAACAATTATCAACAAACTACCGCAAACGCACTGCATATATATCAAACCAATAGCAATAGATACATGCACGCATTGCCCGTGCAATTTTTTAATTTTTCCATGTTTTTGTTCATGTCCTCAACAGAGCTACTATGGAGAACGTTTATGCTTATAAGCATTTTCGTTTAGGAGATCAGAGTAATTAGGTGTTTGAGTGGTTAAGCTATTCAATTATTTAGTTATTGTCTAAATTCAGTAACACGCATAATTTCAATTATATTTGGTAGATAACTCAGTTTCATCCAGTAATTGTTATATTTTAATTGGCATATTAGAGATGCATAATTACCATGACTTCTCCCTTACTTCCTTGCAAGAGGAATAGATCATTTTTTCTGTAGAGAGAAAACAACAAAAAAATTAAGGCCTGTATGCTTACATGGAGGTATACACTGTAAAAAAATGAGATGTTTCGAACAAACTTTAAGGTTTGTGTGTGGCTTGTTCATAAAGCAACACACTTTAAGGCGTGTTCTATGAAAAGGTGTGTTAACTAACGCACCTTGGTGTGTTACCGAACACAGCTAGGTGTGTTATCTAACACAGCTTGGCGTGTTATTTAACACACCTTAAGGTGTGTTAGATATCAGAGCTAAACACTAACAAATCATTTAAATATAAGTACCCATTCAATAAACAAGCAGTTTGGACATGACTGCATGTATATTTCTAATAAAATGCAATTGGTTTTACGTTACACGAGTAATTAGCAAATATTAATGTTATTTAATATTATATGGTTTTAAGGATCGGTCTACTGCCACAAATTAACCTTAAAAAAGGTAAATTTATATAATATAATAGATAATAAATAAAAATGTACAAACACTAGGGTTAGACTAGTAGAAAGCTTAACCAAGTCTATTGTCTTTCCGCGTTTCGTTTGTGTAGCGGCAGGGCTATCGTTTTATTTATTTAAGCCATGTAAACATTAAAAAGCGCGCAAAATAATCACACCGCGGGAGGGATCCATTTCTCACCGAAAGTTTACACACACACACACACACACATATAAATATATATATATATATATATATATATATATATATATATATATATATATATATATATATATATATATATATATATATATATATATATATATATATATATATATATATATATATATATATATATATGTGTTGACTATAATATCAAATGGAAAGTCCTCAAGAAAGCTAGACCCTACAGCAATAATTCAAACAGATGCAGCTTATGTTTGTGGGAGAAATATTTCATTATCTGTCAACCTTCTCTGGCCACCATGAACAAATGCAACGAACTCGTGTCATCATGTAGACATGCCAATAAATTCCTATTTAGAAACTTTGTAACGTAATTTTATAATTTTATAATTTAATGCGGTTTTGAAACATATCCTATGATAAGCCTTTCGGTCTGTTTTTGTTCATCTATTTTTGACAACCACTTATCTATTATACTCAAATCTCAAGTGGATAGATTCATGTATATAGTATTACAAACGGTTAAAAATTTTGAAAATTCAAACTAACTAATGAACATTCAGAACTTTATTAACGTACTTCCTAATTTAGATAGCTATATAATCCTCTGTATAATCACATCTTAGTCATTAGACCATTTTATCTGAAGAGTACTGCACCATTTGCGTGTGGCACGAAACTAACTAGTAATAAAATGTCTAGTCACAACTGTTGAGTCTTTGAATTTTTACTATATATGTACACTGTAAATTCAAAAGAGTCATTTTGACTCCTTTGAAGGAGTCATTTTTTTGACCCCAGGACGACACCTCGAAGGAGTCATTTTGACTCCTTTTTGGCCTACTCTTTTAAAGAGTCATTTCTACCCTTTACAAGAGTCATTTTGACACCTTCGAAGGAATCATTTTGACACCTTCGAAGGAGTCATTTTGACACCTTCGAAGGAGTCATTTTGACACCTTTGAAGGAGTCATTTCTACTCTAATGTAGGGTCAGACGACACCTTTAAAGGAGTCATTTTAACTCTTCTTTGGGTTATTTTTACTCTTATGTAGGGTCAGACGACACCTTTAAAGGAGTCATTTTAACTCTTCTTTGGGTCAATTTTACTCTTATGTAGGGTCAGACGACACCTTTGAAGGAGTCATTTTGACCCTTCTTTTGAGTCACTTATACTCTTATGTAGAGTCAGACGACACCTTCGAAGGAGTCATTTTGACCCTTCTTTTTGGTCATTTCTACACTTATGTAGGGTCAGACGACACCTTTTCAGGAGTCAATTTTACCCTTTTTTGGGTTATTTCACCCTTTATGAGGTTCATTCTACTCTATAACTAGAAATACGTGTACGCAACAACCCCTCGTCCACCGTAATAGGCGACAAAAATAAATAACCCATTGATTTGCCAATCGAATGGACTTTATAGAAAACACTACATGTATCTCTGAGAGCCTTTAAACTATCAAGCTTGTGTTGTTCTGAATTTCATTGTTTCATAATTAGACATCAAACTAAATAACTCAAAGTGTTTACTTTTTTGGGTGCATTATTCTATCAACCTGCAATGATTAAGATTTGTTTCATATGTAAAGGCCGGATCCTCACTGTGATGTCACACTGTATAATAACTTACTGAAAATGCATGTATATATATCTTTGGGATTATTCAATCAAAGCACTCAAAGCGTACAAAAAGTATCTCACTGCTCACAATTAATCATTTTGAGGCTGCTACATAACGTGTCTAGCAGGTTTTGCTATATATAATACAGGGCATCATTTTTCACATTATTATAAATTCTAGTTAATATTTGTTACTATTATTAAGTACAACATTATTTGTTACTATTATTATTAAGCAAAAACTTGAGTAAAAAAGTGCCAACAGATTGCCTGTTATGCATTTTGAAACATTTTTCTATACCGTTTATAATTTCTCCCACTCAAAAACCCCTTTGGAAGTAAGTTGTATAATCCCAGGGCATATAAACAGATTCTATGGCATATATCTTCTTCTGTTCAGGTTTATAAACATTATATACCGCACCTTCAAAAAATACTCTGAACATATTTGCTTAGTTTTTAATGTATCGGGACCCTGCTCCTTTATCAAAATGACACATTATAGTTACAAAAGTGAAGCCCTATTTATAACAGATTACAAGATGATGATATTCAAAAAAAGTCTCTCCGGTTCAGTTCCATGGGAATAAAGCTGTTTAATTTATATGTCCAGAATCATATTTTATTGCCCCAATTTAAAAAAATGCATATATAAATGCTCTTGTGGTGCATGCCCAATTAGTGTGTTGCCAGATTTGTTGATGAAGGTAATACTTTTAGTTCGAGTGATCACACATATTATATTAATTTTACATTTGATTGTTTGTTTGTAAGAAATGTAATAAAATCTATGTTAATAAAATCTACTTTATATATCCTTCAGAAAGCACTTCAACAAGAGTAGCTTAAATATATATACAAAAACCGGCATTGCATATGCAGTTCTATTGCAAGGACAAAAGTGTTTCTGTGTTTCCCCAGAAACACTAAGTGGAGGCCAGGCCAGGCATAACATGTGTAGGTCTATAAACCTGTACAATGCATGTTTACACCACTCAAATGTACAAATGCCTTTATGCCCATACAAAGCATTACAGTAAATGATATCACATTATCACCACATTGATCAAGGGTGCACTTCACCTGCTTGTTGGTTGAGCTGACACATCCATGCAATATATATCTAGTATTATAAAATAATCGGAAGTAAATGAGCGACAAAACGCTGTCTGGTTATGACAAACCGTGTCATTCATTATAAGTCAATATTGAAGCATAGCTAAGCTGACGTGTTCCTCGCGTAGATTTTGTCGTTTTTGACGTAGTGTAAATCACAAAAGGAAGTCAAAGAATACCTGGATACAAGACTAATCAAGATACTAACACAAGAGAATGTTTTAACTGCACCGTTGAATACATTTTCATCGCTAAAATCGCTAACATGTTTCCTAGCAACGCACATAGCAACGCCGCTTATAACAGTTAAATCTGCATTTTTCATGGGCTTTTAGTGTTAATTTAATGATGTTATTTTATAAAAGGAATAAAAAGCTTTGTCTTGTGTGATTATCGAGTTATAATGGCACTCGAGAAGTTAGTAAAACACAGTGGCGAAGCTGGTCGTAGCAACTGGTCATGCATGCTTACAATATATTTCTAAAGATCTGAATATGTAAATGTTTCAAAATTTGCATGCCGTACGACGAAATGCTAACCTAATATCATCAAAACCCTAAACCTAACCCTAAATCTAGCCAAATTACTAACCCTAACCAAAAAAACTATGCAGAAAAGGCAAATTAATTGCTCAACACAGACTCGCAGTGTACTATTATTAGCCATTATTTGAGAAATTATTAATTTATTTACCTTTATTTGTATCTGTTCTTGCCCGTTAACACTGCAGTCTACAATTACGGCTTGAAATCAGCTGAAAAAGTCTGTATAATTTGATGCTTTAGTCCAGAGGTTCTTGCAACTTCTAGTACGCCGCCCGCCCGCTCCGAAAACCCAAAGCCGCCCCAAAAAAACGCTTTCGGTTTTCGGAGGGGGGGGGGGGGGGGGGCGAGGCGGCGGCGTAAAGGTACGTTTGTCGCGCTGACGTCATTTTAAATTTAAACGCCAAATGTAACTACCAAAAAGCCGTTTATAGTACGTACGTCCCAAATCACAATTCCTAACCCTAATAATCCTAACTTAACCCCTTGCACTGCCAAATTATCCCTCTCTAACCCCAATTTTCCTTTGTTACCACGGCAACAATAAAGGATCGTTTACCATACATACAAATATATATATATTCCGACATAAAGGCTACTTTCACTTCCCCTTGCATAAAAAAGCGCGGGGAAAAATTCCGTCGAGATTAGCACCCTCGCCCCAGGGCCTTCGGCCCTGGACGGCGCTTCGCGCCGCCGGGCGAGGGGACAAGTTGTGCAAATTAACAATGTTATTTGAATGATTCCTGTAATTTGAATGATACATGCATATTGCATACTGTATACACAGAAACAAAAATAGAGATTGTGTAAAATAGTTTATTAACTAAATATGTCAATATTTTCAATAACTTATTAACTAAATATGTCAACAACATACTGTACTGGTAGGTTTTAAAATCTACTTAAACATATTCCTCAATAGTACATTATCGGTCCTAATCAAGGTAAACATGATATTATCATGCCCAATTAATGGACATTCAAACAACTGGCCCAGATTAACATCTTGTTTTAGGAACTCACACATATTTCACTAAAAGCCCATTTAAAACTAAGTAATATTCGGTTGAAACACTACGTTTATTTATTTCCTGCTAAGCTGTGGACCTAGTTACTCTGTCCTAATTCATCAGAGGAATTATAGATCTAATGAAGGCATGAATCAATGTGTCAAAGACTTTGGAAGAGTTTTGCAAGAAATAACTAAACGTAGTGTCAATTTTCACTAAAAATTCAATTAACATTATAAAAACATGAAATTTTCAGTTATATTATCAATGTTTTGTTTCAATAAAATGTTCTAACTGTTTTCATCCTTTATCTTCCTACCAATTGCACGCCTTTCGTTTCTCCATGTTTGTGCCATAATGCCATTGTTGCCTCGTGCTTCTGTGCTTCAGGACATGAGCTGAAAATAAATAAATATATAAATTTTTAAATATTAATGAGGGATATAGTCCTACAGGTATAAAAGAGATATTTCTAGAGGTATTTTTAAAAAATTCAAGTGAAGAGGTACAGTACTGTAGCTCTAAATACTTGCTTTTGCTAATTACTTTTTTATTTGAAAGGAAATAATGAAAGAGAAGTAATATATATGAGAATGCAGAATCAACCCCTCACTTGACCTATAACATTGACCTACTGTATAATCCAGAACCATAGTGATAAATTAGGCAGATATACATACGGTACCAGTCAATTTAACAATTAGACAACAAGGCACAAGTGTTTCTATGCAAGCCAAGTTGTGAGTTGTCTAACGCTCATCACAAGTTAATTGTTTTTGTATCAACAAACTAGTCAGTCAAACTTAAAATATGAAAATAAAGACAAACTGCAAAGTTTCTGGATTGTTTTGATTTTCAAAACTGGTGATTAATCACTATAAGTGGTCTATCACAAATAGACCTATAGTAGCATAGCCAATTAGCATTGGCGACAGACCACTAGTTTAAGTTTGTTGTCTTGATGCCATTGAATGATAATTATCCAATGGCTTTGGTGTTACTAAATTTAGATTACAACAAAAACCTGGTATACTTGAGGGGACTTTTTGAGAGAGGCATAATAGGTTTCTTATTGTTAAAATTTAAATACATGTATAACAACACATATTTTTTCCAAGGAAAGTCCTAAAGTAAGTTATCGGCACTCTGAGCATTAATTGAGAATCCCTTTCGTACATTTTTTCATACATTACTGTATATCCTGGCTTTTGTCCGTGTTTTGGGTGGGCACTAATATTTATTATAATCTGATTGCATTTTCTGCTTAGTGAATCAATCTTTTGCTGTAATGTAATTATAACCAATTTCAATTTTTTAATTACGGTATAGCCAATTTCTGACCAATTATTAGTTTGACCTTCACACAGTCCAGAGCAGGATGGCCTTCCTTGCTTTTCCCTGTGGCTGATAACTGGGACAGAATATATTTCCAAATAAGGCTGACAATAAATTGGAAGTCTTCATGAATTACAGTAATAGATTTCTATGTGCAAATAGCACATTGTGTCGGTCACAAGAAACTACATATCACTTCAATATGCCATGCAAAAACTTGACAGATATAATGTAAAATCTCACTCTCTACAGGGGGAAATACATATTATTTCAATATTTCCTCAACTAATTCAAACTAGATAATACTGGGAATTGAACCCTGCGACCCTGGCAATATACAGTACACCAGCACACTAACCGACCGAACTATGGCTACAAGTTCAGTATATACCTGTACGACCATGGTGGAAATGCCACGAATGAAGTGAATGGGTTTATTACTGAGAATATTTGGCATTTACACTCAATTAAGGTGGCTCCTGATGGTTTTAAACATGAATGCATCACCATATTAGACTAAAGTACTTAAAGGACCATCTGTACACGGTTACGATTTGTTGTATACGATTGTCATCTTGGTGTATGTGATCAAACTGTACACGCATGTCAACATTCACCATCGAATCAGAAACAAGAATTATGTTGTGTGCAAACAATTGCATACGCCAGTACGACAATCGTATACAACAATGTATGCCAGAATGACAATCGTATACGATGAATTATATCGTGTAGAAGGGCCATAAGGAAGCCTAGTTAGTAAGTACTCGTACTTACTCTTACCAAGACGAGTCAGGGGTGTGACACAGGCTAGTCTTGTTGTTGCATTTTTCTTAACTGGTTCCAGTAGGTTTATCAACTTACAATTTTCCTTCACTATAACTTTAATATGTCATCCAATTAATGTAGTGTAAATGCCAAATATTCTCAGTAAAATATCCATTCACTTCATGGCATAATACTACCATCATATAATACTGAACTTGTTGCCAAGCTCCTGTCATAGGACTCCATAATCCCAAGAACTGTGGCTTAAATTCCAGCTACTAAACTGTTAGGCCTTGAAGTTATATTTTAGTAGTAATATATATATATATATATATATCAATGTGTTTGGGATTGGAACCGAGCTCTAAGCCAATCAGAATCAAGAATGATTTGAATGGACCAATCAGAGCACAGCACAATCCCAAATTTCCAGGGGGGTTGAAACATTTTAAGGTGTGGTCACCCTGTTAAGAACGACCAGTGATCAAATCAGGGGGGATATGCACCTGGTCGTATACAAGAGGTTTTTTGTATTAAAATTAGTCAAAAAGTGGTCGCGGTCAAGAGTATATATATATCACTTTGCTCGTGTTGTTGTACGACCAGTTTTTTGATAATCCTGAGTTGAACGACCAGAGTTTGAAGGTCATTCAAGGTGAATAGTGTTAAGCAAGTACTGACGTCATTTGCTATACGGGGTTGAAAGCAGTGACGAACAAGGAACAGGATGTTTAAGTCGTAGAATTTAGTGTTCTGACCAACGGATGATCAGTGGGGAATAGTTCACCGAGAAACCAAACATGTCTAAGGTGAAACAGTGTGGAGAACGAGAGACGCGGAATATATCCAGAACTATGAAAAATAGTTCTGGGTATATTCCGCGTTTCTCGTTCTCCACACTGTTTCACCTTAGACATGTTTGGTTTCTGGGTAAACTATTCCCCACTGATCATCAATTAATCGGAACACGAAATGCTACGACTAAACTTCCTGTTCCTTGTTCATCATTGCTTTCAACTCCATATAGCATCCGTGCCAGCACTTAGACAAAGCATCATTCACACTGTGATATATATACTGACACACACCACGTTTTGAAAAAAAATACAAAAAATTCTATTATACATAACCATCATACCTCACCCGATGTGATGTTATACTTACGTGCACGTGCCATCCAAAAACACCATATTTTTATTTGAAGACTTGTAATGATATTTGAAAATAAAAATAAACAGTTTTGAACTGCCTTATTTTTATTTGGAAGAGTAGTCATGTTTATTGAAATAAAAATAAGCATTTTGAATTAAGCATATAAATTTCCGCCATGGAGCTCTTACCTCGACGCCATCTTATGGCCGAATGACTGATATTCCCTAGTTACTGTATATTTAAAAAGGATCTCAAAATATTTTAAGAGGAATATCTCATAAAAGTTATTTGGATGTTTCTTCCAAAAAAGTTTGAGGGTTATAGTTTTGAAAAAACCTCAAAATAATTTTAGATGAAATATTATCCATTAAAAATATTAGTGTAAAAAGTTTTAAAACCGTAAAAGTGTTTTATTAAATTTGGAGAAATACCTCAAATAAATTTTAAGAGATTTGTTTAGTATATAAGCAGATGTTGTTTCATATTTTATCAGTTGTGTGTGTTTTGCTCGCTTGTAAGTTGTGCTTCGGTACAAGACTCTGACATCTTCCGATGTTCTGTTTTTTATTAAACTGCATCGGTGCGCGAATTGCCCGTAGTCGAATTTGCGATTCGAATGAGATTGACACAGGTCCATAGCGACAATCTGGTCATCCCTTGTTCAATGAATTGCTTATTTTACGCAAGGGTTGTTCGTTAGCATATGATGAAAGAGTTAGCTATAGTAAAAACACACACACGATGTAGAAGTTGGATGAATTATTTTTAAAAATATAACGAATTTAATAGACAAAAATAAAAAAACACACATCAAATACGTTCTACAACTAAAGTGTTGGTCGACTCATAAAAAATAAAGTTTTCTCCCTTACAGTCCGTATACCCCCATATTTTTGGGGATGTGGAGGCTTCTGCTTCAGGTGGCGATGGGGAGATGGGTCTGAAATTATATTCAGAGTCTGGTTGGACTCTGAACGCCATTTCTTGCTCTTCCTCCTCCTCGCTTTCTTCATCGCCGTAAAGGGGTATCGGCGATACATCCGTTATTATTTCTTCAGGTATCGGAGGCGGAGGAGTCGACGCGTCGGTGGTTTCTTTCTAAGAAAATAAATAACATAATAAATATACGACATTTTTACACACAGCAATCAGTTTAGTAGTGCTACTTACATAATTTAGGTAATATTGCTTCGGCGGTTCATAGTCGTCGAAGGAGAACTTCATTGGTGTTTCATGAGTGTTTTCCATTTTATTTTTCTTTGAAATCTTCTACGAGTCGGGCTTTGAGTTTGAATTTAATTGGCCGTGCCTCTTATTTTTATAATCACGCATTGCGAACTATTACAATGGTTTTGGGCTTTGACCAATCAGAGTTTCTATAATCAAACCTCCCCCGTATCTATCCAATCAGAGTTCGTTCATTAAAGCCTTCATGTCAAAACAAGTGAATTATTATAGGGTAGGGAACAATACGTGTTGTTAAACGATTAAGGATGCGTATATATAATAAGCGTCGTGTTCTATGACCGCCCTTTATGTCAAAACAGTTTGATAAATGATATGGCTAGGAACAATGAAGCTTAAGGATTCACATATATAATAAGCGTTTTGTTCTGATTCCTCCCCTATGTCAAAACAGTTTGATAAATTATATGGCTAGGGACAATGAATTTACTTGTTGGGATTAGCGACCATTTTGTTTGTTTACTTTGGGTAGCTACGTTTTTTAATGAATTCTAACCTTAATTACTTGTAGGGATTAGCGGGCATTTTGAAGGGATTAGTTCCTGTGAAATATATATTTCCCGTGTTTAAATACGTCTATTTCTAGATATTTAAGCATTTTTACACTTATTTAAGCATATTTTTATGCTTTTTGATACTTTATTTTACACTTTTCACACAATTTAGTATATATTTTAAGATACCCGTTAGCTCGATATCGAGGAGCGTGTTAATTAATTCACACATGTCAAAATAGATGATAATGGTTTTTTAATTTTTAACGTAATACTTCTGGATTGTTACAACACATTGTCTGCGAGTTTACAAAGAAGATATGCTTCCCAACGAGAACTTCTTGATTTTCCTGGCGATGAATCACAGCAATAATAATTCCAGCTTCGACTCCCATTCGGGTATTAAGAACAGAGGTAAGATTAATATCTTTGAGTATTATCCCGCGACGTTCATCGAGCCAAGTTTTATCTCGGTCATTTAACCAATTGTTATTTTGGGGCATGAAGTCGACCACGTAAAAATCAGAGTCTCGACACATTGTATATAAAAATTCAGAGCTGTATAACTTCACGTTATCAAGTTTAATTTCGTTTATATCTATGCTTGTTGCCATCGTATCTAATACTAAAATGTTTTTGGAGATAGGTTCGTCGATTGCTATATGCACAAACTTGCCGATCAAATGTGTAAAATCGTCCGTTGAGTAGGATATATATATATTTCTCATTCCATAACAATAGCATCTTATAGATTATTCTATCAGCACGTGCGGTGTTGGGTAACATATCCACTTGATGACATTCAACCACTTGATATTCAATATGTGAAAAATACTTTGCTAAATCGATCAGTATTACTAACAGAGGATTTGCTTTAGTACCCGCATTCATTTTGAAAGTGTTCTAATAAAAATATGACTTCTAACATGTGTTTATATATCTTTTCCTGCAACGTTTTTAAACGATAAATAATTTGGGGGCAATATGTACCGCATTAAGTCAACAAAAAGATTAAAGAGATTTACATGTATAATCGTCGGAGCGCGCGACGGTCATCTAACCAAGTTTTATCCCTGACATTTAACCAATTGTTATTTTGGGACATAAAATATAAAAATTCAGAGCTGTATAACTTCACGTTATTAAGTTTAATTTCGTTTATATCTATACTCGTTGCCATCGTGTCTAATAATTAATGTTTTTGGCTAGAGATGTCTATGTATACAAAGGGATTAGTCTTTTACGATAAATATATTTTGGTTGGTAAGATATATATTTTTACCAATCTTAGTGTGTTCGGATGAACTGAATTCGATTTTAAAATAATTGTTATGTACATCGTTAAAGAAAAGTTCATACATCTGTATCGGTTCGCCAGCAGGTTTGGGTATTGGTCTTGATCCAATTAACTGTAGATTTCGTTCACGAGATAGAGTCTTCATAGATATTATATCTATAAATGTTGCTTGATTCATGATTGATACGGCGGAGGTTCCTCGATTGCTATATGTACAAACTGTCCGATCAAATGTGTAAAATCGTCCGATGAGTAGGTATATATATATTTCTCATCCCATAACAATAGCATCTTATATATTATTCTATCGGCACGTGCATTGTTGGGTAACATTTCCACTTTACGACATTCAACCACGTGATATTCATTGTGTGAAAAATACTGTGCTAAATCGGTCAGTATTACTAACAGAGGATTTTCTTTAGTACCAGCTATCATTTTGAAAGTGTTTTAATAAAATATGACTTCTAACGTGTGTTTATATATCTTCCCTAGCAACGTTTTACCGATAAATATATTTGGGGAATGTGTACTTGCATTAAGTCAACAAAAAGATTAAAAAAGATTTACATGTATAATCGTCGGAGCGCGTCTTATAATATTGATTTTATCATTCGCCCAATGAGAATACCCCGATATTTTTATCGGGAATTAAGTTCAACCAATCAGGTTACGCTATTTTTTTTAAACGTGTTTTTTATAAACGCTTGTTTCCAAAATTTTTAGACACAATCTCAGCATGGCCCGTGTGAAACAGACGCATAGAAATTTGGAAAGTGGAAAAACCATTGCACGGATTGAAAGTAGGGGAAAAGATATTCCCAAAATGTTGAAACAACGCCGTCATCAGCAACAAGAATATCGTCAAATGGGACGGAATATTTCAGATGATGAACAAGCATACAGCCAAGAAATCACAAGAAAAAAGAACATCAAAATAACTAAAGACATTGCACAGTCGCCATTAAATTTTGCTGTACCGATAACACCGTCCAGTCACGTGTCCACTCGGCAAGCGAAGTCGTCACCACGGCAAGCAAAGCTACCCCCCCTGCAGGTAAATTCATCGCCTCAAGAACAGGGGGGTTACATACACCCTCTACTCCTGCAAGCGAAGTATAACACGTCGCCACGGCAAGTACCGCCTCTATTATCGCAAGAACAGTATAATATACCGCTTCAAACACCGCAACCAAAGTATAATGCATCTCCTATTCCACCGCAAACGATCTCACCGCCACGACCCGAAGATGAATTAGATAATTACATATACGATATGCCCATTGATTTCTTCGGTCAAATCCCTATTCCTTCTCCTGCGAATTTAATACGAATGTGTGATGAAATGGTACCCGTTCAACAAGGAAAACAATTATTACAAATTGTGGATGAATTAGCAAATGCTCTTTCCCCCACATTATCTCCTATTCCTCTTTCACCACCACCACCACAACTACCACCCCCATCTAATTCACCCCGCCCATTATTTCTAGTATGTGAAGAAGAGGAAGAAGAAGAAGAGGAAGACGACCGAGAAGTATTGAACGATCCGCCATTGAAGAAAAGATGTTATAAACGTTCGTTAATATATATGAAACGTGAAAAAAAAGGCGATGAACATCATGAAGAAAAACGAATGACAATCTATTCGAATTATGATCAAGATATTATTTGTACACAACGCGATAAATATCGTGAGTTAGAGGGTCTCTATATTGAGAAACTATATATAAATAAACAATATTTGCAATGGCGTTCTAGAAAATTTACGAGTGACCTTATGGAAAAACGATATATAATGGATAATAATAAGGATTTGAAACGAAAGACTGATTTAAAAAAAAAGAAACCGAAATGTATAAAATGATATTGTTCTAAATAAAAAATATCAGTATGTGAAAACATGGAGGTGTGGAATGTCATGGTAAAAGAGCTGGCATGTTTTGAAATAAAAATCAATAAAAATATGGAACAAAGTGTGTGGAAATGTCTTGACGAACATGAGAATTTATATAAAAATATTATAGCCCATTTAAAAATGCCACGTGAGCTTTTAGATGTCTATAATCGTATGGATCGCCATGAAATTGGACAAATAATAGCATTTTTTGCTTTAATCCTGTGTTTTTTTAGATATAAACACATTGATAATGAGGAATATTATATCAAACTATTTGTACGTCAAACAATTTTAGATTTTAGAAATTCACATCTTAAATTCATTTTATTCCCTCATGATAAAAAAACACACGTCGTGGTTTGGGTTGTGGAATATATTCTTTGAATTTTTTAAATTAGTCTAAATACAATTTTTCAATACTCTGTATTATAATGTCAGGATCTTCAAAGTTAATATTATATGATTCTATAATACTCTTAATAATAAAAGTAGTTGATGTACTGGTATTAGATGTAATCCTTACCCTTATAGAAAAATTATATATTATATCCATATGCGGGGGGTAATATTGTAAACTAAGCGGGCGATTATTTTGTATAATACTATTATTTTTAACTTGATCTGAAAATAAACTGACTTTAAACTTATAGGGTTTACTTGTCTTATAGAATAATTTAAACCAATAAGAGTATTTCTGACAATTTTTATAACAACAGGTACAGGGGGGGGTTTTCATATGCATCAGCTTAACAATCTTATCGAGATTAAAAGTATAAACCCTATCGTTACTAGTTTTAAGTTTTGATATAGGGTTATGATTTTCGCAAAAGAAAATAAAACAGCATACAAGTTGATACACTATTTTCTCAAAATTATCTAAATTATGTAGATAATAAAAAGCAGCCTTCAAATAAAATGGATCTATAAAATATAAATAAATACAGCAATATGTAAATTCATGACTAAAACAACGATTAAGTCTATGTAATGTATTACAAAGATAAGACCCTCCATACCCTATGGGTTTAGGAATTGTAGTTTGCTCATCATTAATAGTAATTGAAATAAAGTGGTAAATATCATTTCTTGGGTAATAACTGTTTTGAATCTCAATAAAAAAATTATCAGAATGATTATCATTCAAATGAAAAATAGATTTCATTAATGTTTGAGCGGGTATTAATAGTAATTTGTGATAACGCTCACAGAGTTTTTCACCATAAATATAATATTTTCGTTGTGTATGAACAACGGGTATTATATAGTGTTGTTTATCTGTTAAGGTTCGCCAATCCATGCATTCATCTTGATACATTTCAGTTTTCATTTTTTCAATATAGGCGTAGTCTTTATATCCACAACCAAGTTGTCTCGATTCAAATTCCATACATTCGATAATTCCCCCATAGTAATAGTCACATAAGTCACAGACGGCAAATAATAATCCAATGTATCGGTTACGAAAATGTTGTATATAATACACAATTTTCAATATCGTCTTAATATTGATTTCTTGAGCTTGCGCATAGGTTCTTTTACTCCCAATGTTTAATGACATTCTCAAAAGTGATAACGTTTTTTAAAAAATCGCCTTGTATATATACTATTTTCTCCATCTTTAAATATATATTTCTACACACAGATTTTAACACGATAAAAATTTGAAAAAAGTATTATTGTAACTACAATGTATAATATTTCAACTGATTTGACGTGTGTGTGTTTTAGAACAACATTAGGGATTCGTTTTAATCTACAACACAGCATTTGGTGCAACTAATCCCCGTGTATTTGTTTAGAAGAAAATCGCTAATTATGGATTCGCGTCTCTAATTCCCCAAACACACATTCATTGTATACGAGTATCACAAATCATCGGGATGACATGAAAGCTTTAATCAATGAACTCTGATTGGTCAAACTAATCTATCCACAGTAACGCATAGTAACGCGGGATACAATTATAAAAGCCGATGTAGGGTTGAAAATAATTAATATCAGTCTGAGTGTAGGAGAGTGAGAGATGGCAAAAATATTTGAGAACGTGAACAGCGAAATTAAAGAAGACTTCATACCGTTAGAGACAACTGAGAAGAATGAAGAGACTATCGAAGAGTTGTATGCGGGTAAATATAATTATGCATTAAACAAATGTAAAGAAGAAATATCCCAAGAACGACAGAAATTATTTTTATCGCGTATCACACATATAATGGATTGTGAATGTTACCAGTTTAAGGGAGAGAGACCCAGTTATCGTGAAGTAACTCTTCTCGAACTTCAAACGAACAAGTATTTTATTTATCATTGTTATGATAGCAAGTTAAAACCCTACGAAGAACTAACTCGAAGGGAACGGTCTACTGTCTACTATCAATATCGATGTCATGGACTAGACTATTTAACTGAAAAAAAATCAAGAGATTATTTTAGTCAAAGTGAACTTATAAATAGATTAAGTTATTTATTTCGTAATGTTTTTCCCCCGAATGCTATTATTGGGTATAAAGGTGGTGATAAAGAATCGTCGTTAGTTAAAACACTTCAAGAAAAAACTATTTTACATTGTGTGAATCTTGAATATTTTGGAATTGAGAAGTACGATTATTTACTTTCGTTTTATAATCTTAAACCAAGAAATTGTTGGTATCATACTAGTGAACCCACATGTTTATTGTATCATTGTAGTTTGTTTGAATGTCTTTTATTTGCTGCATGTTTGTTTCGTAAATTAGAAGATGTGGATAATGAACGATCTGTACTCTCTATGTATGATAAGGAATTTAATTTTTAAAAATTATTCTCTCCTGAACATTTTACCTAAATAAAAAAATACACTTTTTGATTTTAAAAAAAAATATTGAATGTATTTTCCTTTTATTTTTAGAAACACAAAGATTGTTTAAAAAATTATCAAAAGCACATCTAAGAAATGTTTATATTTTAAAAATAAAACGTACATTAGAACGTTATTATTTTGTTAAAGATGTACATGTTATCAAAAACACTATTTTTGTTAAAATAGAAGGAGAGAGAAGTTTTAAAAAAAATAAGATGATCATAGAAACTCTTTGTACATTTAAATATATAAAAAATGATATCATTGTACGTATAGTATAAATAAAACGTTCATAATTTTTTTTCTCTTATTGGAATTAAAATGAGTCAGAAAAAAATCATCCATTATAATGAACGTTTTTATCTTACGAATCCAAGAAAATTCGGGACAATTGCGTTAAAATCAGCAAATAATATATATGAGTTTCAAGAAGTGTCTTGGAAACACGGTGTAATACCCGCGAGTTTTCTTAACGGTTTATTTAAATTTAAAACAAATATTCGTGCTCCAGGTCCAAATACTGATTTTTCATTGACATTTAGTAACAATAGAAAATTTCAAACAGATAAACAGATTTATCTTACAGGAGAATTAGAAGCAAGAAAAAAAGATTGGCATAAACGAAAAATAATTCATAGTATTGATGTAAAACTTAAAAATAATATTCGTGAATCATATAACGGGGCGTTAGGATGGAGTATTGTTCAAGTTAAAAAAGAGATATTCGAACAGGGTGATTTTGGCTCATATATTGCAAAACCTAATAAACCCTATTTTAGCTCTAATCAATTGTTTATTGATCCCGAGCAAAATTTCTTTAACGGTGATAAACGTTTTGTAGATTTAGCTTATAATTTACCTGCTGACGAAGATTTTATATTGATTCAAAACATTAAATTTATAGATGAAAATTTTTTGTGGAAATATGGTCTTAAAATTGCCGAGGCAGATAAACCCTATAATGAATACGAAATTTCTATTGTTTATTCCGATGGATATACGTAGATAGGGGTATATATAAAGATCGTTTTATCAAAGGGGATCACGTGTCATGGAGTTTCAGCGCGTACAAAATCAAGAGGGATATAAGATTTATCATGATTTAACACAATATAGTTATGTGGAATCCGTTTTTTTTTGGTATTTAGTAGGAAGTATGGAAATTGAAAAATCAAGATATCATCTACTAATATCTATTGCTGATTATGAAGCATATGTACGGTATAAATTTATACTGGAAGTAGAATGTTCAAAAAATCCCAAAATGTATGTTATGCATCATGAGGAACACGATATTCCAGAAGAATGTTATGAATTTCTTCGTAAAATATGTGAAGCATGGAATGATGCTCTATCCCCACGTATCAACGACAAAAGAATTGGAGAATATTTAAAGATACTAGATTATGATAGAAAACATTGTTTTAGTTATGAGTGTTTTAGGAGTATTATAGCATTATATTATGATTTTTGGGTTTATAATAAAACTATAAAATACACTTGTAAAAAATGTAAAGGGGAATGCGAATGTAATGTGGATTACCCTAATTTCATCAGTGTAAATTTTAATGAAATAAGAGCTTATAATGTAGAAAAAATTCAATGGACAATAACCTCTTATGTAACGAAATAATACACTGAATGTATGTTTTTTATTTAAAAAAAATTAATACATTAAAAACTTTTCAACATGGTTTCTGGGTTTATGATATACAAGTCCTCCTTTTTGAAAATGTCTTTTGATTTTTTTCGTTCCTAGTTTTGCAATAATTTTTACTACTTTAGCTTTTTTTTTAAGCTCTTTTTTAAAATCGTTTATAAAAAGTTTGCCGTATTTATTGACTGTTTTATTTCCTCCACGTTGCCTTTTTTTTCCCTTTAAAAATACCTCCACGTTGCCTCTTTTTACCCTTAAAATCACCACCCCGTAATTCTCTTATTCTTCCTACCATTGTTATGAAGGTTGTTTTCTCTGCCAATAGTTATCACCATAGTCTGCAAAAATTTCTTCATGGGGTTTTATATGTTTTATACTTTCTAAATACATTTTTTTATTATTTGGGTCGTAAACAAAATCTGAATTATTTTTATATATAGAACCGGTTTTCCCATTATTCGCATAACGTGCTGCAGCGTGAGTTGTCAAATAAGCATCGATACACGTGTTTGCATCGTTACAAATACTATATACAGCATTTGTGTTTTTGCCATATTTACGATCCAATTTGGACTGTGTTGTTTTTTGACCCGTGTAATAAGAAATATTACGATCGGGTTTAAAAGGTTTTTTCCAAGCAATTAATCCTTCACCCGCATTGGGGATCGTTGATTTCTTGATACGTAAGTTATTTTGTTTTGCTAAATGAATCCAACATTTTTTTGTTTTTGCTGTTCGTTTACGACATCTTATTTTTTTTAAGGTTTTACTTCTACATTGAAGAACGTGACGTATACTTTGAGATTTATCATTGCGTCTTTTTTTTCGAGGTAACTTAACTCTTACCATTTTGTTTTAAAATATAGTTTTTATTCCTAAATAATCATTATTTTTTTCATGTGTCTGAATAAATTTTACCATACATTCAACTTTATAGATAATATCTTCGGGACAGTTGTATATTTCTTTTTTTAATTCTGTTATTCTTTGTTTTAAAATCTTTGATGAAATGGGTATTATCTTTTCTTTATCTTCTGTAAAATTTAGTAAACATTCCCTTAAAAGATACGGTGTAAATAATATTGAAGGATCATTATCTTGAATTTCATACCCGATATAAGGTGAGTTAGACGCTTGTAAATAAATTTCAATATACACAATTTCACTCATATTTTTTTTTACTCTCTTTTTTTTGTTTTAGTTTTTTTTAAATGGGTTCTTTATTCTCAAAAAAAATCCCTCCTATACTTTTCTTTGGATGTTTCACGGGAAAAAACGGTTAATTTTATTAGTTTTATTCAATCGTTATCGTTGGTTTTTTCTTATTTAATTAACATTGCACGGGCAAATGTAAAAAGTGATGATGATTATGTTAGATTTATCTTTAGTAATGCGCCAAAAAGTTTTTTCTCTACAGCCGTTTTACCCGTGAAAGACTTTGACGTTAAATATTTCTTAAATATTATGGAAAAATTTATGCAGAGTAATAAAGAAATAATAGCTAATGGTTGGAATAGTAAAGTAATTGTCCAAACTTTTCCCGCAGGAATAAGTACAAATAAAAAAAAAATAGTGTACTAAGGAAAAAAAGTATTTACAATAGTTTGAATAAGGCAAATGTTACAGATAAAGGTGGTGTGAAAAGTAATGTAAAAAAATATGGCCGTAAATTTCGCACGGGTGTATTTTATATTCTTAGCCATGTATTATTTCGTACAGTGAAAGATTGCTGTTTTGCTTTAGCAATATTAGTGGGTTTATCATTTTTAAAACAAGACTATAAATATTTTATAATGAAAAGAAAACCCAATAAACCTGTGGATGATTTATTTACGTGTGAAGAAATTCGAAATGTATATCGGGAATGTGGGATACCCGAGGGTAATGTTGATGCTACACAGTTTAATTTTGTATATAATAATTATTTAAAAAAACAGGGTGTTGATTTGTTAGTGTATGCTGACACTCATTCCGATAATATAATTTATGATTCACGAACTGATAGTGCAGGTAATCTTATTAAATTGACTAATGAAATTGTATGTTTATGGTTAAATAATAATCATTACGATGTAGTCTTAAGCATAAAGGAATTTTTTAAACTCAGTACCAGTTCTTTTTGTGTTAAATGTATGAGTTATTTTACACGTCATGAATACGTCGATAATCACCTATGTACTACAAATAACTTAACTTGTTTACGATGTTATAAATATCCGAATAAGTGTAAAGATAAAAATAATAAACTTATTTGTAGCAGTTGTGATATAATTTTTTATGATGAAAATTGTTTTACAAATCATTTAACAAATAAAATTTTTAAACCTTCTCATAGTAATTATGATCGTTTAACACCATGTCAATATTTTTTTTATTGTAAAACCTGTAACAAAATTTGTCCTCGATTCTTTTTCATTTTTTCTAATAAAACAGTTAAACATGATTGTAGCAAACGATTTTGTTTTCATTGTGATAAATACATGAAACAACCTCATTTTTGTTACGTGAAACCCCTTTCACTTGAATATAACAAGGGGAAAGAAAGTGAACCCACTTTATTTTTTTTTGATTTTGAAACAAAAGTAACCGAAACTAAATTGCTCGTACCGTTTTATTGTATCGTCCAAAAGGTATGTAAAAAATGTCAACATATTGAATTTAAAAAAAAAAAAATATTTGAAAAAAAGGATCAAGAAATTATCGATAATACTATTGAAAAAGTTAGTTGTTGCGGGAATAGACAATTTATTTTTGATAACAATGTTATTGAAACTTTATGTGAATTTATGTTTGAACAAACAAATTCCGTTTGGATAGCTCATAACGGGGGTAGATTTGATACTATTTTTATTTTAAAATATATTTTAGAAATAAAACAGATAATGCCGAATACTATAATGAACGGAACTAAAATAATGAGTTTAATAATTAAAGAACAAAATATTAGAATCCTCGATAGTTATTTGTTTTTTAGTATGAAATTAGCGGATATTCCAAAAGCAATGGATCTTCAAGGGGAATGTAAGGGATTTCATCCTTATGAATTTTACGATTTAACTTATGAGGGTGACATTGTAGATCGGAAATTTTTTGATACGAAACATATGAATACAGCAACACTTAATGAATTTGAAAAATGGTATTTAGAAAAAAAGAAAGAGAAATATATATTTCGTAAAGAGATTTATTATTATTGTTGTAGTGATGTAGATATTTTAAGAAAGGGATGTGTTAAATTTTCTACAATGATAGGGACCATAGGTCATATCACCCCCTTTTATGCTTTTTTTTTTTAATTTAATATCGTTTTTTAGTTTAATACGTTCATTTTTAAATATTTTTTGTTTATTATTATTTTCGAATTCATTACGACATTGATTGTATAAATATAATAAACTCCAATTTCCACACACGGCTGTATTTTTGGATTGTAATTGTTTACTTTGAATATATTGAAATGTTAGTCCTTTTTTTACACTATAATCATACCAATATTCACGTTTATAAAACGAGACATCTTTTGCAAAACTATCAAAAAAATTCATATGTTTTTCTTTATCCACCCATATAGCAATCCAATGTTGACCGTTTTGATCTGCTTCATCCGTATTCCAAATCCAACACGAGGGATAATAAATTTTTTTAGGAAAAATATTTGCAGGAAATGTACCCAAATAATATTTATTTAAAAACTTATTTATTTTTGAAATTTTATTAATCTCGTTCGTAAATAAAAATTGGGTTAAAAAACAATGTAAATTCATTGATTTTTCCGTCGCCATTTTCTTTGTGTTGAATAGGGTGGTGTTGAAGGTGTAGGAATGTGTGTGGTGAGTGATGTAGATGGTTCTTCGTGACTCGAAAGACCCGAAGGGGTTTTTCCCAAATTTATATAACGTTGTCGTAATTTTATTCATTACGACATTAGTTCCATTAGTGAAACCCACGATATCGCTCATATGTTCGGCTGTATCTAAATATGCTAAATTAAGCTCTTTAGAATCTTTATATCCCGACGGTATTTGACGCGTTATAAATTCTATCCATGATGCAAAATGTGCAAAATTATCTGATGGTGTAATTAAATTTTCATTTATTTTTAATTATTTTGTTTTCCACATTGTGCGAAGGGGTAATGTAATCATCGCAAACCCCGATGCTGCAGGTGCTATAAGTCCAGCAGCATTTCTAATCGATACTCTAGCCATTATTTTAGCATCGCTTGTTTTCATTAATCCCACGGCGTTCCCATGTCTTGTAAACGTGTATACTGACGATTGATTATCTACAGGCGTTGCGATAATTTCCGTTTCACGACATTCCGTAAACGTATCATTATAGGGTGATGACGTAAAAAATTGTAAAGGCTCGCTAAATAATATGTCATTTTTTTCCACATCTTCAATTTTTTTACTCATTTTATTTTTTTTAAACGTTAATTTTAAGAATATTTGAAAGTGTTCCCAACACTTGAGGAAGAACCATACCCAGTGCCAATGCTCCACCAAACCCTCCTTTTTGTATTTTTCTTCTACGTTTTCTTATTCCTCTTTTGTTTTTTCTTTTTTTGATGTATTTTTTACGCGTCATTTATTTTATTTTTAAAAAACAACAATACCCACAACAACAATAAAAATAATAATAATATACACAACATTATGATTTTTTTTATATAACTTTTTTTTTATTTATACTTTTTTTTACACAGTCTATCTATTTTGTAAAAAACGTATTACATTTGGATCTATTTTTTTTCTCTTTTTTTTATTATCACTTGTATAATAAGTATCTAAATTTAAATTTGAGGGTAATCCCACACCCTCATTTAATAAAATTTCTTTCTTAGTTGGATTTTCTTTATTTTTTCTTTTCACAACAAAATATGATGAGGAATAATTTTTTCCACGATTTCTACCGTTTAACAATTCAGTGTAATCTTCTACGGATAGTTCATTTATTTTTTCAGTCATTATTTTTTTCTTCAAATAAATTTATATATATCTTAATTTATTCACCTTTTAACGGCACGTTATTCTCATAGTTAATAAAGAACTGTAGTGATTGTTTAGCCTCTTTATCACTCATAAATAAAAAATAGGGGAATTTTTTTTTTTCATCATTTGATGATGTATAAGGATTTTTTTCGTCAATATAAAATAATTCTTTTATAGTATATATAAAACGTTGTGTTGCATTGGAAATAATAGTAGATGAAGAAACTGAAATCGTGCCATTATTTATTTTTTTTGATTGTGTTATTGCACTGAAATCCATTTTGTTTGCACACGTAATTCGAAATGAATTTTTGATATTTTTATATTCAATCGAATTTAAATTCCATAAAAAATTTTTCCCACTATTTACTAACACGTAAAGAGAAAAAGGATAAAATATTTTATATTCTTTAATTATCATTTCCCCATTTTTTTCTTCAAGAACAATCAAAAGCATTATGTTGAATGTATTAAACAATCAATACTAAGCGTTCCCGAATCAAAAGGAACTAATTTTCCTGTAGTATCTTTAACTTTAATATGAATTTCTCTTATAATGTCTTTTTTTAATTTTCTCAATGATTTTGGGGGACTATAATAAACTAATTGTCCATCCCCCCCACCACCTTGTCGATGCCATTGAATGGGTACTGTTGTTAACAATTCGGAACAACTATCACCAACTAACCCCAGTTCTATTTCATCACAATATATAAACATTTTATTTAATCCGTCGGATACATCGGGTAAGTAATCAAAATGTTTAGAAAAAAGGGTTCGAGGTGTAGGATTATCTTTTTTTATTTCAAACAAGAGAGGTACGATTTCAAGACCTTTTTCATTTTTTAAACCTAGCATAAAAGCTAATTTTTTTGAAAATAATATATTAATCTTTTGATTAAAAGAAGCATATTGAATACCCTTTTTTTCTACCGTAGTCTTGTTAGATAATCGAAATTCATTTACCTGTAACCCATCGGCTGCTTTACTCGCATTTTCATATACCCAATACTCAATCTCAACATTAACATTAATAATTACTTTCCCATTTGATCCGATGGTACAAAAAATTTCAAATCCTTCTAAGATATTATTTAAAAATATAATTAATGAAGATAAATCATAAATTCCGTCGGGTATAATAAATTTATCCGATGTAAAAACGAACTCACTGTTGGCGTATACCGAATTATTATTTTCTTCGGGTATAAAATTCTTATAGGTTATGATAAATGAAAAAAAACATTCATCACCTACAATATTTTTAGTTGTTTGAGGATAACAAACTTGTAAAACTTCTAAAAAACATTCATTGTTCAAAGCATCAATGGGTTGTGCAATTTTCATTTCAAAATCATTAATCAAATTCTTTTGAAGTCCTCTTGATATTGAATTACTAGCAATGTGTAAATTCATTTTTTTTTTAAAACTTGTAATTCAGCACGATAAAAAATTCCTTTAATTTCTTCACGTTGTTCGTCTTCTAATTGATATGTAACGGGATCAGTGATAAATACTTTTTCAATAAAAAATATCTCATTTGTCCATCGTCGAAGACTGCTTTTTTCAAAAATATTATTTTTTACTCTCGCAATACGTACACGCGTACCTTCTCGTATCAGATCTTGAGTGGGAATAGGATAATTTAAATGATCACGTACCATTTTATTTTTTACTTTACGTATTTTTCCTTTTTTTTCTTCGCGATAAATTTCAAAAGGTGTTGCACCAGCTAATGCTTTATGTGGGGAATTATTATAACGCTTAACAATAAGGGGTAAATACTGAATATAGTCAAATTCTCCAGTCATTGTTAAAACACGACGAACCATTGTTTTTAAAGTTCCAATCACACGTTCCACATGGGATGCTTTTATTTCTCTATTATACGTATGAAATACTTCAAAATTATATTTTTTACTTAATTTCGTACGTATATCTTGAAATTCTGTTCCTTCATCACTTTGAATTTTAAGAGGGGCTATTCCTTCTTCAATAAGAATACTTTCAAATTTATTTTTAACATTATTAGACGTTTTCTTTTTTATTAATTTCACCCAACAAAATCTTGAAAAAATATCAATACACACCAACCAATAACGATATTGATTATTATATCGGGCTAAATCTTTATTTTCAGCTAAATCAATTTCCCATTGTTCATTATTTTTATTAACAGCATATTTCAATCGTCTATATATTTTTTTACTACTACTATGTAATCTATAATTAGAATAATCCTCATCAGTTAATGTCTCTCCTTTTAATAATCTTGAAGCTTTTTCAATAAAGTCAGCAGAAAATTTAGTTTTTTTCTTTTTACTCATTTCTATAATAAAGAAATAAAATTAATATAATATTCTTCAAGTTCATCAACGAGTTCTTTGTCGCGTAATATCCCCATAAAATCAACTTTTATATTTTTACAGGCTAACTCTTTATTTATAGTATCACCGTACAAACATAATGTATCTTGTATATTTTTACAACATCTAAAACGATAATAAAAAATTTCTGAAATTACTGATGGACTTAAACGGTGACAAACCTCATCATCATCATCACTTTCTACTTTTATTTTCTTAATCTTTTCGTTGTCGTCGTCATCGTCGACGTCGTCGTCAAAATTGAGTGTGGGTTTCTTTTTCTTCAATACTCGTTTTTTGACGGGGGTAGGCTGGGATTTATGACCTGTTGCATGATTATACTTTCTTAGGGCAATAATATATTCATCCAAGGAATCTTTCTTTTTTATATGAAAACTACCCCAATCATCAGACCATACGATTTCACTTGGCGTTGCGTTGTTGTTGTTGCTGGTTGTCGGTGTTGGATCATCGTCAAATTCCATTGCATCGGCTAATTCGTTATCTTGATGTTGATAACAAATTTCCAAACCACCCCACGCATCTGTACGAACAACCAAACGGCATGTTTGCTTTTTCCAATTTTCAAATCTTACCACTTCAAAAAATATCTGCGTCGATTTCTCTTGAATGCTAATCTTATTAAGAACATTCAACAATGGGGGAATATGCTCATTTTTCACTTCAACAGCGCTATTGTATGTGTACTTGTCACATCTTTTATTTGTCGGATATACTTTGGCGAGAATAGCATTACCGTTGATTTTTTTTTGTGCAATTATTTTTGCAGACAAATCGGTATACGATTGCATTTTATAAAAATGATCATATTGTTGTCGTGCGTAAAGTTCCACCATCTTTGAATCCGAGTGAAGGGTAAATGATGAATCACTGTAGGGAAGTGTTTATTTTATACCCTCCGCACAATTAAAAAAAATTTCCATCACAAAAATTTTATTACACTAATAACGTGTTTAATTGATTACAACATATTATATCAAATAAACTATTGTGTTTGCGTTGCATAACTCCTAAAATTTTACATAACTTTCTATGTTGTTTTTTTGTTTTTATTTTACATTCTATTTTATTTTCTAGAAATGCAACAAGTGCTTTCCCTATTCTTCCATTTCCATCGGAAAAAGGATGAATGGTTTCAAAAATATAATAAATCAAAACTGATATATTTTTTCTTTGATAGTTTTTTACGTAAAATTCATCTAAATGTTCCATATATTGTTGAATATCTAGGGGATCAACCCCCTCATGAAATACAACAAATCTTTTGTTTTGACTGTAATGTCCAGCATTCGTTAAATGGGACATAGATATTTCATGAATAGTTTTACAACATTCACTTATTTTCCATTTTTCATTTTTTTCCATATAAAATTTTCGAAGGGCAAAACAAAATCTCCCACATCTCATCCAAAATTCTTTTTCATTTTCTTCGTCTTCTTCCATTCGTATAACATCATACGCAAACACTTTAAATTTTATACAGTCTTTTAATTCCATTTTTTCAACATACACGTTTGCTCACTAATACTTTTATAAAAATTATCCCAATTCACATTCGATTCAGTCATTTCATACATAGGATTGTATGCAGCTAAATCATAATTCAATGTTGTTTTTATATATTTTTTTATCATATAAAATAATTCTATTACATCTTCCTCAAGCATTATTACATATGCAAATATTTTCTCTTTACACTTAAATTCTCCTATACTTCCTCCATAATCTTGCTTAACACCCACAGAATGATTAACTTGGGTGTGATTTTCATTTAAAACATAATTACTTTTGTTTAAAATACTTAATTTCAAAGGATCGAACTCAAAAAAATAACTTTTACTCTTACAATTTTTATACCGACATCTATCAAAGGAGACTTTACCCTTTTTTATATCATGTATAAAATCCCAAAAAATATATCTAATATTTTTTTCAGAAAGACCTTTTTTTTGTCTATAGAAAAAACTTCCTATAGGGTTATGTTCACGACAATAAAATATAAAACATGAAGTGAACATGATAAGATTTCTAATTGAACTACAATAAGTATAAGAATTGAAAATACTAGGTGATACCATTAACAAATAAATATTTAAAAAAAGAGCAAAATCACCTTTCTGGCTATGTATGTGCTTAAATTTGCTTACTAAACTTTCTTTTCCAAAACCCAGGGTATAAGATATGTATTTTCTTTCAAAGGTTAAATTTTGTACAAAATATGTATAATGATACTTATCATTGGTTTTTAAACATTGAAATAAATCTGAGTGGTCTTCAAGGGGTAATACAATAAATAATTCTTTAAAACAATCGGGAAATGAAAAAAAACTACAGCATAACGTGTCTGATTCAACGAGTATAGTACGTTGTTGAAGCCATGATCTCTTCAAGGAATATTTTCTTTGACTTTCTTGTAAATTCGGGATCATATAAGAGAAACGATCTTCTAGAATAAAATAGGATTCCATTCCATGGGTTGCTTGAATTTTTTTCATATTGACTATATAGCTTTCTTCAGGGGGGTGAATGTTTTCACAATGCATCCTGGGACATGTGACATATTTTCCACGATAATAATCAAATAATCCACATACCCAAAATAAATATCCAATTTCTCCTTGGTTAAAATATTGAAAATAAAGAACAACTCTTAAAATTGTTTCAATCATATTGCTGTGATTTTGAAATAATCTCTTACTCTTTATATAGCTTTTCAAATTCATTAAGCTAAATAAACACATTAATCTAAATAAAATAAAAAACATTGTGTTTTCTGGTTCATTCATCAGTTGAATCTCATGCAAGCAATATGTCAAAACCCAAACAGTATGATCTTCACTATCTTAAAGAAAATTGTCGAAATCAAATATTTATTGTACGTAAATGTGAACAAATCCTAAATCCATGCTTTCCTATGAATCTATTAAATATAAATTTGGAAGTTATGGAGTATGTAAAAAATAAAAAGCTTAATTATAAACAATATATAACAACCCATGTGGCAGGAGATTGTGGTATACATAATTTCATAGATCAAGAAGTGTATATAAATTCTTTTTTTTAAAATAAAAAACGCTTTTCTCGATTTATTTTGAACTGTTTTTATTTCAAATATTTAATTCATTAAAATTACATAATTCCCCACAACAATCTAAATATACATGTTGTTGTAACATAGATTTATCAAAATGTATTTTATTTATTAATGTTACAATATAATTTCCATTACTGCTACCATAAATCACATTAAGTAAAGATAATATATTTTCATCTTTAATAAGAACTAAATAAAGCTCTTCACCATCAAAATTTTCACGAAAATGATAATTTACTAATCTAAATCTTGAATCCTTACATTTACCATATAAAAACGTTTTTGAATAACATGGGATATTATTTATCTCAAAACAGTCAAGGGTTGAAATTAACGTGGGTAATCTCGGTTCTCTATCAATAAATACTACATGTTTTCCCACTAACTGATCATAAAATGATATAGTCCAGCTAAAACCGGTTATTAAAAATCTATAATATCTTTTCCCACCATATCGTTTCCGAAATATAGATTGTTCATTTTTATCTTCCACATAAATGTTAAAATATTTATAATCATAATCAGCACATCTAAACTGATAGGTATGCTCTCTCCATTCCAAAAAATAAAACGTTGAATCGCGTGTTTTTTCTATCTCAAACAAATCAGCATGTAATAAATATTGAATGTCGGGGTAAAGAATTTCGTCAAAATCACGCTCAGCCATTTTAAATCTTTTTAAAAAAAAACGTCTTTTCTTCTATTCGTCGTAACCTATTTCCACAGAAACATTCACTGTATATTTCCACCGTATATTTAACTTGTTTAACACCCGACGTTTAAAACTGTTTAGTCTTGAAAGTTTTAATTCATCTGGATGAATCGGACACGGGTGTTTGTTAATACATCTTCCACAAGGATGTTTGTTATAATATAATCTTTCAAATCGTTCATCTGCTGTTTCTTTACGTTCCATTGTCTAACAAATATATAAACAATTATTTTTTTTTTACTCTTATTTATACTGTTTCTTTTTTTTATGGATTTTCTTCTTTAAATCTTTTAACACCATATCTTCTTTAACAACCATCTCTTTAATCTACAACAACGTTTTTGTTTTGGATCTTTCCGCGGTATATAATTCGCACACACTTCCCCACACATATTTCCATTAAGACATTGTCCACAGGGATATTTTGAATAGAATAATCTATTATATCGTGCATCCACGGTTTCCATGATATTTTTGTAAATACCATTGTATTACATTTTTATTTATATCCTACTAAAATTTCTTTTTTATTTTAGAATATCTGTCTTTTTTAATTTTGATTTTTCTTTTTATATTTTTTTTTATAAAAAATTATATATAAACGCGTTACCCCCCATGTGGTACGTTATTTGTGAATGATGCCGAATTCACATGTACAGTATCGTGATTGTGATGAACATACCGGTAGACGTTATCAAAGAATAATTGCTGATGCCTTTAACCCGTACAAAATTGAAGATGAAAGTAACTATTATCCAAGTCGTTTTCTAGCCAAAGAATTACACCACTTTACCTATATTGTAAAGAAATGTCAACCTACGGTATTATGCGAATGTATTGAAGATATACCCTATGAAGATATACCCTCAACGCCTCAAACATATTACCTAGCTCTGGCAGTTAAAAAGAAACATGAATATGAAAATGATGAATGGAATTGTTCATGTCTGGGTGAAAACATAACAACAATTGTTGACTATGATGCTTCTGATCTTTTACAAAAAGAAATTACACTAATAATAGATTTTAATAATTTCATGAAAGCTGTAGCATATACTCAATAAAAAACTTTTTTTAAAAAAAAAATCGTGTTTTTTATTTATATATAAGATTACATATTTGATTTAATCATAGTGATAACAAGATGCATCAAGAACAAGATCTCGTGACCTGTATCAATTATAGGGGTGTAGCATATAATGACAATACTCCTCGTTATTATTCATGTCATTTTCTTCAAAAACATTTTCCTAACTATACATATTTGGTAGAGGATTGTAAACCTGCTATACTATGTAAAGTATGTAATCCCCCATATTGTTCTCCACCTCAAGTTTACGAACTAACTCTGAAAATTATTATACAGGGAGAAGAGAAGGGAATAACCCAAAAAAAAATTCTTGAGACTAAAAGTGATCATCTCGTGTATAAAACAATTAAACTAATAAATGGTAACTCAATAATTCCACAACAAATTAATTTGTAAACATATTTATTTTTCTTGTAATAAAATTTTTACACAAAAATGTTTCTAAAAGGTTTTTTATTTTAAAAACATTACAAAGATAAATATATTTGTTTCCCTCTACCCCTATGGTTAATGAAATTGTAGGGCTTAATATTTAATATAGGTGTTTGAGTTTTTGCTAATTTTACATTATTATTATTAATATTTATATATTTTCCCTTCAATGATGATAAGAGGTTCTGTAAATTCTCCTCCGGAGCTCCAAACGCGTCTACTATCATCAATTTGAAATATCGAGGTCCTTGCCAATCTTTCAGATATATATAATATCCATATCTTAACAACGAGGGAACCACAGGTTCATAGTTTACTAATTGTATGGGTTGAGCACGATAATAAAATGTAAGATAAGCATGAGATTCACATTCTCCAAAATCAATCATTGAACGCAGCCACATGTTTTGAAAAATAATAGAAAAAATATATTTGATACCCTGTTTATATAGTTTTGCAAAAAATCTATAAAAATAGGTTGTCAAACTATAAAATTTTCACAAAAACGTTCAAACAAATATTGTCAAGATGGTCTATTGCAGTTTCTGTTGTTGTGGTGTGAATTCCTTCTATCATTTTTTCATGCATTACAGATGTAAAGAATGTTTTGTAAACCATCATTATTGTTATCCTTGTAAACAGAATTACTCACGACTTATCTATAGTAGAATAGTTGAACTATGTGAATGTGATGATAGAATACAAAGATGGAAAAAAACTTATTTGGATTAATAAAATTTTTTTTTTAAATACATTGTCTACCATTTCCAAAATTCATAAAACTTATGATTATAATTCGGATGATCTTTTTTCCATCCTCCTTTTTGAATTTTTTTTAGAACGTCGTCGTTTTCGTATTCGTTTTTTTATTTTCGCTTTTTTTATACATCTCCTACTCCTACACTTCATTTTTTTTATGTTAACTGAAGTACGACAAGCAATGGTTTAAAAAAAGAAAAAACCGTCTATTTATACTGTTCTGTTTTTTGATTTTTTTTTTTATATCTTTTCTGAAACACATATAAGATGTTTAAACTGTATGAAATAACCCTGAAAATTATCAATCACGGAGAATCTGGAAAAACACTAAAAATATTATCAGAGGAAGATATGTCCCATCTTTTACATAAAAATGTTAAGTTTATAAAAACTGACAAAGACATAATAATTCCTTCTCTTGTATAAATTTATTTAATAAAAACAATGTTATTTTTTATTACATGAATTTCTTTCTTTACTCTAAAAGTTTTTTTCTTTTTTGTCGATGTTTGTTCTTATAATCAGCTAATTTATTGATTCTTTCACTATTCCATAATTTCCCCATTTTACCCTGACGTTTTCCATATTGATATAACGTGGACGGATCATATAGTCTACCTTTAAAATGGTAGAAATCATCAGCATAAGAACGAATGATTTCTCCCCCATAGGGAAGCCAATCAAAAATATCACCTCTTGCTTCTTTGAGATAAACAACCCCTTGAAGAAATCCCAATTCTTTATCTTTTACAATTTCACGACTACATTCAAAAAACGATATTTCATTTAATTTAAGACAATTCTGTGCAGTAGTTGAGTAATTGATTAATTTCGCTGCCTCTATCATTTTTTCAGCATTTTCTGGATTACGCATTTGAAATGTCCAAATCTTTCGATTGGGTATATACCCTGCCATCTTCAACAAAAAATAACTGACCCATTTTTTTTATGATATCGTTTTTTATACCCCAGGTTTTGTAGAAATGAAAAAAAAAATTTCTCAAAAAAACTTTCATATAAATAAGCTGAAAATTTTCTTTTTCATTTATACGTAATTGTCCCTCTACAAACTTAGTTTAAGAAAAAAATGGCTACGAAAGAAGAAATAACGAATGAAACTGGAAAACCCATACCCCTGCCTGGTTCCCCTCTCATATGGGATTACAACGATAAAGGAGAAGGATACGCGTACGGTGTACGTGTACGGGATACGGATACGTATACGTCGAAAGTGTTTAATTTCGAGGACTTTAAATCCGTCAAACCTATTCAGGATAATAGTGATTCTGATAGTGATGATAGTTTGAAAACATTTTTGGGGAGTGATGATGACGAAGTAAAGGAAGAAAAAGTATTTAATAGAAACAACATTAAAAAAAAAGTATATACCCGCTGTGATATTAATTCTCTTCGACAGAATTTTCCAAATCAAAAATATATTTTACGACACTGTATATACTCTCCCTTGGGTAGGCTAGCCGGGTATAAATTATATTTAGAAGTGGTAGATGGGGGAGATCTTTGTCCGTATAAATATCTAACAACAATTATGATAACTGATGATTCCATACTTAGTTCTATTAATAAAGAAATGTATTTAGATTAAATAAAAACAATAAAAAGATTTGTTTTTTTCAAAAAAAAGTTATTGTGTGTTAAAGTACATTTTTAAAAATATATCTATTTGAAAAACACCAAATAATTTTTGGAGATATTTCCCTCTACAAATTTTATCTTTTTTTTTAAAAATACCATAACAAAAGAATATCAGTCATTCGGCCATAAGATGGCGTCGAGGTAAGAGCTCCATGGCGGAAATTTATATGATTAATTCTATAAACCCAAATTTGATTATTTTTATTTCAATATCGTACAACTCTTCCAAAAATAATATGGACGTTTTTCTGATGGTAAGTATAAATCACATTGGGTGAGGTATGATGGTCGTTTATAAAGGTTTTTTTTTGAATTTTAAAATATCTATCTCATGAAATACGATCACCTTGATTGACCTTCCTCTCTCTCTGGTCGTCAAACTCAAGGATAAACCAAAAACTGGTCGTACAACAACACCAAGTTTCATGAGATAAATAATATCAAAATTCACAAAAACCTCTTGTATACGACCAGGTGCATATCTCCCCTGATTTGATCACTGGTCGTTCTTAACAGGGTGACCACACCTTAAAATGTTTCAACCCCCCTGGAAATTTGGGATTGTGCTGTGCTCTGATTGGTCCATTCAAATCATTCTTGATTCTGATTGGCTTAGAGCTCGGTTCCAATCCCAAACACATTGATATATATATATATATATATTACTACTATTTTTCACAACCCTTCACACTCAAAGTTTTCCTTCACTATAACTTCAACATTGTCATAACTAAGTGCCAACCAGCAACCAGTTGCTCTTAGAATTAAATCAGTTTAATTGCTTTGATGAAGAGCAAGATTTAATATAATAAACAGTTCAGGCGCGGATTTAGAAGTTAGTCGCATAAATTAGATTTAGAATTTGCAATTCAAAATACCTGTGAATAACAATCCTATTGGATAGATTTTTGTTCTGAATTATTCTTAAGAAAAGCATAACCAATAGGGTTGTTCATGAAGTGTCTAATTTATGCGACTAACTTCTAAATCCGCGCCTGCAGTTCTTAAGCACAGTAATATTGGTGCATTTTCCTTCAGCTTCAGCGGCTTAACATCATAAGACCTTTTCATAAGACCTCTTCATAAGACCTTTTTCAGCAAACTTTCAAAGGTCTTTTATGAGCAATTGACGAAAGCTGATCAATATAAATGTTTCAACAGCGACTCACTCGACGAATAATGTCAATGGCGTCCAAAATTAATGGTGATTCGCAATTATCAAACACAGATTTAAGTATTATTAAACATTAAGACTTAAGAGAGCAGTAGATTATCACCAAAGTCATTAACAAATTATATACAACTCACCAGTCGCAGCAATCACGCGCCCCAGATACGCTTTCCAGCCACCTTTAGGCGGTTTGACCGTTTGACAACTGCTTTGTGAAAACAACAGTGATCAACTGCATGCCTTCTTTCTTCGGATTAACGAGCATAATCGCGAACAAAATCTTTAGCAAGGATAGTCGTCTAGTTGGTAGAAGTCCAGTGGATCAATACGTATTTCATCTCGCTTCTAGATAGGTTTCATACGTAAAATAAAGTTATAAAGATACGAGCTTCTCTTCGCACGCAGAACATGTAAAATCGCGAAGCGACGAATACGAAATATTGCGCCATAACACACGTGTCACTCTGATCACGTGCTATGTTAGGGAATAAAGTACGGTCGGCATTTTGATACCATGTTCAGAGAGATTTTAACAATGTTGTCAGCTTGGCGGAGTCTGAGGATTTCAGTATTATTTTAGACCAGATTGGTGTAATGTTAGACAGATTTGGTGTGTAGACAACCATATATAAAGACAATGATGCATTCAATTTCATTTATGATATCAGTGAAAACAGCTATTCAGTTGTTTTTCACGCATTACTAAAACAGAATACAGAATAGTTCATAATTATTCAAATATTTTTGAATAGAATAATTTTATATATTTAATTACCAATTTTTACCTCAACTTATCCACAAATAAAGAAAAACTACAATGACTCCAAGAAAGAGCACAATAACTCCAACAAAGATTGCTATATATGACTCTAACAAAGAGTCCTCGGACTCCAACAAAGAGTGCTGTGACTCCAACAAAGAGTGCTATGACTCTAACAAAGAG
>JAYKKM010000023.1:62500-82500 GCA_035772405.1 Chrysogorgia sp. JL179-B06 | reverse complement strand
AAATTGATTTTGTTTGCACAATATGAATAATTTGACCGTAAAGAAAAGTCCATTTTATATTTCTGTTATTTCTGGTCTATTATATGAAAAAACGCCACTTTGGAATTTCCCAAAATAGTTTGGAACGCGTTCTAGAAATACTTATACGTACAGCCATTCCCAACGTGGGGACAGCTGGAGGAGAATCGATCCCAAACAGAAATATTTATGTGGAGGGAATATCTTTGAAAATAAAGAATAAATTGTTAAAATGTTGCATATGGCGACCTATATATAGGGCGAGACTGTGCGAAGCCACAATTGGATTGTAGCAGGGTTACTTGTATTATTCGTGCGGTCTAAATTACATCCTATTTATTTCGCATGGGCATTATGTAGACGTAGCTACTAATGTTCTAGGGACGCGGTGTGACCAGTTTAGGCTTTGGAAATTCAGAACCTTTTCGGATTTCAGAAACGTTCATAAACGATTCAGAAATCTCGATTTGTGTAAATTGTTGTTTGTTTGTCGAGATGTTCAGTTTTTAACGTTTTATGACGTAGAAGTTTTATCACGTGTATTAAAGTTCCTTACCATTCGCGGTTCGGAACTTGTCAACGCTGTGTTTGAACGATCTGTTCTGCCTGCAGTGAGGAAACGTTCTCTTGTCAAGGTAAGACGACGAAGATAGTTATGTATATTACTTAATTTTTCTTGTTAAACGATCACGAAACGGAAATATGGCTCGGTGACTGCGAGGTATCTGCGATTTCTTGCCATCACAGCATCATCACTTGCCATGGGCATGATATCAAATTGTTTTGTTTGTGAATACAGTTTTCCTTGTATTTTAGGTGTATATTGGTGTGAGTTCATTGTTTCTCATTCATGCAGAAGAATGCACATCCGTGTCCCTCATACACAGCTGTGAGATATAAAGCGACAGATTATATTGAACTTTTATACAAGAAACAAATTCTGATTAACTTAGTTTATCAACTGTTATAATGTCAACTTTTCCCGTTCATATTGAACTGCATTTTATGCAAGAAACAAATTCTGATTAACTTAGTTTATCAACTGTTATAATGTCAACTTTTCGTGTTCATATTGAACTGTATTTTTGTGCAAGCCTTGTACAGAGAACTATGTTATACAACTATTTTATCTTTATGTTCAATTGCATTTTTGTGCAACTGTCCAATTTACATCTGTTTAATATTACACATGTTCATGAACTACTATATTGTGAATATATGTTGAGAACGGTTACAACACAAGGGGGTCAACAAGGTTGGGGCAGACGTGAGATATCTGCAAATGTGTCAGAGGCAGATTGTGAGTACCTATGCTCCAACAAGCTCATTGTGAGCTAGCCTGAGCTCCATATATATATATATATATATATATATATATATATATATATATATATATATATATATATATATATATATATATATATATAATATATATATATATATACTGAAGAACTCGCTGCTCTGTTATTACCTAAACCATAACCGCATGGGTACGAGGCTGTACTATTTCCACTGCAACTTTGACTACAATAATTAAGCCCACCACTTATTTTTGTAATTTTGCACAATATCAGGACTGCCTTGTATTTTGAGGCAGCACTTCCCTTGTGAAAGTAACTTCTAGTTATAACTCTAATTTTACCTGAACTGAAGACATTGTTTACGAGAGTAAAGAGGGCCAGCAGGCAACAGAGAACCATCATGCACTGTTATGCCAGAAACGCGATGGAATGCTTTTATATAGTAACTTTGGTGACGTATCTGCAGGCGAGTGATCGATGGACGATTATTGCGGTTAATATTATTGTCTCGTGGAATCTGCCAAAACAAAAGATAAGTACAGGCAAAAATGAAGATACAATGAAAAACTCATTAGAAGACGCGCACGGAGAAAGTGTGTAATTTATGCTCGCAACGTGTGACGGGATGTGTTCATAGATACTTTACTGTAATTGGTTGATTAATGATGTTGTTTCTATGGTTATACGGTCAGAGAATCACTTGAACTCAAGACTGCTGTCAGCGAACACGTTTTTATTCAAAGCAAGCAAATATTTTGATCTATTTGAAACGGAATTATATTTTGGAAGAAGAAAATGAATAGTTTTAAATCCAATAATAGTTCGCCTGAATACAAAACTTGAATATACTGTATCCTCTGTTTCAGCGCCGAGTTACATAACAATCTGACTTAAATTTCTCAAAGATTATCTTGTCGCAGGCTGATGGATAGCTAGTTTTTCGAGGTTGACCGTAAGGCATCATGGGACAGTCACCTCAACTATTGAGGTACATGTCCCGCAATGCACAAAGCGCAAAATTACACACTTTCTGCGGCCTCATCTTGTCATGGTACTTAGCGGACTCCATAATAGGCGTACACATTTATTAAGTGGACAGTATTCCCAAAGTCCCAAATGTCTCCCATTACGTTTCCTAATTATAAAATCCTGCTTCACACCTGTATTAAGCGGACGCATACACCTATAATTGGGCTTATTAAAGTTAATATTAGGCATTTTCACTCGGTGAAGCAAATGGAGGAAAAGTTTTCATAAATTTTGAGGGTCGAATCATATACTTTGAGACCTATCTAGAACATGTTGCAAAAAATGCAACTTGAACATGCGACACTGAATTCTAGACCATCGCTCTAACCGAATGAGCTACAGAAGCCGTTGACGTTTACGTGAGTTTACCTACGAGTTCAGTATTTATGGTAATGTTGATAAAGACGGCGATGTTGCTTAATGTCGCTTAACTGTCTATCGATCGTTGATACAGCTTATATAGGATTACATAGAGAGAAGAAACCTTAAGTCCTGAAATGTCAGAGCCACAGCTATAATTAAAATATATTAGAAATGTGTGTTGACAACAACATTTGCGCGCTTAGTGTTTGTGGCTTTTATCCTCGCCGCTTACCTTTTATCGTTGCAGTTTATCGACAACTTTTGCAAGTCACAACCACCCAACAGACTCCGACAGACAACAATGATTACGAAGTCGTTGGGGGCCAGCGACGGTGGGTTGGGGTCATTGTTTAGGACGGCAAATACCGTTTACGAAAGCGAAGACTGCGGAAGGGCCCCCTCTTGCCCCTCCAGCTACTGTATCTCTGACTAGCTAGCCTCCAAACTATGAAGCTTTTTTGTCGGAATAATTTCATAAGACATCAAACTAAATAGCTATGTAAATAGCCCAATCTGTCTAATTTTTTGGTGTAGTATCTGAACTAAGTAGAACAGTGCAGTGTTCCTACCATCGGTCATGACTCAGGCATATGGGTAAGTCTAGGACCAACCTCGTCCGCCGCCTGGGCCTTTTTTACATTTTAATTATTTTACCAGCACCAATGCTGGCTGACTATAAGGCCTAACAATCTGGATTTACGCTCATCTGATATGGAACATGTTAGCTTTCCTGGCCTTGGCCATTGCCCAGTGTGTGAGTTAGGCGTTGAATACTTTTACGGATACGATTTTGCAGGCCTCTACCTGATTATTCCTAAGCCTGTTATTGTTAATACCCTGAACGCCTGACAAGGTTCGTCCAGCCTTTCATTTCCAGCACTTATTGTATAGTGGATATTATATATTATAGTATCAGCATAATGTCAAGTTGAGCGAGTTAGTTTATTTTGGTGGTCTATAAAGCTACTCGAATGACACCAAGACGACTTCGCGCCGCGCTCGCACAAGAAGAAATCGCATCACCGCTATATCGCGCTTGATCCCGTAACGTTTTATTCACTCTTACAATAATTCCATGAAGTTATGCAGAAAGCGACTATTCACTCAGCACGTTTATATAGGCAAGACTTTGTTAACTCTACAGCAAATAAATACTCGTTCGGTATAACCTAGAGGGATATATAGGTATAACTTAGAGATGAATACAAAATCGAATAGAATATTCTATAGAATATTCTAGATATAGAATAGTATATTCTATTGAAATGCTATAGAATATTCTATAGCATATTTTATCGGCACCCTAAGTGTGTAATATAGAAAATCTAATATATAATACTCTGTTGCAAGAAAAACCTAAATATGACAAATGCTAAACTTGGAAAAACATTTGAAGTCCAATATGGTATAACTTACAGATGAATAAAAACTCAATCAGAATATTCTATAGAATATTATATAGAACATTCTATTGGCATCCTTAAGTGTCATATAGAAAATCTAAGATAATACTCTGTTGGAAGAAAAACCAATATGCCATAGAAAATCCAAGCGAATATTTTATTGGATTCTATAGAACATTTTCGTAATGGACGTCATGCTGTTCCAGATTATTGCTTTGCATCTGAACTGCAGTAGTTTGTAGATTCATCAGGTACTCGTTTTTCAAATAGCGTCTATTGTGTCTCTATTTCTGATTACCATACAGCACATAATAGGAACGTAGACCAGCCTAGATCGCTAGAGTAGGGACCATTTCAGTACACCAGCAAGTCTCATTACAAATAACTACCATGGTATATCAATGGATCCCACGCTTTTGTCTATAATCCGAGGCGGACAAATGTATTTATTCAAGCTGCTTATAGTGTTAACGTCGATATATCTTGGGGTTAGCCCGCTTTAACCCCTCGCTCGGCTTTTCTCTAAGAAGTTTTAAGCCATTCAAGTAAACCATTTTAAAACTCTAATGCTTCAGTTATTTGAGACCAAGACCCCCATCCCCGAAACATAGTGGGAAATCAACACGTCTAAATTCGGGGATTTGTTTTGTCAAACACTAATTGATTTTGTTATATGGGGGGTTAACCTTTACTGATCAAGGTAATAGTTTTAGCTTTGTTTTCCATTAGTTAATTGCCATGTTTTAAAACTTCACTGCATGTTACGGCGGTTTTCGCACTTTTATGCGATCGTTTCGGATAATTCATCATCATCATCATCACTATCATCCGGTCGAGCTTGCTCTGATTTGCTTGACTCTGTCCTTCCAACCATCGCGATCTCACATTACTGTCAGCAGCTCTTCTTGAAGGCATTCTGTGTCCAATACTAGTTAGTCAATATATGTTTTAGAAGGGCAAGCGGCCAACAGACGACCTTCCATGTTTTGGTTTTCATAGGAGTAAGTCGCTTATTAGCTCGTTCCTGCTACGCCAACAGTGTCCAGCAAAACGTAGCTAATATTCGTTCTCTGAATTGTGTGGTGTGTTTGCCATGATATATTTGGCGTTGCTCTGAGCATACGTGTGTACGCTCCATCCAAAGATGATTTGAGCCTGTCTGTGAGCGTCGATGTTGTCGAGCCGTAGCCACAAGCATCGACTCCACTGGGGCTCGGAAGAAGTTGCATTTCAGGTTTTCTAGCAGGTTCGACTTCCATATTTTGTTGAAGCCAGCCAGCGCACCCATGCCTTGCCGAGTCGTATCTCGACAATTTATAATTAATTTAATTCAGAAGAATTTAACTCAATCAGTTAAATGCGATGTCTAAAACTAATTAAACTCGTATAAACTATTGAGCTCAGAGTTGTATCGGTCGTAGTCAGACGAATTTTTTAGCACCAGCTTAAATGCGACGATTGTGCGACGTATAAACCAAACCAAAACGGGTTATGGTCGTTAACATCTGGTTTCCCATATCCTTGTGGTTAAGGCGAACAGACGATGACCGTGTATATTCAGCATCAATAATCTGACTTAAGCTTAGAAACGCATTAGTATATCAATGTCTTAACAGCTGTGGTCAGTTATACGTTTTGTAAAAGTTTCCTGTTCTTTCAAAATCAAATATTATATAAAAATCTTGACAGCTTGTTCCCAGCCATTCAGTTTGGCTGTTCTGAGATGTAAGGCCTAACAGGGCTTGGATAATTTCGAATGCAAATAGAAGAGGGTGGGTTGTTCGACTAAACGAATTACATAAATCTAAATTGATATAAAGTAGCTAAGACTACACATTAAATGTAAAAATGTACTCACAGATGTCTCCTCAAGTAGCTCGTATGTCTTAGACAATCTGGACTATAATGATTTTAAATTCTTCAGATTATAGATTATCAGACTACTGATTGATTCAGTTTCTTTGTTATTAAGAGGTATTTGTACTATTTTTTTTGTCTTTCCTTTATGAATTATATTTCCGCTAAAGGCTGGTTTTGAATCATAAACATTTTTCCTCACGACAGGTAAGTTTCCTTTGTCTTGTGATCTCTCGATCGGAATTAATGACTTTTAATATAAAGGAAACATTATTCACTATTCCTGTCCAGAGTGAAATTTCCTGAGAGGAAACCAGCCATAATGACACTCCCATAGCTGGCGGATAATCGGAAAGTGGGTTTCTATATTATAACATCTTATCTCAGTCAGAAGAAACCTTAGTGACTATATCCAGTCGCTGAGCATTTTAATTCAGTAGGCCTCCACTCCATTAGGTGACAATGATAATGAACGTAACTCGTAAGCAATGTTATAGGGCAGGTTTCTTTTCATCTTTCAATTGATACTCTCGCAAGGGAGGTCGCGAAGCGACAGAGCGAAGCGAGAGTGATTATAATCTCACCGCGGCAGGGATCCATTTCCCACCGAAAGTATCGAACTATATATATATATATATATATTATAGGTAATATTTGGCATTTCACTCGATCAAACTACAGGTACTAAGGATTTATGTTGAAGGGTAAATTTCGAGTGTTGGAATATATACATTTGAAGACCAAACCGGGACCAGTTGCGAAAAATGCAACTTAGAGCCATCCGGCTGGAGTTAAACACGCGACCTTGCGATTGCTAGTGCAGTGCTCTGACCACTGAGCTACGGAAGCCGTTGCCGAGAGCCTAGTCACGAGTTCTGTATATATGGTGGTGGTAATGCCGGGATAAGATTCTTCGTATATTATAGGTAATATTTGGCATTTCACTCGATCAAACTACAGGTACTAAGGATTTATGTTGAAGGAAAATTTCGAGTGTTGGAATATATACATTTTAAGACCAAACCAGGACCAGTTGCGAAAAATGCAACTTAGAGGCCTTCCGGCTGGAATTGAACCCGCGACCCTGCGATTGCTAGTACATAAACCCTTAGTACCTGTAGTTTGATCGAGTGAAATTTCAAATATTACCTATAATATACCCAGAATCTTATCCCGGCATTACCACCACCATATATACAGAACTCGTGACTATAGGCTCTCGGCAACGGCTTCCGTAGCTCAGTGGTCAGAGCACTGCACTAGCAATCGCAGGATCGCGGGTTCAATTCCAGCCGGAAGGCCTCTAAGTTCCATTATATATATATATATATATATATATTATATATTATATATATATATATATATATATATATATATATATATATATATATATTTTCGCTTACCTCAATCCTACACATATATATATATATATATATATATATATATATATATATATATATATATATATATATATATATATATATATATATATATATATATATATATACATATATATATATATATATATATATATATATATAGTGAAAGTGGTCTTACCTCAAAATGATAAAAGCCGCAACTGTCAGTTTCACGCAAGGCGATCTTCAGGCGAATATATATATATATATATATATATATATATATATATATATATATATATATATATATATATATAATATATATATATATATATATATATATATATATATATATATATATATATATATATATATATACTTAAAATGAATATAAGAGCCCAGCTCAAAATTCGAATGTGGAGAGCGATCTCGTAACAAACATGAAACAAACAGGAAACAAATTTTATAGATATTTTACTGGCTTTTCGTAGCCAACGCGCAACATTCTCATAGAGAATTAATACAAGATGTGAAAACTTATGTAAATATATTTACAGTGTTAATAATAAGCCAATCAAAACAGAGTTAAAACAAAGCAAGCGGAACGGAACTAACGTTTCCGTTGAGGCAGGGTTTAAATTTAGAAATGAATAAACTTTCTCTGATTATTAATTCAAACGTTGAATTACACGAAGAAAGAACAGAAAAGTCATCAAAAGTAATGGGATGGCAAGTTTCGTTAGAGTGACATCGTATGTTTGAAAGTGAAGGGTGAGACAGTTTATTTGATTCCCGGCGTTAAAGCAGAGACTCCCAACTGAAATACAATGCTCCGCACCATTGACACTTATATTGGAGCCTATCTTATATCTGTAGCCTAACCTTAACACGTAGAAATTCTCAGAATTATTTGCATTTAGCCAAAGGTGTAAAGTTTGCGAAATGTCGTTTTACACCCTTTACACCATGATTATAGTTGAATAAATGTTAGCCGTGGTTTTCTTAACTTTAACTATGTGTAAATGGTCCTTTACGTTGAAAGAATGCCAATGAACCTTATATTATTAACAACAACTTTATATTATTACGTAAAGATAAATGAATCTATTGTGAAGTTTATATATCTTTCAGCACCGTCTTGATAAAGCTGTTAAAGCTCTGGCAACCACTGACCTCTATATATACTGTAACTGTATAACTGGACTGCTGGGTCTCAGAAATAAGTGTCGTAAAAACGATGGCGTCAGCTTGAGTCTATTTTCTCATGGTAGCGACAGCTGACCTGTGTTTACAACAGTCTGTTGGCGAATTATTAGCCGGCAAATGTTTTTACTTTCAAAAATTTAAATGCACTATTTTCAGTAGCGAAATTTTGAAACGATTTACATATTCAGATCTTTAGAAATATATTGTTTTCAAAATATGCAGATGTTTATAAATTAACATAGCATGACAGTTGCTACGTCTAGCTTCGCCACTGAGTATTTTTCTCGTTTTATGCTTTTAACTGGTTTTTAAAGCAACGTTTTTTGACCAGATCACATTTGACATTATCAATACAAAATAAACGAGTTTGAAATTTGCAATTCATGATATAATTTGTGTTTTATTGTTTACTGCGTGATGTTTATCATGCTTCAGCCTGACAGCCACTCTTGGACGCTCTTCGGCCGGCCTACTTTTTAAAAATCAGTAAACACGTATCTAATATCTATTCCGCGTTCTCTTTTCTGTAAAATGTTTATATAGATAAACAACCTTCAAGAACAAAAGCAACAAGTTCGCACTTTATATCTCACCTGAGGATAAAAGAGATTAAATATCATACAACCTAAAATAATTTCATACGTCCTCCTAGTGTTGACACTAACTAGTGTTGAAGGCTTTTAGAATATAGTGGGAAGTTTTCTGGTCATAAAGAACATCCTACAGTTTGTTTAAAGTGTTTTTTTGTCCAATTTTGTTTTTGAAGAGTGAAAATGCCGTTTGTATCACGACACGAGAAAAAGGACTCTAGCTGACGCCATAATTATCGTGTCAAACAACAATCCAATGACCAATAGTCACTACCATGAACAAAATAGAATCCAGCTGACGCCATCCGTATTGCGGCTGTGAACACGCGCTGCAGGAAGTCTTTATCCTATAATATAGCAACTAGATTGTTATGGCATCCGGAGAATACAAATAAACCTTTCTTCTTTGTTTCTCAGTCGAATAAAACCGAATAATTTAAAAAAAGGTTTACTTCTTGATCTATTCGTTCGTTGATCTGATCAAACTTAATACACTTTGGATTGGGGAAATGAATTCGAATGAAAATTAAGGGTACTTCAGACTCATCATTGCCAATAAAAGTGTCCGAATCGTCGTTCTATAGAAGGCACATGTCATCAAACTGATATCACAAAGTCATGTCAAAAGTCATGACAAATGAGTCAGTTCATCTAAGTCAGATAGTGAATTTTGTCTCCTCAAGTAGCTAGTATCTCTTAGACAGTCTCGACTATAATGATTTTAAATCCTTCAGACCACAGATTATGTGACTACTGATTGATACAGGTTGCATTTATACGGCTTGTGCTGGCGACGGACGTAAAACTTGCATTTGTACAGCTTGAGCAGACGAAGGACGTCATGTTGTGCCAGATGATTGCTTTGCATTTGAACTAGTTCGTAGATTCGTCAGATACTATTTTCTCAATTGGCGTCTACTGTGTCTTTATTTCTGATTACCACACAGCACATCCCATAGGAACGTAGACAAGCCTGTTTTCATGTAGATCGCGATCTTGGCGTTTCTGTTCACCATGATATATTAAATAACGGCTTGCGCGCTTTTGTCTATGATCAAGCGGACAAATATATTTATTCAAGCTGCTTATAGTTTTAACGTCGATATATCTTCCGGTAACCGGTTAGCCCGCTTTAACCCCTCGCTCGGCTTTTATCTAAGAAGATTTAAGCCGTTCACATAAACCATTTTAAAACTCTAATGCTTTAAAACTCTAATGCTAAAAATAAAACTTTAAAACTCTAATGCTAAAACTCTAATCCCCGAAACATAGCGGGAAATCAACGCGGCTAAATTCGGGGATTTGTTTTGTGAACCGCTAATTGATTTTGTGCGTTACACCGCGGAGTTCCTTCCTTAAGGTATATGGGGGGTTATACCTTTACTGATCGAGGCAATAGCTTTAGCTTTGTTTTCCGTTAGTTAATTGCCATGTTTTAAAACTTCACTACATTTTACGGCGGTTTTTTCGCACTTTTATGCGATCCTTTCGGACAATTCATCATAATCACTATCATCCCGGTCGAGCTTGCTCTAATTTTCTTGACTCTGCCTCCTTCCAACTATCGCGATATGACATTACTGTCAGCAGCTCTTCTTGAAGGCATCCTGTGTCCATTACTAGTTGGGTCAATATACTGATGTTTTAGCAGGGCAGGGCGGCCAACAGACGTCATTCAACGTTTTGTTTTCATAGGAGTAAGTCGCTTATTAGCTCGTTTGTGCTACGCCAACAGTGTCCAGCAAAACGTAATATTCGTTCTCAAATCGTGTCCTGATATTCGCGGTATGTTGTTGCATAATTGTTGAATTGTGTGGTGTGTTTGCCATGATATGTTTGGCGTTGCTCTGAGCATACGCATGTACTCCCCGAGAAATCAACGCGGCTAAATTTGTACCACAATTCAACGATTATGCAACAACATACCGCGAATATCAGACACGATTCGAGAACGAATATCACGTTTTGCTGGACACTGTTGGCGCAGCAGGAACGAGCTAATAAGCGACTTACTTCTATGGAATACTTAAACATGGAAGGACGTCGGTAGGCCCCTCTCTCCTCCGCGGAGCCTTCCAATGCAATACTAGGGGGGTTATATGGATCGGATAAGGAATACGGTAGAGGGTAATGGAACGAGGAAAACCGCTGAAAATCGGAACGTGGGCGAGCGGAGAAACGAGAGGAGAGAGAGGAAGCCTCTGCCAGATTTCACGCCAATATATATTCTTTGATATATTCGAGACTCGAGAGAACCACATACTAAACGTACGTTCATCTGAATAGTCATGTTGATATATTCGAGAAAGCAACATTACATACGTTTATAATCCTGGAAACTGAAAATTAAAGCATCAAAGACGCTCCTGCTCAGAGTATCTCGCAAACGAAACGCTCCAACTCATTCCTATTACCTCAACAATGAACCAATCAAGAGTGTTTCTAATCAAGTCGACTTAGGTGTGGTTGTCAGCAATGACCTTAAATGGTCCCTTCATATTGCCAGTTGTACTGCCAAAGCCAACCGCTTGCTTGGCTTTCTTCGCAGGAACTGCACTAAATTAATTGATACTCGCTGCCGTCGGCTACTCTATCTTGCTCTCGTCCGATCTCACTTGTCTCACGCTAGTGAGATCTGGGCACCTCAAGGTTCGTCACGTGATCTTGCGTTCCTGGAGGGAGTTCAAAGACGAGCTACCAAATTTATACTACAAGACTACGATTTGTCTTATCCTGAGCGTCTTAAAAAGCTGAAATTACTACCTATATCGTACTGGCTTGAAATAAAGGATCTCATCTTTTTTTTCAAATGCATGTAAAGAAGGCCTTTACGATCTAGACATCTCCTCTTTTGTTACCTTTTCTTCTCACCTCTCGTCTCGCACCCGTTCTAGCAAGGACAATTTGCTTCCAGTCAATCCTTGCAGGACCTCGCTTTTTAGGAACTCATTTTTTAATCGAATTGTCTTTCTCTGGAACAATCTATCTCCGATCATCCGTAATAGTACGTCTGTTTTCTCTTTTAAACACCAACTTTATATATACTACTCTTCTCAATTAGACTCTTCTTTCGATGTAAACAGAATGCGCACTTGGAAAACGTACTGCTCTAAGTGCCGTTCATATAACTTAAGCTGCTGTTCTTAATCTGTCCTATCATATGTTATTAGTGTATTATAGTCCTTGTCTTTAATTTATGTCTATTCTGTAATTTTTTGTCAGGTTGGTCTTCACATGGGACACATGTCCTGTTGACTATACCTTCAACCATGTTCAAGACTGCTCTGTTTTTGTCGGGTTTTTTTATTTTTAACCGTTGTATTAATTATTTTGCTTTCTTGCTTGGTTGTAAAGTTAATAAATAAATAAATAAATAAATTATCTGAATAATTCATGACAGAGTTTCTTCTAGCTTGGCACAGCGGAAATACTTGTTGTCCCGTTTGTTCTAGACAAACTTACCATCGATCGAGATATCTTGGAACGATGTGCTCAAAATATCGACTTTAGAATCTACAGAACAGCTCATATCAACAGCAACTGCCTTCTGACTCGAGTGTAAATTATCATCCGGCTCTTCCATCGCATCAAAACAACGTTAAAATACATAAATTAAGACGCCAGCCAAACGCTCTTGGTCGCATGTCTCCTTACATGAAAAATTCGAAGGAGAAACAAAAGGATTGCCGAGATATAAAACAGATTATAATAAATCGCCGATTTCGTTAAAATATCGCCTGAAATCTGGCAGAGGTTTCCTCTCTCTCCTCTCGTTTCTCCGCTCGCCCGCGTTCCGATTTTCAGCGGTTTTCCTCGTCCCATTACCCTCTACCGCATTCCTTATCCAAACCATATAACCCCCCTCTACGCCACAGGAAGCCTCTGCGGAGGAGAGAGAGGGTAGGCCCCCTGCCCTGCTAAAACATATATTGACCAATTAGTAATGGACACAGGATTCCTTCCAGAAGAGCTGCCGACCGCAGTAATGTCAGATCGCGATGGTTGGAAGGACAGAGTCAAGAAAATCAGAGCAACTGGACCGGAGGATGATGATGAATTTACCGAAACCATTGCACAAAGGTGCGAATTAAACCGCCGTAAAATGCACTGAAGTTTTAAAGCATGGCGAATTAACTAACGGAAAACAAAGCTAAAGCCATTTGGGTGTTTGTATTTGGCGCTGATCGAGCATACGTGTGCACGCTCCATCCAAAGATGATTTGAGCCTCTCTGTGAGCGTCCATGTTGTCGAGCCGTAGACAAGCACCGACTCCATGGTTGCTCGGAAGAAGTTGTGTTTCAGGTTTGCTGGCAGGTTCGACTTCCATATTTTGTTGAGGCCAGCCAGCGCACCACATGCCTTACCGAGCCGTATCTCGATGATTCGTATTTCATATAATTCAGACGAATTTAACTCAATCAGTTAAATGCGATGATATGTCTAAAACGAATTAAAATCGTATAAACTCGAGCTCAGAGTTGTGTCGGTCATGGTCAGACGAATTTTTGAGCAGCAGCACATTCATCCTCTAAAACGAAGTCACAATAACTTATTAGACGATACATGGCGTCAAGCTCGTATCCTCAGAAAAATGATTCCCGGACAGGAATCGAACATGTAACCTTCTGATTGCTGGTGAGACGCTCGAACCATTGAGCCAACGAGACTCGTATGGTTTACAGGTTCGATTCCTGCAGTACGGGGACTCAGAATATTTTTTCTGAGGAGACGCGCTTGACGATCGTCCATGTATTGTCTTTCTACTGGAAGCTCTCCCACATTCACTACAGCAGTGTGTATATTAACACAATAACTTATTAATCGACGAAGCTAATATGAATTGTGCGATGATTGTGCGACGTGTAAACCAAACCAAAAAGGATCCTGGTCGTTAATATCTGGTTCCCATAGCCTTGTGGTTAAGGCGAACAAACGATGACCGTGTAACTTCAGCATCAGTAATCCGACTTAAACTCCCTGACGCCAGCACAGTTTTGTGACAAGCGCGTCTTTTATGAATAGCGGGCCAGACGTACGGGAAATTGATGATTTTTGACAATGGGTTATCAGAAATATGAGACGTGTGTCGCGTCGCTTGTTAATACGTAACTTTTTTTCATAAGCGACGATCATATATATAGCTGTGCGACAGAATGCTCCGTGATGATATAGAAATACGAGTGAGATTCAATATTATATGAAAGCTTGACAGCTTGTTGCTAGCCATTCAGTTTGGCTGTTCTGAGATGTAAGCCTAAAGGGGCTTGGGTAATTTCGAATGCAAATAGAAGAGGCTTGGATGTTCGACTAAAGTAATTACATAAATCTAAATTGATATAAAGTAGCTACACATTAAGTATAAGACTACACATTAAGTATAAAAATGTACTCACAGATGTCTCCTCAAGTAGCTCGTATCACTTTGACAATCTCGACTATAATGATTTTAAATTCTTCAGACAAGAGATTATCAGACTACTGGTTGATTCAGTTTCTTTGTTATTGATATTGGTATTTGTTCTATTTATAACGTGAGCGGAAGTGTAACATACCATACAACACAGATGAGAATGTTGTAAATAGCATGTAATACGATTGCACGTAAACGTTCATATTTATCAAAAATCCTAAAGATATTAAATTATTTTGGTTGAGAAAATCGAACGAAAAGTTTATGTAAATCAGGACGATTTTGTATCACATATACAACTATTTCTTTTGTCTTTCCTTCATGAATTTTGTTATTAAAGCATTGTTTCCATATGATCGCTACGATTGCTCAATTTTAAAACGGGCGATCGTAGCGATCGCAGCGACCGTCGTGTTTCCATATAATCGCTACGATCGCTGCGTTCGCTCAATAAATACATTTGTCCGCTTGATCATAGACAAAAGCGCGGGAGCCGTTAATATACCATGGTGAACAGAAACGCCACGGTACCTAGCGATCTAGATGAAAACAGGCTGGTCTACGTTCCTATGGGATGTGCTCTGTGGTAATCAGAAATAGAGACACGATAGACGCTGATTGAAAAAAATAGTATCGGACGAATCTACCAACTAGTTCAGATGCAAAGCAATCATCTGGAACAGCATGACGTCCCTTACGAAAATTTTCTATAGAATCAAATAGAATATTTTCTTTTTACGGGAGGCCGATTATACGTTATATAGACACATGATAAATTCGATGTTTGAAACCGACGTCGAATTTTGTCGAACCTAATGAAAATGTGTATTAGATTCGACACATCATAAATTCGACGTTTTTATAGGCCTTACTGATAAGAACAAGTAGAATAAAAAGCTGTGCTTGCGATAGTAAAATAAAGTTGTCTTTGTTTACTTCGACCATGACGATCGCTGGTTTTAAAATTGAGTTTAAAAGCACTGCCTTAAATTTCGTCCCGGTTTGTTTGGACGAACTTGCGCCAAGGAAACATCGTTTTTGAGTTCGACAGATATTTCGAATAAGAGAAGAGCTTGGAGCTTTTCACACTCTCATCCCACAGCGTCGAGTACAGCTACGTCTTCAAAACAGATACAATTATTTTACAGCTATTTATATAAAATATTTACATAAAATGCTTTAGTTTCTCTGATTCATCTAAATTTGCGTGATGTATACAATGAAGGCACCGTTTAATCGTATCACTCGCTGGATTTAATCTTATTACTTGGGTGCATACCGATCGCTGAGATCGCCAGGATCGCTGAACCAGTCTGCGATCGATTGAGCGATCGTAGCGATCGTAGCGATCATACCGGAAACCAGGCTTAAAAAGGCTGGTTTTCACTCATTTTCCTCACGACAGGAACGAAAGTTGTGATCTCTCGGTCGGAACCAATGACTTTAATATAAGAAAACTTTATTCACTATTCCTGTCAAGAGGAAAATTTTCCTGAGTGTAAACCATCCATAATAGACACTCCCATAGCTGGCGGGTAATGGAAAAGTGGGTTTCTGTAACATCTTAACAAAGTCAGAAGAAACCTTAGTGACTATACCATGTCGCTGAGCACAATGAGTCCAGTTATGTCAGACGCAATTAAGGCCGCTTCATGCCAGTTTTGTTTCATTTTGTAGCCTAACCTTCACACGAAGAAATTCTCAGAATTATATGCATTTAAAAGATATCCATTATCTTTAGGTCAACGGTTCTTGATTCGCACAGATCATAACTCCCTCCAACAACAAGCAGCTGAAGGGAATTTCATCTTGAATTAATGATATATTGGTGAAATAATTAGAATAAGCAATGTTGTTCTTTGTTGCATTATATGTGCTTTTGTCATTTCATCATTTTGAAATGTGTTACCAGTAGTTGAATACCATTGAAATACTGGTACGTGTATCTGTATAATTATATTAATAAAAGAAACAGAAGTCTTCTAACAGAATAAAAGGTTTATCAGGCTTATCAATTTGGTTTAGGATAAATTTAGGTATTGAATCTTTTGGTATCTCCTATACTGACAATTAGACAATAAGGAACATACAGATTACATTATTACAGTAAGGGTACATGCATGTACAAAGTTATGCAGTCTCGTGAATACAATTGTACTTTGAGGCAAACATGCATTTACTATGAAAACCATAACTGACATAATTAACTTTAATTATGTTATTAATAAAATTATTATTGAAATTAATAATTAATAAAATTAATTATTAATTTCAATAATCAAGAGTTACACAATGTTGGCAGACTTTCCCACTTGTGTTCTTTTCAATGCACTACCCACAAATTGCACCAAAAATATACGCAGTTTGAAAATATGTTCAGATTGGCAATATTAAAGCCTCAAACATTAAGCGGGCGAGGGGTTGTTGCGTACATGTATTTCTAGTAGGGTACTCATACAGTACGTCACTGTATCAATAATTGTGATGATGTCGTCGACTGTTATTGGACTGTTATATATATATTCAAAAAACAAAACAAAAACTTAAGTTTAAAACATAAATATAATTCAAATGAAACTCTTAACTTTAAAAACTTTATTGCAGATCAACGTTTCGGGATCTTGCCCCATTATTAACGTAATATTACTGAAGCTAGTAAACCTACTTATATACAATTCTCAAAGTTCATTAAAAATTATAATTAAGTAAAATCATTTAAGTTGAGTCCATGCGGAACGAATGAATTAAGTTTGTAAGTAAACCTGTAGAGAGAAGAATTTTGGACATACATCTGTCTTATCAATTATTATAACTATTACATCTTCCAATCCACTATGGCCATCCTCAAAGAAATGCGCATACAAATGCTCTCGTGGTATTCCCCTTTGTCCGTTCCTATACCTCATTAGGCTACTTTTGTCTAAACGATGCGACTGTGCTTCCAACGTATTGTTTACAACACTTCTTACACTTAACAAGATAAACAACACTCTTGGAATCACAGTCAAAATCGCAATTAACATAAATTTACTCTCTATTATTCAAATTATTATGAAAGATTCTTCCCTCTTTGACAAATTTACAACTTAAATGGACTGAACTTAAATGATTTTATTTAATTAGAATTTTTTATGAACTTTGAGAATTGTATATACAGAGTGTATAAAAAAAACCAGACCTTTAGAAATTAACCTATTGTTGTTAAGCACAAGATTTTATGCTCCTGGAAATTTAAAATAGCTTCTAATCGCATGAAGGAGCATAACTGCATCACAAATTGTCAAAGTGCTAATTATTCATATCATCAGTTCGAATAAAAATGTTTCAACTGACCCAGAGCAACGAGTTTTACTGTTTTACATTATACCGAGACTCAAAGTATATAGCCGCATTTCGAGCAAGGTTTCCTGGTCGGAATCCTCCTGTCAAATGTACAATTTTGAGGAACGTCAGGAAATATTTGAATGCAGGAACTAGCCTTAACCTTAACAAAGGCAATTCTGGCAGGCGAAGAACAACACGATCTGCGGGAAATATTGCTGCTGTTAGAGCGATCTGCTCCAGCAAAATCCACGAGATGTGAGTGCTCGTCGCAATCCCGGTGCAATATCATTTTCAGGCTTTAACAGGATAACCTAAGGCTTGATCTACGAATCCCCGTATCGCATGCGTGTGCGACACGCGTTATTACAACCGACTTGCCACGTCGATTGCGTTTCTCTGAATGGTTCAACCAACGCTGTCTACACCAAACAATTTTGGGAAATTTGAATAATCGGAGACGAAGCAGCATTTGCGATGAAGTCAACTCTCATAATGTACATCAATATGCACCAAAAGGACATCGATGCGCCTGCATTTAATTTTGAAAAGAACGATTCCCGTGCAAAACTCACTGTCTGGGTAGCACTCTGCGGCAATGGTGTGATTTTGGGGCCTTACTTTTTCGTTAAATGTAGACGGCATTGCCTATCTGCGAATGCTAAATGAATTTGTTTTCCCGCACCTCGCTGTGCATTTTGTTAACCAGCATTGCCATTGGGAGGGATTGTGTCAGGGTCTTTGGTGGGCACAAGACGGCGCTCCAGCACATCGCCTCATTCAAGTAAAGGGATCGCCTGAACGAAGTGTTTGGAAATAACCGCGTCATAGGGGTACAGCATGATGTTGAATGGCCACCTCGATCGCAGGACTTAACACCATGTGATTTTTTTATGTGGGGATATCTCAAGGATAAAGTATATTCCACTCCACCTCAGAATATCAATGCGTTACGCCATTGTCCTCCGAAGAGGTTGAGAGTCTCTTGTATAAACATAATAAAACTGGTATCTGGTCAAACACGTGTTAGCTGTCTTGGCTAGTTGGCTGAATATTTTGATTTTAACGAGGCTTTAAAAATCTTTTTAGCGTCATGTCGATGACTCCATACAACCTACGAACACTGTAGTAGATCACACTTGTAAATTTATTAAAGTTCATATTAAAAATACTTACCGAATTGTAAAGAGTTCTTCTTGAATAATATTCTTGAAACAATGGCGTCGAAATATATCAAAGTCGGAATCTGTCGACATCTTGTCGGAGCGCGCTGATCGCTGATTGGCTATAAGCTAACACACACACACACAAACCTAACTGCACGATAGCAATGTATATGCGCTTCGCGTAAATACAAAATGGTTTTGTTTGATGCACGTAATTTTCTTGGCTCAAGCGCTGTGTTTAATCAGCACATAATTCATATATTGGACAAAACCAAAAAGCTTTTAAATATCTTCGCCACGCACAAAATGAAATTCAATTCTGTTTTACGCACCCGTGGGTTCAGCATAGTGCTAAGGCATTCGAATTCAAACAATATCTTGATTTCTAAAGGTCTCGTTTTTTATACACCCTGCATAAGTAGGTGTATTAGCTTCTGTAATATTACCTTGATAAAGGGGCAAGGCCCCGAAACGTTGGTCTGCAATAAAGTTTTTAAGGTGAAGAGTTTTATTTGAATTAATGTCCTATACTCTATATGTAATGAACAGAAGAAATACATTTGTTTGAGTCGTATGGGGTTATGGAAGTGTAGGACAACCGCTCCAGTGAGATGTACTGAGTAAAGATCGTTCGGAGCTGGGCCCTGAGATAAAATTGGTCAGGGGATATCATGTATACATTGCAAAATAGGCCGTAGAGTGACTTACGATAACACAAAAGGCTCTAGCGTGATTTTCTCTTATCGTGTATCCATTTTCCAATTAGCCCTAAAGTGATTTTGGATAACTTTTCGCAATGGACTTTAAGGAAAGACTCTGCACGTACGTCACCATACGAAATCGAGGTCTATTGTGACCTCTTAACTGGAGCAATTGCCGATACAATCACACCTGTGTGATCCCCATAGACCACTAAATAAAGTGTACAGGCTATATAATATTAACTAATTGTAAACTAACTATACCAAATTATCTAA
>JAYKKM010000023.1:0-57500 GCA_035772405.1 Chrysogorgia sp. JL179-B06 | reverse complement strand
TCTGTATTCAGCATTTCACAGTCAGTTTAGATAAATTGTTAAGATGTGTTCGGTATATGTTATCAGAATTATGTAACTAGTACGCGTATAAACAGATCATTTGGTCACAATTAAAATAGGCTGTGGCTTATTTTGTCTGCTTATACACCGCATCTCATTGTCTGTTTATGTGCACATCTCGTTTAACTCTCTCTCTACAAGACCAGCCACTTTGTTATTTTACTGTGACTAACGCCAGGTTAATTACTTTGTCTAACGCCAGACGATGTTACTCATCAAAAGAGAGCCCCTGGCGAGGCTTATGCCCCATATCAGTGGCCCAATGGTAATTGTTCTCATGCATTATTTATTTTGCTAGAATGATGAATCAATTGACATCAATTTATCGAGAAGACGGTATTTCCAAAATAGTCGCTTCAAGAAACCTGTCCAATTTAATGCCAGTCTATATTGCGGCCGAGGGGATGGTTTATGCTAACTGTGCAACATGGGAATGCCAACCACACTATATTAATTTACTTGAACTTCCAGCTGGTGAAACTGAACTATTTACAAAAGTGTGGTTAAATAAATGTAGTTAAAATTGCTACAAAAGTGTGGTTAAATGAATGTAGTTAAAATTACTACAAAAGTGTGGTTAAATAAATGTAGTTAAAATTACTACTAAAATTGTAGTTGTCCTGAACCTTTTTTTTAACTACGTTTTTGTAGTTAAATTAACTACTTTCAAATAACAGTATATATATATATATATATATATATATATATATATATATATATATATATATATATATATATATATATATATATATATATATATATATATATATATATATATATATATATATATATATATATATATATATATATATATATATATATATATATATATATATATATATATATATATATATCCCAAATAAACCCGCTTTACTGTAAAACTCGCTTCACTAATATACGTTACGGCTGCCTGGTTCATCAATCAATCGCTATTAAATCCAATAAAAACAGTCCGATGAGCTTGATCAACAAGTTAATACTACCGTTGACTTGCAATCTGCAGTTTAGCGGAAACACTGCCTTGCTATAGTACACTGCCCAATCTTTGACGCTTGATGATATTGTCGTCTTATATGACATGTTGGCATATTGAATCAATATGATTTGTCGATTTATCATAGTAAATATGATCATGGCCCACAGGCACTGTCAGGCAGTGAAAGGTAGCGAGACATATACCGCAGATACATACTCCAATTTAAAAGCTCTTGTTATATGACTGTGTTTCTGGAGCATTCTAACTCGCACAATCAATTCAACAAACAAGTAAGTCACATATATGAATTATATCTTCGAATGCTGATAATTCTGACACTAGTACTATTGGGAACTAATGCCATCAACAACACGACAAGACATGCTTTGTGTCTGTCATGCAATATTTTAAATCACATTGAAAAGATAAAAGCTCTTGTTATGACTGTGTTTCTGCAGCATTCTGACTCGCACTTTTAATCCAACAAACAAGTAGTTTACGCTGAATATACGCGCGCCGATGTATGGTCGCATAAGATATGAATTCTGACACTATTGGGAACTAATGCCATCAACAACAAGACAAGACATGCTTTGTGTATGTCATGCAATAAACGTTACTTAGTATTTCGTTACAGTTTGCAATTTGTCATTTACACTCGTTCTTAATAACGACGCACAGCCATACATGTGGTTGAAGTAAGAATTAATATTCAATATCATACAATAAAGAATGTAGTTTGACCAACTCAGACAAAACACACTTAAAATAATGTATAAATCACCGTTTGCCGACACAATAGTGTCCAGAATACCCATTGAATAGAATAAAAATGATTCATTTCATTTGCTTTCGTGTTCTTACGATCGGGCGAGATCGGAATCCGAAGTGTACGGTCGCCAATACTCTTGCGGTTGCGGTCGAATGTGTCGACCGCAACATCACCGCAACCGAACCGCAACCGAACCGCAACCGAACCGCAAACGGACCGCAACCGAACCGCAATCTAACTGCAACCGAACCGCAACCGAACCGCAACCGCAGTGTTAGGTTAATTATAGGCAGTACTGTACGTATGTACCTCAAATAGCAATCGGAAGACCAACGACCGAGGGTCTGAATTAGCCAGTGAGGTAAACTGCGGGTGGTAGACGCTCCTATTCTGAAGCTGTGTCCGGAAAAAAAGTGAACTGGTATATCCGCCAATGGACAAAAACGAACGCAGTTCGTTAGTGAATTCGCCGTTGGAATATTCAAATAGTGCAGAACCGAAGGCGAATAATTAGTGCGTTTGGACATGTAGTTTTTCATGGCCGCGACAGTGCTTGGAAGATGGAAAGGCTGTTGGGCTGGATGCCATACCACCAAAACTTTTACGCATAGGTGCCTCTGCCATTGCTGCCCCACTTACCAACATCATGAATATGTCAATAAAATCTGGAATATTTCCAGCTGAATGGAAAACAGCCAAAGTGGTGCCTATTCATAAGAAAGGAACACTGCAAGACCATGGAAACTTTAGACCTATTTCAGTTTTGAGCACATTGTCTAAATTATTAGAAAGACACATACACACTGCTTTTTACAATTTCCTCACTGCTTATGGCCTACTTCATTCTGCCCAATCTGGTTTTAGAACTATGTTCTCTTGTGAAACTGCTTTGCTGAATATTGTAAATAAATGGTCAACAGGAATTGATGGTGACCTGATGAATGGAGTAATATTCTTAGATCTACGTAAAGCTTTCGACCTGATTGACCATAATATCCTTATCAAGAAGATGGAATATTATAAATGCTCGGCACACACACTTAAATGGTTTTACTTCCTACCTCAAAGACAGATCCCAGTGTACAGGTATTTAAGGGCAGAGTTTCTAAGAAAATTAACGTAATATCTGGAGTTCCTCAAGGGTCCATTTTGGGCCCTCTTATGTTCATTCTCTTTATTAATGATCTACCTATATGTCATTGGACGACAACGCCGATATGTATGCAGATGACTCCCTCTGTCACAGCCCAGGCAAAGACTGTACCAGAGTTGGAGGCCAAACTAAATGTTGATTCAGATAAGATATCCAACTGGTGTATTGAGAATCATATGTCTGTGAATGCAACAAAAACAAAAGTAGCCCTTATAACAACCCGGCAAAAACGGGCATCTTTGCCTGAGAATCAAAGACAATTGCATGTGACAATGCAAGGAGTACCACTGGAGAATGTTAATTCCGAAAAGATACTTGGAATTACGATTAATAACAATTTGTCTTGGGAAGAACATATAAATTCAATTGTTTCTAAAATAAACTCTAAACTTGCATTGTTTAGACGCATCAAAGGATGTCTACCTTATGCGACAAGGAAACTTTTCTTCAGCGGCCACATACTTCCCTATTTAGATTATTGCTCCACTGTATGGGGAAGTTCATCTTTTGTAAACAAATTGTCTTTATGCCAGAAAAGAGCAGCCCGTACCATATTGGATGTGACTGACATACGAGATCCAGAAAATAGTACACACACAAGATGCTGATAAAGCTCAATTGGATGGCTATTTCAGATAGGATAAAATATAGGAAATCATTGATGGTGTACAAGAGTTTGAATAAACTAGTACCACAGTACATGGTTGATATGTTCAAACTGGCACCGGAATGTTCAATGACTAGATCTAGAGAACGCTCGTATAAAATAAATGAACTTGTGTTACCACCTGGAGTACATCAAGTAATCTTCGAGAAAAGTTTTAGATACAGTGTAATAGAAATTTGGAACGCCATTGACCCTATGATAAGAAACTGTGACAGTATCAACTCTTTCAAAAGTGCTTATCTTAGGGATTATTTTAGCAATCAGACACAAAATTAATATGGATTCTAGTATATTTTATAATATTATTTTACATTATTTTTACTTCACTGATCTATATGTATATAATTTAACTTGTAATTTTGTGTAATATCTTCTAAGTAGTTTAGTCTAAATTGTATACTAACTCTGAGGGCACTAGGGAAGATAAGCTTTTGCTTACTAGTTGTTTTTACCCTCTTGAAATAAAGATTAATAATAAAAGGTTAGAATAATTGGCGCCGACTGATATCTTAACCGCGGAACGAAATGTATCGGTCTTTGAAGCTTTTATTCTTACACATACATTTGGCTTTTTTCCGACAAAACTAGGGTGAGACTTGATGTCGGTATGACATAAATGTATAGCGGGATCGAAATTGTTTTTGCAAGTCATTTCACCAATCCGTAGAAAACCGAAGAAGGCTCAACAAACTGCAGCCCATAGCATACAATGATCGCGTAAAGGCATTGCACGGGAGTGAAGTAATCGGTAGAATAACATGATATGGATAAGAGTTATGGGTAGGCAGAAGCTGGTAGTCACGACTTTTACTCGCTTTATGCCCCTTGGAATATACTGGGTGTATAAAAAAACGAGACCTTTAGAAATTAACCTATTGTTGTTAAGCACAAGATTTTATGCTCCTGGGAATTTAAAATATATATATATATTTAAAATAATTTATGCATAACTGCATAACAAATTGTCAAAGTACTAATTATTCATATCATCAGTTCGAATAAAAATGTTTCAACTGACCACAGAGCAACGAGTTTGTACTGTTTTACATTATACCGAGACTCAATGTACTTCATACGATTAGAAGCTATTTTAAATTCCCAGGGGCATAAAATCTTGTGCCTAACAACAATAGGTTAATTTCTAAACGTCTCGTTTTTTATACAGCCTGTACAACAAGAGCATAGTAACAGATTACTTGTCATACATACTAGAAATACGTATACGCAACATCCCCTCGCCAGCTTGCTGGTTGATATTTTTATAGCGTAGTTGCTTAGAGGGTAAATTTTTACTTGAATTATATAATAGCCCATTCATTTGTCAGACTGAATAAATAATTTCCAGTAGACAATATTGATAAAATCTTTGTTCTGTCTGAATTTAATTGTTTCATAGAACATCAAACTAAATACATCAAGCCCAATCTTTTTTAATTTTTGGGTTCAGCAACAGAATAGTGGGGACGTCTACTGCTGTTTCTACTTTCTACCATCAATAACTAAGAAAGAAACTACTTTTTCACACGGTTGATGATTCATGAAACAGACACCAAAGGCTGCTGAAACTTGAAGGAAGAATGTGTATCTTTATCATACAATGGCTGTGCCCTTTAAAAAAATCAAATATGTGGTACATATACTGCATATCTATAGGGTCCATTCAAATTGGATACACAATTTGGACTACTGTGATGTCCAACTGGCATGGATGTGGATATAACTTAATATTTGACACTCTTGAGAGGTCTCAATGCAGGGCAGGGAAACTGATCATTCCTAACTCAGGACTTGAAACTGATAGGTTAATAGAAATCCTACGATTGGTACCTTTAGTAATTAGAAGAAAGATACATTGTGTAATGCTTGTTAATAAATTATGTGAAGGCATTTTAACATCATATCTAAACTGGAAATACGTATACGCAACAACCCCTCGCCCAATTGCTGTTTGAAACAGTACAGTGCTTCTTTTGGTTCTAAATTACTTGAATTAGATAATATCCCCTTCATTTGGCAAACTAAATACATTTTCAGTGGACAATATCTCTCAGCTTTGTATTGTCTGAATTTAATTGTTTCATAGAACAACAAAATAAATACATGCAGCCCAAACTTTTTAATTTTTGAGTGCAGCAACAGAATAGTGGGGTCTACTGCTGTTTCTACCATCAATCACTAAGAAAGAAATTACTTTTATCACAATATTGATGACTCACGAAATAATCAATGCAGTATTTAGTAACAGTAAGTTGATAATTCTACCCACATTCGACTACTGTGATGTGGAGCTGGCAGGAATATGGATAACTAAACATTGATGGTCATAATCAGAGGTCTCTAGGCATGTCAGGGAAACTGATCTTTCCTAAGTCGGGACTTGAAACTGATTGGTTGATAGAAATCCCAAGTTTTGTACCTCTTGTATTAGAAGCAAGTTACATTGTGTAATGCTAGTTAGGAAATTCCATGGCATTTTAACATCATATCTACCACTAAAGAGCTATTTTCCATGTTTCAATTAATCTGTTCATACATGTTATAGCACCATTATCTATTGCCAAATATATGTGAAGGATATACAACTTTTGAGTTAAAATTAGTTTTTGTAACATTGAACTGTACATTGATGAATATGTGTTGAAATTTGTAACAACTGTAATTTGTTAGAAAATAAGACCACCATATACTATACCAGTGTTAGCATTGAAGGGGCTATCCTGTATAAATATTATTGTATTATTATTGTATTATTATTGTATTATTATTATTATTATTATTAATACTAATAATAATAATGCATTGACAATAATACTACTAATAATAATGCATAATGCAGATTGCAGATACCATATTTGCCATGTAACAAAGCATCTACATGGCATTGTGTACTATATAGTACTATAGATGGAGTACTGTAAACACAGATTATATATGGAATACATTGGCATGTATCTATACAAAACATGGACGTCAAGATCATATCGTCAGAAACATAATATTCCTGGTTGAAAAAATTATAACCTTCTTATTGCCAGTGACGGCCTGTAACCATTGAGCCATCGAGATTCAGATAGAGAGAGAGGCTACAACGATGTACTGGTTCTAATGATATATGTACTGCCTATGCACAGCAGTTACTATATATATATATATATATATATATATATATATATATATATATATATATATATATATATATATATATTTGAGCACTCTTATGGATTGGGTGGAGAGTCTCTCTCAATGAGACGTTTACTGTTTGCATTATGCATTGCTCACTGCTCGCAGTTTGAGCACTTTGGTGACTCCACAATGCAATCCTACAATGTGTAGCCGTACATAGTGGGTCCCAAGTCCACAGTTACCATAAAGCCATTATGGTGATAGCCGGTAGGGCACATTGTATACTTTCATGTATATATTACGCTCACTGCTCATGCGGTTTGAGCACTCTTATGGATTGGGTGGAGAGTCTCTCTCAATGAGACGTTTACTGTTTGCATTATGCATTGCTCACTGCTCGCAGTTTGAGCACTTTGGTGACTCCACAATGCAATCCTACAATGTGTAGCCGTACATAGTGGGTCCCAAGTCCACAGTTACCATAAAGCCATTATGGTGATAGCCGGTAGGGCACATTGTATACTTTCATGTATATATTACGCTCACTGCTCATGCGGTTTGAGCACTCTTATGGATTGGGTGGAGAGTCTCTCTCAATGAGACGTTTACTGTTTGCATTATGCATTGCTCACTGCTCGCAGTTTGAGCACTTTGGTGACTCCACAATGCAATCCTACAATGTGTAGCCGTACATAGTGGGTCCCAAGTCCACAGTTACCATAAAGCCATTATGGTGATAGCCGGTAGGGCACATTGTATACTTTCATGTATATATTACGCTCACTGCTCATGCGGTTTGAGCACTCTTATGGATTGGGTGGAGAGTCTCTCTCAATGAGACGTTTACTGTTTGCATTATGCATTGCTCACTGCTCGCAGTTTGAGCACTTTGGTGACTCCACAATGCAATCCTACAATGTGTAGGCCGTACATAGTGGGTCCCAAGTCCACAGTTACCATAAAGCCATTATGGTGATAGCCGGTAGGGCACATTGTATACTTTCATGTATATATTACGCTCACTGCTCATGCGGTTTGAGCACTCTTATGGATTGGGTGGAGAGTCTCTCTCAATGAGACGTTTACTGTTTGCATTATGCATTGCTCACTGCTCGCAGTTTGAGCACTTTGGTGACTCCACAATGCAATCCTACAATGTGTAGCCGTACATAGTGGGTCCCAAGTCCACAGTTACCATAAAGCCATTATGGTGATAGCCGGTAGGGCACATTGTATACTTTCATGTATATATTACGCTCACTGCTCATGCGGTTTGAGCACTCTTATGGATTGGGTGGAGAGTCTCTCTCAATGAGACGTTTACTGTTTGCATTATGCATTGCTCACTGCTCGCAGTTTGAGCACTTTGGTGACTCCACAATGCAATCCTACAATGTGTAGCCGTACATAGTGGGTCCCAAGTCCACAGTTACCATAAAGCCATTATGGTGATAGCCGGTAGGGCACATTGTATACTTTCATGTATATATTACGCTCACTGCTCATGCGGTTTGAGCACTCTTATGGATTGGGTGGAGAGTCTCTCTCAATGAGACGTTTACTGTTTGCATTATGCATTGCTCACTGCTCGCAGTTTGAGCACTTTGGTGACTCCACAATGCAATCCTACAATGTGTAGCCGTACATAGTGGGTCCCAAGTCCACAGTTACCATAAAGCCATTATGGTGATAGCCGGTAGGGCACATTGTATACTTTCATGTATATATTACGCTCACTGCTCATGCGGTTTGAGCACTCTTATGGATTGGGTGGAGAGTCTCTCTCAATGAGACGTTTACTGTTTGCATTATGCATTGCTCACTGCTCGCAGTTTGAGCACTTTGGTGACTCCACAATGCAATCCTACAATGTGTAGCCGTACATAGTGGGTCCCAAGTCCACAGTTACCATAAAGCCATTATGGTGATAGCCGGTAGGGCACATTGTATACTTTCATGTATATATATATATATATATATATATATATATATATATATATATATATATATATATATATATATATATATATATATATATATATATATATATATCAGTAACGATTGGGTGTGTTAATATATACACTGCTGTTATATCAATAGAATCAGTACATCAATGTAATGTTCAATCGCCATCTGAGTCTTGGTAGCTCAATGGTCAGAGCATCTCACTGGAAATCAGAAAGTTATCCCTGTCCGGGACACAGAATAATTTTTCTGAGGATATGAGCTTGATTGACAATCATCCATGTACATGTATTGTATCGTCTGTTTTCCCTACGAGCTCTCCCTTATTCACTACAGCAGTGTATATATAAGTATTAACACTGACAAGTATACATAGTAATGCTTGTTTATTGCTACAAAATTGTAGGCCAGGCCCAGGTCATATAAATACAGCAATAGTATGCATGTTTTTTCACCCTAAAACTACTGTATATATAGGCTAATTATCAAGCATATAGTATTTATAATTTTAATCAAATAATAAACATACTGTACATGCAATTCCAAAATTTGTACTACCACTTACTATTCTGTAGTATTATAAAGAACAAATGGTATATATTTTAATAAACTGCATGGAAAACTCTCAAAATATTATACATACAGTATATGTTTTGAAAATTCTACATTCAAAGCATTACACACCTTCAATAGCTTTCGGAGCTTGGAGAAAATACACAATACAGTGTACAATTATTTAAATAACATTAAAATTAGCGAGTCAAGTAAAAAAGTTAAACGATAAAGTGAAGCACTGAACTGAAGACCATAAATGTCTATTCGTACGGTATTCGTACGGTAGCCGTACGACGCTATAGTCTCTTAGAATTCAACGAAATGCGGGTAAATATCACCCAAATCCTAAACATAACCCTAATCCTAACCAAATTGCTAACCCTAACCAAAAAAACTATGCAGAAAAGGAAAATTAATTGCTCAACACTGACCGGTGAGTCGGTGACAATGTACATATTATTAGTCATGTTTGAGAATACTAATTTATTTACCTATTACTTGTGCCTGTCTTTGATTATATTGTCCTTCAACACTACAGTTTCGGCATGAAATCAGCTGATAATGTACTGCATCCGATGATTTTGTGAGGGAATGCTGGTTTTTATGGCATATATAAACTTTCGCCACAGAAGCTTTCGCCGTCGGCGAATGGCGGCTTCTTCCGGAAAACGGTTTGTCGCGCTGGCGTCAACTTAAATTTAAATTACGTCAAATTTAACGCACCAAAAAAACGTTTCAATACCGTTTCAATTTTTGCATTCGCAATCATGTGACGGTTGCTATTTAAATATTAATTCAAATGCAGAGGCCGGTCTAACCAATCAGCTTCTGTCTATATCTAATTACCAGGCCACATTTTCCAATGTCGCGCATGATAGACGACGTTGATCCTGAATATATATATATATATATGTATATATATATATATATATATATATATATATATATATATATATATATATATATATATATATGTATATATTAATATATATATATATATATATATATATATATATATATATATATATATATATATATATATATATATATATATATATATATATATATATATATATATATATATAATATATATATATATATATATATATATATATATATATATATATAAGGAAACTATATGTGAGACTGAAAACGCTACGATTCCCGTGATGAGGGACTAAACGCCGGTCGATATTAGCACCCTCGCCGTCAGGCCTTCGGCCTTCGGCCGGCGCTTCGCGCCGTGCGAGTGGATAACTATTTTCCATATCTCAATGAGTCTGTTCATCATACATGTTGTAGCACCATTATCAATTGCCTAAATTGAGTTAACATGAGTTTGTGTAACATATTGTACTGCACATATATGAACATGTTTATATTTGTAATAATTTTAGTTTGTTAGGAAACAATTAAGACCACCATATATTGATACCAGTTTTAGCTGAAGGGTCTATCCTGTATAAATATTATTGTATTATTAGGTTAATAATAATAATAATAATAATAATAATAATAATAATAATAATAATAACAATAATGCCGAGCTAATACAGATTGCAGATACCATATTTTGATGGTTATTAATACAAACGTCCATGTAACAAAGCACATGGCATTGTACCTGTACTCTAGTATCTAATTTATATATCACCATGCGTGCACAGATATAACAACCTATATTCAGGATGACATAGCTGACACAGCACTTGTTCAATCCCTAACAATTTCTGCTAACATAGTATAGTCTGCCTGTTTTTGCACCCTAAACTACCAGTACTGTATAGGCTAATTAATTTTTTAAATTGTTCCATGATAGGTACAACCTTTAAACTTGCACTACGATTGTGATTTTTCGTTGGCTTTCTAATGGTATATAGCATAAATCTCTCTGTTAAATGTATATATTATACAGTACAACACTTACAACTAACAATAACAAATTGTTAACATGACAGACATGTACATGGTTGTTTTATTGAAGAGTACGATAAAAATGTTGTTCTGCGTACTGTGTGGGCAATAGGTGGTGTTATAAATACATGTAAGAAATCGTGTGTAAGGACTATTCAATTTCGAGCGAAAGCCCTTCAAATAGTGATTTCGTGATCTCTGATTGACAGGCTCACGTTAATTTGTTTTGTTTTTAGTCGCCATGACGCCATGCCAAAAGTGAAATGTTCCGACCACGCTATATTTTGAAGTACTAACTCTAAGAACTCATTCTACATATCTAATGAAGCTTGATTAACAGACTCTGACATACCTACAAAAATATTTTTGTTACTGATAGCTATCATCTTGAAAAAAGCGACGACAATTGGATTGGATTGACAAACTCCGAGTAAATATTTTAGATATTCAGACGACGATATCTTTTGAACCACTAACTCTAGAATATATATAAATACATCAAATAAAAGCCGGAATAACATACTCGGACATGTTTGCAGAACTATCTTTGTGACTGATTAACAGGTTTAAAAAATCGAAAACGGGTTTACCTTTAGTTTGACGCCACGTATAAAACTTGATTTACGAACTTGTCATCTTCCGACGACGATATATTGCATTTTCACTGCCTTTTCACGATCTTTTTGAACACAAATCTTCATTCACCGTATAACCGTTACCAGGGCCAAATTTTCCGATGCCACGCATGATCGACGACGTTGATCCTGAATATATATAATTAAACTCGATTCTATTTAGTCCACCCTGCCAAGAATCCCCGTGATAAGGGACTAAACGCCGGTCGATATTAGCACCCTCGCCCTCAGGGGATTAAGTGAAGGTTACGAACCGCAGCTAGGTAGACTTTTATAGTGCCTGGAAAGACTGGGCAAGAAATACGGCGAAGTAAATAAGAATGGTTTCCGTGGTGGGAAGAACGGGACCAATTTCGTGCAGTTTAAATTGGCAACATAAATTTAAGAATTGTTTTTCACCGCTGCTGTATGCTTTTGAGGTACCAAGAGCTAAGGACGAACCTTTGTAACGTAACAAGTCGGCATCTAGAGATTGCAATGGATTTATGGTAGGGTTTGAGGATACTGGTCCACGTGAGGAGCCAGACGGCGAATACGGGTGAGCTCAAAACGAGATATTGAATCAGCAATGTCATTACGGTGTCCAGGGATGTGCACAGCTTTGAAATAGAAATTGCATTTAAGTGTTTGCAGGGTAAGGGCCCGGACTATGTCCATCATTATTGGGCTTTTAGAGCGTTTTGCGTTTATGATCGTGACAATCGTCTGGTTGTCGCAGTAAAATAAAATTCTCTTTTTAAGACCACTGTTCTCCCCAGATGTATATATATATATATATATATATATATATATATATATATATATATATATATATATATATATATATATATATATATATATATATATATATATATATATATATATATATATATATATATATATATATATATATATATAATATATATATATATATGCTGCTGCAACAATTACATATACTCTTGCCAGTCTATACTCGTATTCTTATGGCTAAGTGTCTGATGGGGTAACCATGAGCCCTGAAACCACTTGTTCTGAAAGATACACCCAAAATCACGTGTACCTGAAGCGTCTGTGTAGAGAGAGAGAGAGAGAGTGTCTGAGTTTTCCAATCCTGAGTTAAGGAAAAAACTAGTGCCGTTCCAAGTGTCAATAAATGTTTGCCATATCGCGATATCCTGTTGGAAACTATAATTTAAATGAATGTGGTGGTGTGGTTTCTTGATACCGCGAGTTTGTTGTATCATCCGTTGCAAGAATACTCGACCTGTATGAACAACCTTTGAAGCGAAATTAAGGGTGCCTATATGATAGACTGTAGCTCTCCAAGTGTTGCTGACTTTTTAGTGGCCCAGGAGGATAAGTCGCACTTTAGACGACTGAGCTTGTCATCGGTGAGCCGAGCTTCCATTTTAACAGAATCAACAAGAATGCAAAGGAACTCTAGAACGTGACTGGGCCCTTCTGTTTTGTGCTCTGCAGTTGGCACCCCTAACGCCCTGAAAGTAAGGAGTATCAGGCCAGGACGGATCCAGCCCAAAATCTGACGGTTGCAAATGTGTGAAGTGCATTTTCTAGGAAGTGCAAAGGTATACCCCCGGAAAATATGAAGTCTAGAACATCTTAAACGCGATTTCTCGCATTCTGAGCGAATGATTACAGCTAATTTTATGGAAGAACGGCTAATTGAAGCTAATTTTACGGAAAAACTAAGAACCAAATATCATAATTTACAGTAACATTTCACATTATCTTACAATATAATATAGATGAATTTTTGACCAACTTACCTGTCCTTGCTGAACTTACCTGCTCTTCCACATCAGAAAAAAGGTTTTATGTACGGTAGATGTTTAATAAATTAGTTTTTTCTGTACAAGACAGTAATACTAATTTACTAACCAAAGGACTTTGGGCATTTAGAAAAATATAAATTCAAACTTCCACATTCATATACTGTACAGTCTCTTTTTGTAATAAATTAAATTCCAATTATGGAATGTTCATTATTTATGGTTTGGAGGGTTAGTGATTTGTCTCTATTGTTGGTTTTTATATGAACCCCTTAGGCACGAGTGATACTCCAATGCCGCCCAATCACCTTCAGTAGCACCTCAATAGATAGAAACTAGTATGACCCCCCCCTACAGTAGCACCTCACACTTTTTGTGCCCCCCCCCATCGATGCTTTAAAAACGACCCCCCCCCCCCCCCCCCCCCCCCCCCCCCCCAAAAAAAAAAAAAAAAAAAAACCCAAAAAAAAATAATAAAAATAAAAAAATAACATATTAAAATAATGAACACTACCTTAAACTCTGCTTCTATCAATAATATAATGGTATTGACATTTGTATTTCCAAATAAATTATAAACCAACTAATGTACAGCACAATTGTTGTACTTATGAACAATAAATTGATACTGTACAATGTGCACGATTTGTAAATCATTATGTATTATACATGGTTGAAGTAGGTTGGTGAATTATATCAAGAATAGCCATGTATTGCAGTCAACAATTGATCACTTAAAATATGTCATCAGTCAAAAATACAACAATCCTGGTCAAAATTGTTGGGACAGCTGTCCAGGTGAAGTAACCAAAATTAAATTCACAACCGCAATATATCATGAGATGTAGCTCCCTGCAATTCAATGTTGTATTTTGTGAAAATTATTCACAGGTGTTACTATAATATTATCCAACATGGTACATAATTTATTAGCATCTAAGCAGTTTGGATTCAAACCAATCTTTTCAACAACTACTGCTGTCGCAAAATGACATACTTAAGAATATGGATGATGAAATGGTCACTGGTGTTTTTTGTTGGTCTTTACCAAGGCATTTGACAATGTGAACCATTCTATCTTGATACAAAAAATGCAAATATATGGTGTCGCGCATCGGCTCTTCAGTGGTTTGAATCGTATCTATCGGACGGATATCAGGTATAACAACTGTTCAACAAGAACTGTTAAAAACAGCTCATATTCCTATTGGTGTAGCACAGGGATCTGTCTTCGGTCCACTACTGTTCCTCATCTACGTGAATGATTTGCCCAACGTTCTTCAACAAACTGATGTAACTCTTTATGCAGATGACACAGCAATTTACTGTTCGTCAGCTGATTCCTCCGATATAGAATCAAAGTTAAATTGGGACCTTAAGCATGTATGTGATTGACTAAAATCAAATCACCTGTCCTTAAATGTGAAAAAATCAAAATCCATCATGATTGGAAGCAGTAAAAAGATCCGACCAGGTAGTATAGACTTACTATTCAAATTGATACGGATTCATTGGAGAATACTGATTCATTAACGTATTTAGGTATTGCTATCAATACTAACTTAGCATGGGAAGATCACATTGAAAAGATTTGCCTATCAGTACGAAGCAAGTTAAATCTCTTGAAACGCCTAAAACAATATCTCCCTTTATTTTCTCGGTTATTATTTCCCGATTTTCTCGGTTGAAAATTCCGTGTTAATGAATACATTACAAGTACTACAGAACAATGCAGCCAGAATAATTTTGGATATGCATCCAAATTCATCAGCAACCGAAGCCTTGAAACGGCTATCGTGGAAACCCCTACATCAACGTAGATTATTGATTATTCCATCGAAATATTTTTATGTATAAATGCATGAATAATCTACTTGAGCATGATTTGCCATTGATCAGTAATCAGGAGGTCATAATACTCGATCGAAAGGAGATATACGCAAACCTCGTGCTAAACCCCGTTGGGGACATTGGTCTTGTACGACATTTGCATCTACTGAATGGAACAATATTGACTTCTCAATAAGAAACACTGATACTTTATCTATTTTTAAAATGAAACTTTTGAAACTCTAGTTTGATTATTTTATGTTATTAACAGTTTGTTTATAACTTTTAGTTTTTAATATTTTAATATTGTAAATTATTCTTATACAGGACCTCACCGAAACCACCTTATACAGTATGGTGATGTGGGCTTTCCTGTTAAAAGATTGTTTTAATAATAATAACTAGGAATAATGTACAATATGCATGATTTGTTATACGCAACACCCCTCGCACACTTACTGTTTGAAACGTTTATAGCGTAGTTGCTAATTTAGTACTGTAATACAATACTGTAGTTCTTTTACTTGAATTAGGTATTAGCCCATTTATTTGCAAAACTGAATAAATTTGAAGTGGACAATATCTCTGAGAGCTTTGTGTTGTTTGAATTTAGTTCTTCCATAGGACATCAAACTAAATAGCGTAAACTTTTTTAATTTTTGGGCGCAGTACCTGGCACCTGCACTGTGCAGAATATAGTGGGAAGTTTACTGCTTTTTCTACCATAAATCACTAAAAAAGAAATTACAGTACTTGTTTCACACTATTGATGATTCATCAAGGCCGGCGAGAGCAAAACCCGGGCCCCAGGACTGACATGTGTACCCCTCCCCTAAATTTCCATGAGCTGTATGAATGATTCCTTAATTGGAAGTATATATTTTTAGATACCTCATACCTTTATAATATTATTGTATGGTAGTAACGGTACAGCATAATATACAATTATTGGATGAGGCTGAGCATGATATATATCAAGAATTATCCAGACCGAGGTCAATGTTATCTGCCAAAGCAGATAACTTTCACCGAGGTCTGAATAACTTTTAATAGCATGCGTAAGCCGATCGAATCCAATAATTGTTTTATTATACATTGTTCAAGATAGTCTTACTAAAAATATACAAACAAATCTACTATAGGCATTTTTTATTTTGTAATTTTTGCACGCTTGATCCTAGTGACGTCATTAATATTTGTAATAAATAATAATTGGAATTTGTTAGGAAACAGGACCCCATCAATACCAGTGTTAGCATTGAACAGGCTATCCTGTATTAATGTTATTGTATTATTCTTGTTATTTTTATTATTATTATTAATAACGTCTACACTTTTCCCAATCCCAGAGTGTTGTCAGACTATGTGTATACCGGTTTGACGAACCTATTATTCTGCTGGAAAACTCTATTGCTTTCATAATATTAAATGCACATATATAACCTATATTCAGGATGACGTATGTCTCCTCAGTCTTTTTAAATATAGTGTTTTTTGTTTATCTCCCTGGCCCATTTCAATGTTGATTTCTACACAGAAAATTGAACCAGAAGTGGTTTCTTGCAATTGGGAACAACATTGCACAGCGGGGCAGGGGAATTTTCTTGCTAAAGTGGTAAAATATCTAATTCAAGTGTGGATAATGATCTAGCTGACATAGAACTCGCTAGTTGTTCAATCTGTAACAACTTCTGCTGACAGTGTCAACATATCCAATGTCAATATAATCCAATATAAGCTGTATTTTACATTGCAAGCCTAGGACCAGCATTGTCCAAGCCTATCCACATACACAATATTAAACTTGTCGTAGTATAAAATGGTTTAAAATGGTTTTCTTTAAAAAATGGTTAAATTTAAAAAAAGTATAAAATGGTTTTCAAATAAAATCTATCACGAGGCAATGCAATCTTAAACAAATTGTGAAAGAGCCTACAAGAAAAAAAATGCATTCTGGACCTTATTTTTACCAACATGCATGGTTTTTATGACAAACCGAGAATGTTATACCCGATCGGAACATCTGATCATTGTGTAATAGAATGGAGACCAAAAACCAGTTTAAGAAATAAAAATGTTCCTCAGCTCTGGAAGCATTTGGAAGATACATGCGTGAATTTGACTGGTCACCTGTTAAGAACGCTCGGAATGCATCAAGAAAAGTAAACGAATTTATGAAAATCACAAATGAACTTACTAATTCCTTCTTCCCTTGTAAACTGGCGCGGATTCATCAGCATGATAAACCCTTCATAACCGGAAGAATTAAGGATTTGATGGTTGCGCGATTTAGAGCTTTTAAATCTGGTGACACTCAAAAGTAAAAGTCCCTACGAAATCAAGATGCTCGGGAAATTAAGTTAGCTAAAGAGTCGTTCTATGAAGAGAAGATAAGATTATCACGTTGCCATAATCCCAAGGTATGGTGGAGTAATGTCAAGATAAGTGTTGGTAACAAGCATCCAAAGATATCATTGATAAGTACTGACGAATCTCCAATGAATGCAAAACAAACAGCCAATTATATTAATCATTATTTTGCAGGCGTGACAAAAAATGATCCTGATGTAGATCGGAAGTGGTTTGATTTCGGAGTTGGAATACGAAAGTCGGTTCCTTGTTCAACTGTGGAAAATCTTAGACCAATTGCGTTGACAAGTATAGTTTCAAAGGTAGAAGTGTCCTATGCTGTTGAGTGGATGTATGAAGATGTGAGATCTAAAGTTAGCGATTCCCAATTTGGTGGGTTGCCTTCATCGTCAGCAGTGTTGGCCTTGGTTAAATTGCTTCATAAATGGTACATATAGCTATGGTTTCTCCGGGAAATATACTACGTGTCATTTTCCTCGACTTTCGGAAGGCTTTTGATATGATGGACCACAACAGGTTATTGAGTAATTGTGTCGATATTGGAGTTCGTTCACCGTTGGTTGGATGGTTAGCTTCCTATACCTTCATGAACGAAAACAGATTACCAAATATGAAGGAAAAGTGTCGGATCCTAGAGTAGTGATGGGTGGAGTCCCTCACGGCAGCAAACTAGGTCCTGTGACTTTTGCCATTATGATTAATAAACTTCCATCCATAGTTCAGTGTGGACTGGATAAAAACGAAAGTGATACGACCATGTTTATGGATGACACAACGTTATCAGAAGTTGTAAACACATCTCATCATATTTGAGGAAATCAAATCGGAAATATGCAAACAAGAGTAAACTAATTGAATCCGATGACCGGCATTTCTTTGAGAAAAAGATCGAATTAATTATTTTAGTTTTACAAGTTAATAATAATAATAATAATAATAATAATAATAATAATAATAATAATAATAATAATAATAATAATAATAAATGGTTTAATAGAGAATGCCTTTGCACCCCAAAGGTGAATTGCGATAACTTTACAATCATGAAAATATAGAAATAAGTATATATTACATAAAGTTGGTTGCAAGCATAATAAATTATAAATCTATTAAAATATATAATTACAGACTATATAGTGCATTATAATAGCATAATAAGTTCTAAAAGCAGTGTTAAGTATGATAAATTTAAAATAGTAAATAAATAACAATCAACTAACCATACTTTTAAAAAGCATGGCAGGGATAAAACTGTTATGATATAGATTGGTTTCTGAATTGAGGAAGGCTTGTGTGCCACACCTGGCAACAGTATACTGGGAATGACCTTACTAACGCATAATATATGTGTACTAGCAATACGAATTCGCAACAACCCCTCGCCCAATTGCTGTTTGAATCTCACAGTACAGTACTTCTTTTAATTCTAAATTACTTGAATTAGATAATAGACACTTCATTTGCCAAACTACAGTAAATAAAGTTTCAGTGGACAATATCTCTCAGAGCTTTTGTATTGTCTGAATTTAATTGTTTCATAGGACATCAAAATAAATACATGCAGCCCAATTAAACATTTTAATTTTTGAGTGCAGCAACAGAATAGTGGGGGGTCTACTGCTGTTTCTACCATCAATCACTAAGAAAGAAATTACTTTTATCACAATATCGATGACTAACGAAATAATCAATGCAGTATTTTGTATATAGACACCAATGGCTGTTGAAGGAAGAAAGTGCATCTCTATCATACAATGATGCAAATGTAGGGGTCCATTCAAATTAGATTTACTAAGACGTATTAGGGATTCTACTCCAATTGTTGGTGTGGATAGATATATACAGTAAGTTGATAATTCTACCCACATTGGACTACTGTGATGTGGAGCTGGCAGGAATACATAATCAGAGGTATCTATGCATGTCAGGGAAACTGATCTTTCCTAAGTCGGGACTTGAAACTGATTGGTTAATAGAAATCCCAAGTTTTGTACCTCTTGTATTAGCAGCAAGTTAAATTGTGTAATGCTAGTTAGGAAATTCCATGGCATTTTAACATCATATCTACCAGTAAAGAGCTATTTTCCATGTTTCAATTAATCTGTTCATACATGTTATAGCACCATTATCTATTACCTTAATTGACAATATGTGAAGGATATACAACTTTTGAGTTAAAATTAGTTTTTGTAACATTGTACTGTACATTTGTGAATATATGTTGAAATTTGTAACAACTGTAATTAGAGCTGCTCCCGATTAATCGATTAATCGATTATTTTTCCACAATCGATTATGCTTAACAGTTATCGGATAATCGGATCATCTATAACACCACACAGTGTGATGCGGGAATGAGATAATTTCTTTCCGGATTAAAAAATTCACTCGCAGCGTGCAAAGTTTACCATAGTCTGATCGGGTTTACCAGTGCTGCGAAAATATCTTGCGAAAATATCTAAAGTTTTTTATTAGAAGAATTTATTACCATTTGCGTCCAACATTGCGGCGTGCGGATTTTAAAACCTTGTTTCACGTTTCAAAACGTTAGTTTCGCCACGCCAAGTGTCATGTTTGAGCGATTAAATTGACACGTTTGGGGGCGTTAAATATTAATAACAGACATGTTTTGCTCATGCACTTGAAAGGTTTCCCGTTTTTTCCGGTTATTAAGTAATAAAGAATAAAGTTATATTTTAATTTGCTGGTGTTACGTTCAATCAAGTTCTGAAATACAACTGTATTCTTTATTCAGTAATGCCACAGGTATAATACATGCTTACAAGTTACAAACGTGCGAAAAAAATCGGGAAACCTTAAAAACCTTTCAAGTGCATAAGCAAAACATGTTTGTTAATATTTAACCGCCCAAACGTGTCAGTTTCATTGCTCAAACATGACACCTGACACATTCAACTTGCGCTTTGTCGCACAGTTTTCTATCTTTTCGACATGTCTCAAAGCCGAAGTGACGTCTGGGACCATTTTGTTGCCGAGAATCAAACATCAGCGAAATGCAAACACTGCGACGCAACAATTCGCCGACATGGCACCAATTGGTTTGACGGAAGATCCGTTAATGTGGTCGCCAGAGTATTAGCAGCTCCGCCGACGTCTGTGCAAGATTTTCAGCAAGGCTGGACTTGTCGTCTCAAAGAAACGTGCCTCGCTTAAGCCAGCCGTTGTCGACGCACTTTTAATTTTAAACAAAAATAACATGTAGACTCTGAGTGACTAGACCGTTTATATACATTGTATTTGTTACGTTCTTTAGTTTTTGACTTTTTGTTCACTTGAAAAATTATTGTAGAGTGATATTATTGTTTAATCTTGACAGGTAATAAAGGACTATGATTACGATTTACGAACACGTCTTAGTTAATTAAACCTGTCATAATTCATAACCCAATTATCCATAAGAGTCTCGCAAATTCACTTACGAGTGTCAAAGGTAAACAACTAAAGTAAACATCCTTAATATCGTCTCTGTCTTTTCATGCAAGAGCGCGAGAAAGTGCGTAATCTATAATTGTGATTGACGTTCATTTTAAACGTAGTTTAAAACGTTTATACTGACTGGTGCAACCCCCAAAAATTTAGTAAAAACTTTAATTTAATTACAAACCACCATGGGCATGTCAATGATGTCATATTTAAATTAATTATCAATACGATTAATCGATATTAATCGATTGTTGACAACGATTAATCGATTACGAAAATTAACCGATGGGAGCAGCTCTAACTGTAATTTGTTAGAAAACAAGACCCCCATATATTGATACCAGTGTACTGTTAGCATTGAAGGGGCTATCCTGTATAAATATTATTGTATTATTATTATTATTATTATTATTAATACTACTAATAATAATGCATTAACAATAATACTACTAATAATAATGCCTAATGCAGATTGCAGATACCATATTTGCCATGTAACAAAGCATATATATGGCATAATAATAATAAGCTGTATTTTACATTGACAGAATAAGTTGTGACCCACTAGGCCAGCTAAGTATATTTGTAGGTCTAACATGTTCCATAATGGGTGGAGTACTGTAAACACAGATTATATATGGAATACATGCCAGTATACAAAACATGGACGTCAAGATCATATCGTCAGAAACATAATATTCCTGGTTGAAAAAATTATAACCTTCTTATTGCCAGTGACGGCCTCTAACCATTGAGCCATCGAGATTCAGATGGAGAGAGGTTACAATCATTATATGCACAATGCACTGGTTCTAATGATACATGTACTGCCTATGCACAGCAGTTACTATATATTTCAGTAATGACTAATGATTGTGTGTGTTAATATATACACTGCTGTTATATCAATAGAATCAGTACATCAATGTAACGTTCACTCACCATCTGAGTCTTGGTAGCTCAATTGTCAGAGCATCTCACTGGAAATCAGAAAGTTATCCCCGTCCGGGACACAGAATAATTTTTCTGAGGATATGATCTCGCTTGACAATCATCCATGTACTGTATCGTCTGTTTCCCCCCAAGCTCTCCCTTATTCACTACAGCAGTGTATATATTAAGTATGCTACAAAATTGTAGGCCAGGCCCAGGTCATATAAACACAGCAATAGTATGCATGTTTCTTCACCCTAAACTACTGTATATATAGGCTAATTATCAAGCATATAGTATTTATAATTTTAATCAAATAATAAACATACTGTACATGCAATTCCAAAATTTGTACACCACTTACTATTCTGCAGTATTATAAAGAACAAATGGTATATATTTTAAACAAGCTAGGACTCATGGCCATTGTGCCATCTTGTGCCAGAACAATGGCCTACCATTGTGCTGCCACAAAGTGCCATTGTTCTAGCACAAGATGGCACAATTATGGCCAGTCCAAGCCTGATTTTTAATACACTGCATGGATTTAATTCCAACTGTCAAAATATTATACAGTACATATATGTTTTGAAAATTCAAAACATTACACACCTTCAAATTTTCCCAAATCTCTCTGTTAAGTATTTCAAAATGTGTCTATTAGATTTCGGAGCTTGGAGCAAATACACAATACAGTGTGCAATTATTTAAATTACATTAAAATTAGCGAGTCAAGTCAAAAAGCACTGAACTGAACTTAACCGAAGGTAATGGCTACTCGTACGGTAGCCGTACGACGCTATAGTCTCTTAGAATTCAACGAAATGCGTGTAAATATCACCAAAATCCTAAACCTAACCCTAATCCTAACCAAATTGCTAACCCTAACCAAAAAAAACTATGCAGAAAAGGCAAATTAATTGCTCAACACAGACGGACCGGTGAGTCGCCGTGACAATCACAATGTACATATTACATTTTTATAATCCTTTTACCTTTTACTTGTGTCTGTCTTTGATTATCTTGTCCTTCAACACTACAGTTTCTGCTTGAAATCAGCTGATAATGTTAGACTATTATCCTTCATCCTATGATTTTGTGAGGAAATGGCTGGTTTTTATGGCAATATAAATTTCGCCGTCGGCAAATGGCGGCTTTCTTCCGGAAAGCGGTTCGTCGCGCTGGCGTCAATTTAAATTTAAATTACGCCAAATTTAACGCACAAAAAAAACGTTTCAATACCGTTTCAATTTTTGCATTCGCAATCATGAGACGGTTGCAATTTAAATTTTATTCCAATGCAGAGGTCTACCAATCAGCTTCTGTCTATATCTAGTTACCAGGGCCACATTTTCCGATGCCGCGCATGAGGACGGTTGATCATTTATATATATATATATATATATATATATATATATATATATATATACCTATAAACTGGATCCTAGATCTAGGAACCGCTTGGATCTCGTGTGATAAGGGACTAAACGCCGGTCGATATTAGCACCCTCGCCCTCAGGCCTTCGGCCGGCGCATCGCGCCGGGCGAGGGGACTAGATCTGTAGGCGGAACACCACTCTTCTTTAAAACCCTGAGAATATACAAGCGTTTCGATGCCTTGCCCATCATAATATATCTATGTTTTGAGACCATTTCAGACGATCGTCTAGAATTACTCCAAGTACCTTAAAAGAACTAACACGTTCAACTTCATGCCATCAATGGTAAGAGCAGGGACATCCGGTACCTCTTTAAAAAACAGATAATCATCGATTTTATTTATTTATTTATTTAACCATCTTTAGACACGGTGGCTTATCAACCAGTATAAAAATACAAGTAAAAATATAATAAATGGTTGCTTTTCATAAGGCCGTGTGAGTGATATACAAGAAATATTGATAAATATTGACAAAATAAGATAAAAGTTACATCTAGGAATCGTAATATAAAAACTATGATAATAAGAAATTGTTTCATTTATTATTTGAGAGTAAAATTTATCATTAGGGAGACAATTCCATGCCTTTGCAGCCGCGTAGCTAAAGCTTCTTTTCATGGCATTTGTGTTAGGTTTTTACAACATCAGGTCATTACTTCTAAGATTATACATCTCACGTCTTGCAAAAGTGAACATATTCGAAATAGATTCAGGGCATTGCTTTTTAATGACACTTTCCATGTACGAAGTGATTTTGGACATCCTTCGTTTATGGAGAGGATCCCATTCTAATTTATTTAAGACCTCTTCAGATCTTACTTCATAATCATCACCAGTTATAACTCTTCCAGCCCTGTTTTGTAATTTTTGTAATTTTTCTTGAAGTGTTTTACTGCAATTTTCCCATACCATACCATTGCACAGTAATCGAAATGAGGTAAAATTAGTGTTTGATATATACATTTTTGGGAATCTCTATCAACAAATGTATTAACCTTCTTGATCATTCCTATTGTCTTAGAAACCTTTTTGCCAATGTTGTCAATTTCAGCATCCCAGTTTAATTTTTCGTCAATTATTATTCCGAGACTTTTTGTAGATGATACTCGATACTCGGATACTCGATACTCGGACGCAAGGTTACCCTTGTTGGTATGTTTCTGACGCCAACATGACATGAAATGGGATATACGCGCCGATCAATAAGATATATTGTTACAAGTAGTTGTAATTTGCTTTTGGTAGCCATTGAACTTAGTGCAAATCGTACGTTTCTCAGTAGTTGTAGTTATAGTTGGTTTGAATTCAGAAAAGGGAACTTGAATCATGTTTGCTAAATTTGCACAACGACGACGTTGTTTATGTAAGGTTGAATTTGAATCACGAATTGATATCCATACGGGGATTTGTTGACGCTCAAAACAGGGGCGGATCTAGGAATTTTTATACCTTAGTCAAAATGGCGGGGTACACATATTTAGGAGGGTACGGGGGCATTCACGATTCACCCCGGAAATTTTTTGAATTTGGGTCTCTGAAATGGCATTTGACTGATGACAGCACTCTTGAGCATTTGTTTTAATGTTTTCAAACATGTTTTTTACGAAACATTTTATTATTTTTATAGGTTTTTTTGTCCAATTCGAACTTTGATAAAACATGAATTATTTATTCTCGACTTACTTTTCATACACCAGGTCGTATTTCATACACCAGACAACGAGGTTCAACAACAATCGGTCAATATGAAGTTTAAACCTTTTAAAAGTCAATACGAAACGCTTACATATAGGTTACACGGCACCCGTAAACTGAAATTGAATATCGCTTAATCTTAATCATCGTTTTGTCGACGGTATATATGTAAATATATGTTATATGGTAATTGAGCAACGATTACGGCCAGAGACGCACAATTCACAATAGCAATACTAGATTATCAATACACTAGTTTAAGACTAGTAAGACAGTAGTTTATCAATCAATATATACATTTACACGATCGCCGTGGCCCGTACAACCCTTGCCTTTCCGTTCGCGGACATATTTTGGATTAGTTTCTCTGTGCCAAAATTCCTGCTAAGAAAGCTTGAAGTGCTGTTTACCGCACTGAGTAGTTCGTCGACAGAACTCTTGCGCGAAACGTTGATTTGCCTCACCAGATCATCGTACACTTCTTGCAGACACTGTTCATCGTTTCTTTCAACAGTTTCGTAAAAACTCGCCACAGATCGGTCAAATTGGCCGATCACCATGGAGATCGGTGTATTTACCAATCAAATAGCTGGAAAATGACTCAAATCGGTCAAAGCTCATGCGGAAGATAGCTGAGAAGAACACTGCTCACATTGTTATTTGTACCTCCTCCGCAGTTTTTGTTGGGCAAGAAGGGCGCGGGCAGGAAAGACGCGGGCGAGAGAGCCTGTGCCGTCAGTACCGATGAATCACGAATGATTATGAAACAACTGGACCTTGTTGTAATTGCGAAAATTTTACAGCGACTGCTAAAGGTCGATTCGGAATTTTTTGACCGGTTTGACGTACGCTAAATTCGCCCCTGGCTCAAAATCACACGAAGGGCTATCCCTTTCTCATCTCCTCGGGCAAATTACTAATCATCACATCAAATTGTGTAAATATATCTTCAAATTTCTCACTGAGTAACCGATAGCTCGTATCACTTATTTCGAAAACATATACCCATAAAGTCACACACTAATTGTTTTGCGTCGCCTGTGGTTACGAAGCAATTAACGCTTTCGTAACCGAGACGTGTTCGGCAAGCCATTGGAGTCTAGCTTCGGACTCGTTGGAAAGATCAACTTGCAAACTCTCTAAATCCAACGTCGCAAAATAGGGGTAGAATTTGTCGGCTGGTTCAAACTCAAACTCCATATCTTCGAACTCTTCGAATACCCTCTTTTTTAACAGGTAGGTACGGCCAGGAAATTTATGTTTGACGTTGGTGTCACATGTTTGTTCATGGCGTATCAATCGGTAAGGTTTGGTAAAAAAAATTTGTCGCATTTCGAGCACACGAAACACTCACTATAATAAACTACTACTCCTATGGTCTAGCAAACTCACTGCTCTGGTATTACGTAAACTACTAGTACTAGAAATACGTATGCGCAACAACCCCTCGCCCTATTGCTGTTTGAAATTTACAGTACAGTACCTCTTTTAGTTCTAAATTACTTGAATTAGATAATAGCCACTTTGCCAAACTACTGTAAATAAATTTCCAGTGGACAATATCTCTCAGAGCTTTGTATTGTCTGAATTTAATTGTTTCATAGGACATCAAAATAAATACATGCAGCCCAATTAAACTTTTTAATTTTTGAGTGCAGCAACAGTATAGTGGGGGGTCTACTGCTGTTTCTACCATCAATCCCTAAGAAAGAAATTACTTTTATCACAATATTGATGACTCACGAAATAATCAATGCAGTATTTTGTAGACACCAAAGGCTGTTGAAGGAAGAAAGTGCATCTCTATCAATGGCATGCATATAGTGCAAATGTATAGGGGTCCATTCAAATTAGATTTACTACGACGTATTAGGGATTCTAGTTCATTCTACTCCAATTGTTGGTGTGGATAGATTATATACAGTAAGTTGATAATTCTCCCCACATTGGACTACTGTGATGTGGAGCTGGCAGGAATATGGATAACTAAATATTGATGGTCATAATCAGAGGTCTCTATGCATATCAGGGAAACTGATCTTTCCTAAGTCGGGACTTGAAACTGATTGGTTAGTAGAAATCCCAAGTTTTGTACCTCTTGTATTAGAAGCAAGTTACATTGTGTAATGCTAGTTAGGAAATTGCATGGCATTTTAACATCATATCTACCAGTAAAGAGCTATTTTCCATGTTTCAATTAATCTGTTCATACATGTTATAGCACCATTATCTATTGCCTTAATTAACAATATGTGAAGGATATACAACTTTTGAGTTAAAATAATTTTTTGTAACATTGTACTGTAACATTGTACTGTACATTTGTAAATATCTGTTGAAATTTGTAACAACTGTAATTTGTTAGAAAACAAGACCCCCATATATTGATACCACTGTTAGCATTGAAGGGGCTATCCTGTATAAATATTATTGTATTATTATTATTATTATTAATACTACTAATAATAATGCATTAACAATAATACTACTAATAATAATGCCTAATGCAGATTACAGATACCATATTTGCCATGTAACAAAACATATATATGGCATTGTGTACTATAGTATCTAAATTATATCACCGTGCACATATATATTATAACCTATATTCAGAATCACGGTGGGCACGGAGGCCTCTTTATATGGCAAGGGTCTGCCATACTTATGATCAGCGGAGTATCAAATAAGTCAAAAAAATTATATTCAAAATGGCGGCTTTGCCAATGTATTGCCAACATATTGATGTTCATTGATCTTGGAACCGAACCTTTATTTGCTCAAACGAACTGTTTGGGATTTGGCCGGTAACATCGTCGTATTTGTTTTTCAAGCAACCGCTCAAAATTCTCCTTAACGCAAGAATACATGTGGATTGTTTCTATTATGGACGTCTAGAAGAAAGCAAGCTTTTGATCGAAAAAATCCGTATTTAACTCAAAAGAAGTCTGACCTTAGTGAAAGTGCGATGGAGTCCCGGTTTAAAAAGACACTTCAAGGGAGATTGGAAGTTATCGTTAGCCCAGAAACGGATTTTTCTTTTATTAATTATTTATTGTATAAAATCATCTGAATTTACTATATTATATATTATGTTCATTTGGATTGCATTAGTTATGTTTTGCAATGAAGACCAGATTTAGACCGCAGGAGGATGTTGCTTATACCCAGGATAAATGTATATCCAGTGGATAAGTCCTATCCAGCAGATATATTTTCATCTGAGATGGCCATCTGAGAAAAAATTGCAAATGAATACATGACATGTTGAAAACAACATATTCACTTCCATATTTTTTCTCAGATGACTATTAAGTGGCTACATAATAAATTGGCTTGATACCGATGGGACCTATCAACTGGATATGTTACTGTATCTGCACTTCAGACAACCAGCCCTGGTCTTAAGACTTTAATAAAATATCCTTGTAAATTTGGACTCCTCGTTAACTGATTTGGGCCCCTTTCCAAACAGTTTGGTACCTTGGTTGATTAAACTGCCAAAAAGTAAAAACATTAAATACTGGTACAAGATCACATTTTCCAGTTTAAATTTGTTTTATTAAAATAATACAGTTAGTACAACATGTAACAAACTTGATATCATTATACTTTTACATCAGGCTAACCAGGCATCTCCATTCTCCATGTGATCAGGATATTTGATGTGTACTTTTTATATAATATATGAAATATGTAACTGAGGAAATTGTTTGAATAACTTACAAATATTATAAGTAAATACAAAAATGCCATGTCTCGTATACAAATAGAATGAAACATGTTGCAACCAGAATCACATCAATATATTCCAGGGTTGAAATGCCTCAGAGTTGGGTGACTTCTTACAAATAATTTCCTTTAGTTATTACACCATCACACTTTCCTCACACCAATGTAATGAATCCGACCCAGAATTTGGACTTGCTCTCACTTCTTTTGTCAACTGTAAAACAATTAAAGTAAAATAATCATCATTTATTCCAAAAGTTGGCTATCGACTATAATTTCCCCCATTCATACACTTTCCTCAAACTGCCTATGGTACAAATGGGAGCAGTAACAACAGGTCTGTTGACTGATGCTCTTTTCAAAGCCACAAAAACAGGATTCATAATGTGTTACCCTTACAGGTATTATATACACCTGCTTGTGGTTACAGTTATCTCTTACATCATAACACTCTTTAGGAAGCCAAATCAGATGAACAAATTAATGCCGAAAGATTTGCATTCACTATTGGACATAATTTGTATTTTTCTATACCTCCTTGGAAACAGTAATGAAACCTAATCCATATTTCTCAAACACTTAAAATGCACTAACAGGTATAATACCTATATGCCCAATAGTGCAGGTAGTAGGTGCAACTGTATTAAATAAACACTGCAGACAGGGTTGTAGCTATGGTGGGCGGCGCTGGGCGGGCCAGCCCACCACTCTTGGTCGATATCAGCCCTGCCGCCCAGCACAGAATTCACTAAATCAAATAGTAAATATATCAATATTTTAGTGCTTTTCATTCAAAAATAAAGTATTTTGTGTCATTTTGTGATTTGCAACGCATATTTAATCACAATTTTCATGTAAACTCCACGATTAGTTCAAAAATAGATGCGTAGTACTCTTTTCGCGGTGTTCTTTGAAATTAACATTAATTCTTAGAAAACCGCTGAGTTAGAGGTCTGGGACTAGTGCCAATTGTTTGTTTCACATTGACTTACCATATTCATTCATCCATGTGTGCTTGACCGCACTTTATTATTATATTACCGGTCCGCCCTGTTTCGCTCGCATCCGCGTCGGGCCATCGGCACATCGCCATGAGCCCACCACTAAAATTGGTCTTGCTACAACCCTGACTGCAGATATACATGGAAAAAGTTTGAACAGTGTGCTTGAGGTCAGCAAGATTTTGCACACTAACATGCATGACGCATGAAAATATTGAAACACACTGTCATAACTACAGACACAAATAAGCTAAAATATGAAGACGCAATGTTTGTGTTGGACCATTTTGAGTTTATATTGGTATCACTGATTTCATCTTAGCTGGACACTAGGCTAGTGTGGTTAATTTTTATTAATTTGAGGAATTTTTATTTCAATTCACTTCACTTGAAATCCTATCTAGACCAAGGTGGGATTTCACCATATCAGACTAGCTCCAGTTTCCCATATGAACACAAAAACAATTGTCCATATAGAATAACAAGAACTCAATTATCTCACTTGAATGGGTCATCCTGGCTCATAACTATGAACAGGCTAGATCAACCTTATCGGTATGATAATCAATGGTCATTTTTCTTTGCCAATGGCATCTGGAAATTCAACTGATCATAAATTTTAGAATTTGTTTTGCAATAATATTAATATCATGCTGTACTGTATAGGCGAACTGTATAGGTGTACTGTATGCTGTATGCTGTATGCTGTACTGCATAGGTGAACCTACATACATGTCTCTCAGTACACAAAAAAAGTGTATCCATGCTTATAAACAACAGTATGTTCCACATTGTTCAACAAATTCAGTAGACTGTAATCTACAATCTATTGCGAAAAGTATACCAAATCGTTCCCTAGTCCTTACCTTTATTTTAGCACAGTCATTGATCACACATCTTCAATAAACGTTGCCACAACCACACCTCAAGACCCCCTCACAAACAGCGATGGGAAAACCATCTAGCCCTGTCAATAACAAATAGTACGGGTTTAAAAACGAGAACAACAAGTAAATGTTTGACTTAAATGAAACACAAAAAACATACGATTGTTACCTGATTATTTTTCCTACTGTACAATGCAAAATATCCCTCGTACGTACTGCATTGAAAATTCCTTTTGAAGCCAAAGTTTGGTAAACGACGCAGATTCTCGCTTTATACAAGGAATCGAGTTAACGCTTTACAAACAGCAGTCGGTTTTCTTGTAAAATCCGTTGACAGTTGGACGTATTTGATATCATTCGAAAGCGCAGAGATTTTTCATTTGTTTTATGAAGAAATCGCTTCTTAAAACGCGAAAGGAACGCTGGGATACATTGACAAAATCATGGATTTGCATAACAAATTATTGGCTCAGGTACCCCCCGCGAAGCCATAATTCAGACGCGATTTTGCCGACGCTTTAGATTTCCTAATTTTCCGCCGGTGTGCCCACCGTGAATGCCATGCCTAGTCTGCTTGTCGACAATGATCTAGCTAACACACATAGTAGTATCAACAGACCCAATATGAACATAATAATAACAAGCTGTATTTTACATTCATAGAATAAGTTGTGACCCACTAGGCCAGCTAAGTACTGTACTTCTAACATGTTCCATAATGGATGGAGTAACGTAAACACAGATTATATAATGGAATACATGCCAGTATACAAAACATGGACGTCAAGATCATATCGCCAGAAACATAATATTCCTGGTTGAAAAAATTAAAACCTTCTTATTGCCAGTGACGGCCTCTAACATATATTACCACTATGAACAAAAAACTATTAATTTTAAAAAAAAGGAAAAGATCCGTTGCAATACGTAACAAAGGCCACCAGGTTCTCCTCAGTAAGAAGAACCCCGCGAAGAACCAAACCAACAAAAAGGATAACGTGGACTGTTCAGAGCAAAACCACGGCGCGTGTTTGACAATGAGCTTGCTTGACAATCATCCATGTACTGTATTGTCTGCATGTTTCCCCCCGAGCTCTTCCTTATTCACATACAGCAGTGTGTATATTAAGTATTAACACTGACAAGTATACATAGTATTGCTTTCTTTATTGCTACAAAATTGTAGGCCAGGCCCAGGTCATAAACACAGCAATAGTATGCATGTTTTTCTCCCTAAACTACTGTATATATAGGCTAATTATCAAAACATATAGTATTTATAATTTTAATCAAATAATAAACATACTGTACATGCAATTCCAAAATTTGTACTACCACTTACTATTCTGTAGTATTATAAAGAACAAATGGTATATATTTTAAACAGGCTAGGACTGGCCATTGTGCCATCTTGTTATACATATATATGTTTTGAAAATTCAAAAGTGTACAATTATTTAAATTACATTAAACTTGGCAAGTCAAGTCAAAAAGTTAAACGATAAAGTGAAGGAACTGAAGGTAATGCTACCGTACGACGCTATAGTCTCTTAGAATTCAACGAAATGCGGGTAAATATCACCAAAATCTTAAACCTAACCAATCCTAACCAAATTGCTAACCCTCACTGAACTGAACTGAACTGAAAGTAATGGCTATTCGTACGGTAGCCGTACGACGCTATAGTCTCTTAGAATTCAACGAAATGCGGGTAAATATCACCAAAATCCTAAACCTAACCCTAATCCTAACCAAATTGCTAACCCTAACCAAAATGCAGAAAAGGCAAATTAATTCCTCAACACAGACCGGTGAGTCGGTGACAATCACAATGTACATAATTATAATAGTCCTTTTACCTTTTTCTTGTGTCTGTCTTTGATTATCTTGTCCAGGAAATGGCTGGTTTTTATGGCAATATAACTTTCAATGGCGGCTTCTTCCGGAAAGCGGTTTGTCGCGCTGGCGTCAATTACATTTAAATTACGCCAAATTTAACGCACCAAAAAAACCGTTTCAATACCGTTTCAATTTTTGCATTCGCAATCATGTGACGGTTGCAATTTAAATATTAATTCAAATGCAGAGGTCTACCAATGAGCATCTGTCTATATCTAGTTACCAGGGGCCAAATATTCCGATGCCGCGCATGAGGACGGTTGATCATGTATATATATATATATATATATATATATATATATATATATATATATATATATATATATATATATATATATATATATATATATATATATATATATATATATATATATATATATATATATATATATATATATATATATATAACCCGATCCGAGATCAGGAACAGCTTGGATCTCGCGTGATAAGGGACTAAACGCCGGTAGATATTATCACCCTCGCCCTCAGGCCATGGGCGAGGGGATAACCGCATTGGTACGAGGCTGTACTATCTCCACTGCGACTTTGATTTCAATAAGCCCACCACCTGTTTTTGTAATTTTGCGCAATATCACAACTGCCTTGGATTTCGAGGCAGCACTTCCCTTGCGATAGTAACTTCTAGTATATAAGTAAGTTTACTAGCTTCTGTAATATTACCTTGATAAAGGAGAAAGACCCCGAAACGTTGGTCTGCAATACATTTTTAAAGTTAAGTGTTTTATTTATTTATTTATTTTTAATTTTTTATTTATTTTTATTTATTTTTTTATTTATTTATTTTTTATTTTTTATTTTTTTTAATTTTTTATATATATATATATATATATATCAGGCGGTAGTCGCACTACGACCGTAATGCATTATTTTTTTGGTTTTCTTCAAGATGGCGGATTCGGAACAGAAAGACAGGTAAGTTTCGAATTGATTTTCTATTTATATTCAGAGTTTTTACTTTGGAATTCTGACTTAAAAGAAAGCTACACATCAGATCTTTATCTCTTCGTACTTTTTAAATCGATAACGTTTGGAATTCTATCAAAAATATCATGTCATTTCAAACCCTTGTATTTTGCCCGATTTCAAAGGTTTATTTTATATTTGCGTATAGCAGGTTAACTGTGCATGAACCAGGTTCAAGTTTGCACTTTATGTGATCTACGATAATTATTTGTGTCCTTTATATGGTAGCGCCCCCTAGCGCCCCTTGAATTTGTACCTTTTGGGGACATTCATTTCATGCTATTTTCTGTGCTGATTTTAATAGGTCTTCTTGCGAAGATCTGTCAAGTTCTACTGCCATGTTGGGAAAGCGGTCATGCATTCCAGAGGGGAATACGCCTGGGAAAAAGAAGACAAAGATGAAGAGAAATGGGAAAGGCAACACAGTGAAAAAGTCATTGTTTGATAATAACATGAATCAGGGGATGGCCAAAAATGTGTCAATGGCAATTATAATTGGGTGACTGCAGAATTGGCTACATTGGTTCAGCACATATGCTTGTATTGGGATGGTGCACACACCGATAAATGGCCGAAAACAAAAAACATGAAGTTTTGGAATGAATGTGCAATATCTGTTAATAAAATGTGTATTGCTTCTCGAACAGGTTGGTTATTTCCATCTCCAGTTGTATATAATTTCATAATTTATTGTTGTAGCTTGTATTTTGCAGTCTGTATAGATGGTATATTGCAGGTTTCTGTACAGTTAACAGTGGAAAAGATTATCACTCTTTGGGGTTTTTGTTCAAAAGAAATTAATGTTGAAGGTTTTTGGAGTTTGCAATTTCCAGCAAAAATCATTAACATATTTAGACATTAATATAGGCTGGAGCAGTTGCAAAAAAGTGCAACCATCGGCCATCGCCCTTCTGACAACAGGTGCCCAATGTGTGTTTATAACAAGTATGGAATTTTCAATGGGTTCTATAAAATATATGCAACAATATAATATTGTTTCAATTGGTATCTTTACACCAGAGGTTTCATACGTAAATACGAAGTTGGTAACAAACTTGCAGAACTTCAAACCTCCTGTGTAAAGTCAGTTGAAAATGACAGTAATAGGGAGGGGGAGTTGAACTTGCTTGTTGTTCAATCAGTACTTAATGAATTTAATTACTTTTGTAGGCTCATCATGTAGGAGTAAAATCTCAAAATTTTTGGTTAAAGAGTTTGCAACATTGTCTGATGCAGAGGAATTCTATAATATTGACTATGTTACCAGTGTAACCAATTCCAAAGAATTTGTTTCCAATTCAACCATCAAAGCAGACCACCAGTGAAATAAATGAATGTTTATCACCGATTTTTAGCTGTTCACCCCAGAAAGCAACTAAGGTATCCTTGGGAGATACAATTCAAAACTTCATCTCTTCTTTTCAAAATACAATGTCAGAACGTCTTCAAAAGCAATTATTACAACATTTGTTTAAACATTTGGTTGTCAGCTCTGGTCGGAATTCGTTTTATTCATTTGTGCAACATGATTTCTTGACACAAGTCTTTCAGCAATGAGAGTGTTGTTCGACGAAGGCAAGCATAACCTTGTTTACCATATCTCCAAGTGTTTCAATCGTGAGCATGAAAAAGCAGAAACCCGAATGCCAATTGACAGGATGTCCTTTGGTTTAATCGATTATAATGTTCGGTTTTTTTCAGCATCATCATCACAGAAACAAAGCAATGCACATGTCAGTGAACTTATGAGCATTTAGGTTTAAATGTTTCAAGACTTTTTCCAGCTCCACAAAGTCACCTGTCCCATTTGTTTGTTGCTTAAACAGCACCTGAAATATCATAATAGATAATTTATACTTGCTTACGTAGAAAATACAAGCTTGAAAAGGTCTATTATTCATGTGCAAAAAATTAAGTTTCATGGTCACAGCATTGTTGCATAGGTAATGATTACTTTAATTTGAAAGCTTTACTGAACAGTTTGAGGGTTTTCCCCAGCACTGTCAAAACTAACTGTATTCTATATATACCTTTTTACACTGATATGCAAGCAAATCTGAGTCTTCAGACACAGCAAAATCAGCATATCCTTTATTTACAAGGAAGGTAATCTGGGCATCTGCTTCATATGGTGCCATTATATAGGGAATGTCTCTTTCACAGCAAATCTAAATGTCAAAATGGACTAAGTAAATCTGTTTCAAAACAAATCCTTGTTAACTCATTAGCTGGCATTGACAGTTATGGGTTAATAAAACTATCTATCAGTGTCTATTGGCCAGATGCACCTACAATGCAGGCCCTACATTAGTATAATTGTAATCTGTCTAATGCCAGATTATTTTACTCTGTCTAATGCATGTTTCATTGTCTTTCCCCTCCTTGGGGACCCCAGGTAATAGTGGGGCCTATGCAAAAACTTATTTATAATGCCACACTATTTCCCCACCCCACAGGCTATATTATTTTGCAAAGTCCCCACCCCCATACCTGGTTGTCTGCATGGTCATATATAAAAAAACAATAGAAAACAATGACTTATTTGTAAAGTCCCTTCATTTCCCCGAGATGTCGGGGCAATGCGCATAGACCCCACATACATTTTCCCGCATCTTGGGTAAAAATTACATCCAAAGTCCTACAAAGCCATCAAATTGCCCCACCACAGCCCGGAGTCCCCAGGGTGGGGAAAGCTGATAACACGCACATAATACCAGACGATTTTATTCGTCAGTTGAGGAGTATTGCCATTGATGAGTTAAAATATCTATTTTGCTATAGACATGCAGCTAGTACATATTCTTGACTTGCCAACATAACCAATCCCTTACAGACAATTAATTTGGGGACCAACATGGCCGCCATTCTATACAAGATAATGACATTCTTTTGTTGAAATGGGGAACAAGTCAATAATAAGAACAAGTCAATAATAAACAAATATGACTTACATTTACCAACTTTCTTACTAATTCATTACTAATTTCGGCAGTTCTTGCCAAGGCTTTCTTCGCAGCAATTTCATCGCCTAGTGTTGTGAAATAGGTGGCATTTTCACGATCTTTGCTCCTCTGTCTATACAAATACGTCCAAAAATATTTAGGCACATTTTCTCCAAGAAGTGAAGAGCTCATATCTTATCTACAAGTATAATTTAAGCAGTGTAAATGGTATGAGTTATTCTTGCCTGGTACGCTTTTCGTTTTCTCTTTGCTTGGCGGGGAGAGGCAAGCCATCAAATACAATGTATGGCTCCACGTCGTTTGCCATCAAGACTCTCAGGAAAGACATATATCAATTACCCTTACAAAATACAAATTTGCACAATAATTACAATAACAATACAGTTGTAAGCTGGCAGATTGCTCACATAAATTTACAAATTTGGCGACTGAATATTAAATGCAGAAATTAAAATATATTTATGAAATATTAAATAATACAAACCTGCGATCATCGCCAAACTCCTTGAAGCTTACAGCCAACGCTTTGTGAAGCCAACACGACACATCGACTGCACAAACCTGGCCAGCAAAGTCTTTTATATTTACCCTTGTCGTTTCTTCTTTTACAAACGGCAAAAGAGTTTTTATTCCCATTGTTTCGACTATTAAACAGATATAAACCTTTCACCTCGGCGGTCAGAGGCTACTCAGAGCGCAACTGAGCGAATTTTTTTAAACCTTTGACCTTTCACCTCGGCAGTCAGAGCCACAACTGAGCGAATTTTTTATTTGCGCATGATGCATTGCGGTCGTAGTGGCGACCACCGCCTGTATATATATATATATATATATATATATATATATATATATATATATATATATATTATATATATATATATATATATATATATATATATATATATATATATATATATATATATATATATATATATATATATATATATATATATATATATATATATATATATATATATATATATATATATATATATATATATATATATATATATATATATATATATATATATATATATATATATACATGTATATATATATATATATATATATATATATATATATATATATATATATATATATATATATATATATATATATTATATATAAATATATATATATATATATATATATTTATATATATATATATATATATATATATATATATATATATATATATATATATATATATATATATATATATATATATATATATATATATATACTGTACATGTATATGTATATATATATATATATAATATATATATATATATATATACATATACATGTACAGTATATATATATATATATATATATATATATATATATATATATATATATATATATATATATATATATATATATATATATATATATATAATATATATATATATATAATATATATATATATATATATATATATTATATATATATATATATATATATATATATATATATATATATATATATATATATATATATATATATATATACTGTAAATTCAAAAGAGTCGTTTTGACCCCAAGGAGTCATTTCAGCACCTTTACTCGAAGGGTCATTTTGACCCTTCAAGGAGTGGTTTTGACTCTAAGGGTTGTTTTTGACCCCAACATGGACTCCATGAACTCTTTCTAGGAGTCATAGGACTCCTGGAGGAGTCCGATGGACTCTTTGTTAGAGTCCATAGCACTCTTTGTTGGAGTCACAGCACTCTTTGTTGGAGTCCGATGACTCTTTGTTAGAGTCATAGCACTCTTTGTTGGAGTTATTATGCTCTTTCTTGGAGTCATTGTATAGTTTTTCTTTATTTGTGGATAAGTTGAGTTAAAAATTGGTAATTTAAAATATATAAAATTATTCTATTCAAAAATATTTGAAATAATTTATGAACTATTCTGTATTCTGTTTTAGTAATGCATGAAAAACAACTGAATAGCTGATTTCACTAATATCATAAATGAAATTGAATGCATCATTGTCTTTATATATAGTTGTCTACACACCAAATCTGTCTAACATTACACCAATTCTGGTCTAAAATAATACTGAAATCCTCAGACTCCGCCAAGCTGACAACTTTGTTAAAATCTCTCTGAACATGGTATCAAAATGCCGACCGTACTTTATCCCTAACATTAGCACGTGATCAGAGTGACACGTGATGTTATGGCGCAATATTTTCGTATTCGTCGCTTCGCGATTTTACATGTTCTGCGTGCGAAGAGAAGCTCGTATCTTTTATAACTTTATTTGACGTATGAAACCTACCTAGAAGCGAGATGAAATACATATTGATCCACTGGACTCCTACCAACTAGACGACTATCCTTGCTAAAGATTTTGTTCGCGATTATGCTCGTTAATCCGAAGAAAGATGGCATGGCAGTTGATCACTGTTGTTTTCACATGAAAAGCAGTTGTTAAACGGTCAAACCGCCTAAAGGTGGCTGGAGAAAGCGTATCTGGGGCGCGTGATTGCTGCGACTGGTGAGTTGTATATAATTTGTTAATGACTTTGGTGATAATCTACTGCTCTCTTAAGTCTTATTGTTTAATAATACTTAAATCTGTGTTTCATAATTGCGAATCACCATTAATTTTGGACCGCCATTGACATTATTCGTCGAGTGAGTCGCTGTTGAAACATTTATATTGATCAGCTTTCGTCAATTGCTCATAAAAGACCTTTGAAAGTTTGCTGAAAAAGGTCTTATGAACCAGTTAAGCCCCTGAAGCTGAAGGAAAATGCACCAATATTACTGTACTAGAACTGTTTATTATATTAAATCTTGCTCTTCATCAAAGCAATTAAACTGATTTAATTCTAAAGAGAAACTGGTTGCTGGTTGGCACTTAGTTATGACAATGTTGAAGTTATAGTGAAGGAAAACTTTGAGTGTGAAGATGCAACTGAGATGGGTTGTGAAAAATATAACTTCAAGGCCTAACAACAGCTCTTGGGATTATGCAGTCCTATGACAGGAGCTTGGCAACAAGTTCAGTATTATATGATGGTGGTATTATGCCATTATGAAGTGAATGGATATTTTACTGAGAATATTTGGCATTTACACTACATGTACATTAATTGGATGACATATTAAAGGTTATAGTGAAGGAAAATTGTAAGTGTGATAAACCGACTGGAACCAGTTAAAGAAAAATGCAACTACAAGACTAGCCTGTGTCACACCCCTGACTCGTCTTGGTACGAGTAAGTACGAGTACATACTAACTAGGCTTCCTTATGGCCCTTCTACACGATACAATGCATCGTCTACGATTGTCATTCTGGCATACATTGTTGTATACGATTGTCGTACTGGCGTATGCAATTGTTTTGCACACAACATAATTCTTGTTTCTGATTCGATGGTGAATGTTGACATGCAGCGTGTACAGTTTGATCACATACACCAAGATGACAATCGTATACGACAAATCGTACCGTGTACAGATGGTCTTTTAAGTACTTTAGTCTAATATAGTTATGCATTCATGTTTAAAACCATCAGGAGCCACCTTAATTGGAGTGTAAAATGCCAAATATTCTCAGTAATAAACCCATTCACTTCATTCGTGGCATTTCCACCATGGTCGTACAGGTATATACTGAACTTGTAGCCAAGCTCCCATAGTTCAGTCGGTTAGTGTGCTGGTGTACTGTATATTGCCAGGGTCGCAGGGTTCAATTCCCAGTATTATCTAGTTTGAATTAGTTGAGGAAATATTGAAAATAATATGTATTTCCCCCTGTAGAGAGTGAAGATTTTACATTATATCTGTCAAGTTTTTTCATGGCATATTTAAGTGATATGTAGTTTCTTGTGACCGACACAATGTGCTATTTGCACATAGAAATCTATTACTGTAATTCATGAAGACTTCCAATTTATTGTCAGCCTTATTTGGAAATATATTCTGTCCCAGTTATCAGTCACAGGGAAAAGCAAGGAAGGCCATCCTGCTCTGGACTGTGTGAAGGTCAAAACTAATAATTGGTCAGGAAATTGGCTATACGGTAATTAAAAAATTGAAATTGGTTATAATTACATTACAGGCAAAAGATTGATTCACTAAGCAGAAAATGCAATTCAGATTATAATAAATATTAGTGTCCCACCCAAAAACATGGAATAAAAGCCAGGATATACAGTAATGTATGAAAAAAATGTACGAAAGGGATTCTCAATTAATGCTCAGGAGTGGCCGATAACTTACTTTAGGACTTTCCTTGGAAAAAATATGTGTTGTTATACATGTGTTTAAATTTTAACAATAAGAGACCTATTATGCCTCTCTCAAAAAGTCCCCTCAAGTCTTTAATAATACCAGGTTTTTGTTGTAATCTAAATTTAGTAACACCAAAGCCATTGGATAATTATCATTCAATGGCATCAAGACAACAAACTTAAACTAGTGGTCTGTCGCCAATGCTAATTGGCTATGCTACTATAGGTCTATTTGTGATAGACCACTTATAGTGATTAAGCACCAGTATGAAAATCCAAACAATCCAGAAACGTTGCAGTTTGTCTTTATTTTCATATGTCTTTATTTTTTTGTTTTTTAAGTTTGACTGACTAGTTTGTTGATACAAAAACAATTAACTTGTGATGAGCGTTAGACAACTTGGCTTGCATAGAACACTTGTGCCTTGTTGTCTAATTGTTAAATTGACTGGTACCGTATGTTACAGTATATTCTGCCTAATTTATCACTATGGTTCTGGATTATAGGTCAATGTTATAGGTCAAGTGAGGGGTTGATTCTGCATTCTCATCTCTATTACTTCTCTTTCATTATTTCCTTTGAAATAAAAAGTAATTAACAAAAGCAAGTATTTAGAGCTACAGTACTGTACCTCTTCACTTGAATTTTTTAAAAATACCTCTAGAAATATCTCTTTTATACCTGTAGGACTATATCCCTCTTATTAATATTTTAAAATTTATATATTTATTTATTTTCAGCTCATGTCCTGCAGCACAGAAGCATGAGGCAACAATGGCATTATGGCACAAACATGGAGAAATGAAAGGCGTGCAATTGGTAGGAAGATAAAGGATGAAAACAGTTAGAACATTTTATTGAAACAAAACATTGATAATATAACTGAAAATTTCATGTTTTTATAATGTTAATTGAATTTTTAGTGAAAATTGACACTACGTTTAGTTATTTCTTGCAAAACTCTTCCAAAGTCTTTGACACATTGACTCATGCCTTCATTAGATCTATAATTCCTCTGATGAATTACGACAGAGTAAACTAGGTCCACAGCTTAGCAGGAAATAAATAAACGTAGTGTTTCAACCGAATATCGTTACTTAGTTTTAAATGGGCTTTTAGTGAAATATGTGTGAGTTCCTAAAACAAGATGTTAATCTGGGCCAGTTGTTTGAATGTCCATTAATTTGGGCATGATAAATATCATGTTTACCTTGATTAGGACCCAGGGTTCGAATTAGTTGAGTAAAAACGATGTGCATTCATGCCCCCCCCCATTCTAGGCTATTTCTAGGCTAGGCATCAGATACTTTTGGTTGCCATTGCTACCTGTTGGTTTTAAGAGATTGGAAAGTTTTATATAAAATCACTAAAATGCGCGACAAAGATCAAATTTCGGCCACCATTTTGTGCGGGCAACTCCTGGAAATTGCGCGGGCCTGTGGCGGGGAAAGTGACTCGTTCCCAGGGCACTTTAGAGCAAACACACAAAATATGGGCGTCAATCGATTATGGCTTTTCTTTACAATTTTAATAGCAATTTTTGCGTGGCTTGCGGGAAATACACACAATTTTTCAACCTTTGGGAAATAGGACTGTTAACTTAACTTATAGTTTGTCAGAACTATTTTGTTTGTGTTCAATACTGAGATTATTTGTTTTCTGCACATCGTTTTGAAAAGTGATGTGCGACTTTTACTATTTGGGCCAAAACGATGTACAAATTGCACATTGCACACCGTTAATTCGAACCCTGTTAGGACCGATAATGTACTATTGAGAAATATTGTTTAAGTTAGATTTTAAAACCTACCAGTACAGTATGTTGTTGGCATATTTAGTTAATAAATTATTGAAAATATTGACATATTTAGTTAATAAACTATTTTACACAATCTCTATTTTTGTTTCTGTGTATACAGTATGCAATATGGATGTATCATTCAAATTACAGGAATCCTTCAAATAACATTGTTAATTTGCACAACTTATTATAGAGTAGAATGAACTTCATAAAGGGTACCAATGACTCTTCAAAGGAGTAGAAATGACCCAAAAAAGTGTAAAATTGACTCCTTAAAAGGTGTCGTCTGACCCTACATAAGTGTAGAAAATGACCAAAAAGAAGGGTCAAAATGACTCCTTCGAAGGTGTCGTCTGACCCTACATAAGAGTAAAAATGACCCAAAAGAAGAGTTAAAATGACTCCTTTAAAGGTGTCGTCTGACCCTACATAAGAGTTGAAATGACTCCTTCAAAGGTGTCAAAATGACTCCATCAAAGATTCGTCTGACCCTACATACGAGTAAAAATGACCCAAAGGAAGAGTTAAAATGACTCCTTTAAAGGTGTCGTCTGACCCTACATAAGAGTAGAAATGACTCCTTCAATGGTGTCAAAATGACTCCTTCAAATGTGTCGTTCTGACCCTACATAAGAGTAAAAATGACCCAAAGGAAGAGTTAAAATGACTCCTTTAAAGGTGTCGTCTGACCCTACATAAGAGTAGAAATGACTCCTTCAAAGGTGTCAAAATGACTCCTTCGAAGGTGTCAAAATGGACTCCTTCGAAGGTGTCAAAATGACTCTTGTAAAGGGTAGCGAAATGACTCTTTAAAGGAGTAGGCCAAAAGGAGTCAAAATGGACTCCTTCGTGGTGTCGTCCTGGGGTCAAAAAAATGACTCCTTCAAAGGAGTCAAACTGACTCTTTTGAATTTACAGTGTATATATATATATATATATATATATATATATATATATATATATATATATATATATATATATATATATATATATATATTATATATATATATATATATATATATATATATATATATATATATATATATATATATATATATATATATATATATATATATATATATATATATATATATATATCTATATATATATATATATATATATATATATATATATATATATATACAGGCGGTGGTCGCATATATATATATATATGTGTGTGTGTGTGTGTGTGTGTGAATACGTTGATGTTAGTTAGTCGTCTGATGATTGCCTCAGGCATGAAACACAGTGTTACGGCATCTGTAAAAGTTTAGATGTTACATATACTTTATAACTAGCTCTATACAAATTTTGTATCGAGCACTCTAACTTATTGGGATATTGTCCATGTTTTGGTTTATTCCTAATATTATTCGCTCTTTTTTTGTTGAGCACTCTACATTTCCCGAAAGATAAATCTAAAATGGAACAGCGGACATTCAAATACTCACTGAAAAATATACTTATACCATCGGAAAAAAAACTATACAAGAAGCGCCTGATCGAGAACGTAGATGACGTAACTAAACGAATGAGATGGAAAGCCCACTTTTTTGAGAAGGAAGAAAAACAACAACGATAACGACACAGCAACAGAAGTTTGGTTTTAAGTCAAGAAGATGCCCTCCACAAGTTAACGAAATGGAAAACTTTGAGCACGACTTGGTAGAAATGACAAGGGAATATCAAATTTCGACAAGTATACAACCAATTCCAAAGTAAATTGAAAGAAGATATCAAATCAATTAGAAACTCCACCAAAGCCTTCGTCCCTGCACGTTTGCAGCAAATAGCGTGGGGCGCGAGGACCACGCGAGTAACACGACTTGATCGGCGGAATGGCGGTCAGAAGGAGTGAACGAAATGCGAAGCGACAAAGCTGCGACATGACAACGAATCAGATATTCAGAATGCTTTTCCTCTTCGATACGCATGAGCGAAGCATTTTACAGCTGAAAGGTAAGTTATCTTGTTCTTCCGTGGTAGATACAATAATGTTCTCATTTTAACAAATTATTACAGTCTTCATCAATCATATACTGTATATATTTTAATAATATTTTGACTGTATACTGTAAGACCCTGCTGACCGTCATGGAAGTGATCTGTGATGTAGTGACGAAACTGTTGAACTGACTATAAAAGCAGATTACAGCAGAATGGACTCGTGCCTTTTACCAGTGGCAGTACATATGCCATATGGGATAATAGGCATATTATCAGATACAAGCAGTTGTGTACAGTGATAGTTAGTTCTTTGCTTTGAATGCTTTTGTTTAACAACTGATAAAAGGGTTATTTAAAAGCTAGATTGTATTTTGTGACAAATGAAATAGTATCCAGTATGTTATGAACAAGTTACATGTATCAAATATTTGATGCTTGGCAGTTGGCATGGTGGTTCCTGTTAGGCCAAGTAAAAAAAATATAGTAGTTTATCGTCCTAACTTTGAAAAAAAGGAGAATGCGGGCGCTTTTTATTTTTTTTCTTTTTTTTTTAAGATGGCTTCTCCGAAATGGCCATCACCTACCAAAACCTATTTTTAACACATATTAACTCTATTTGACGTGGTATTACAAGCACAAACAAGAATTGGATGGATTTCTCTACAACTGTTGCGATACAAGAATGCGCCAAAACCAAATTGTGGCGTTGTAAAACCAGAAATGAACCGAAAAGTCCCGAAAGTTGCCGAAAGGTAACGGAAGATACCGAAATGCACGAAAATGGCCGAAAGGTTGCTCAAAAGGCCCCAAAAACAAGACAGATTTTCGATGTAAATAAAATAAAAAATAAAATAAAATTTGATGCGGCCGGAAAAAAGGATGCGGGCGGGGACGATAAACTACTTTATTTTTTTACTTGGCCTTATAAGCATGTATAATTAAGTTTTGGTTACACCATGATATGTAAAGATATTTAATTTACTGAGCTTTCGTCCCTGAAGCTTGGAACTTCATCCGAGCAATATTGTAAAGAATTGTTGTAAAGGTTTCTCACTATCGACTTGTTTACATCCAATAATGTAAACTCAATATTGCTCTGATGAAGTCCCAAGTTTCAGGGACCGAAGCTCAGTCTAATAATCATGTGAAAGGAAAATTATGACTGATAAATTTATATTTTAAGAACCATCGTTGGACCTGTTGTGAAAAATGTAACTTACATAGAGGCTTTCAGACTAGGAGTTCAATCTGCAACGCTTCGTATAGTTGGTGTATTATAAATAAAACAGCATACATATAACTGTACTGTCTTTTTAAAACATCCACCATCTTGCCAAGCTTACCAAAAACCATCAACTTTACCATTTCTGCCAGACATGATATTATGATGAATATTTGAGGCTAGCTCCCACTACCGGTATTCTTTTGGTTGGAGATGGGAATTATTGCAATGGACAGAACTATTTTTACTATATATAGTTTACTTGAAAATATTTTGGTACCAATGTTTGGTAGTTTATATAAGGCATTAAAACATAATTTGTCTACATAGATATACCCAAATTCACAGTTTTATTATCTATTTATTCTATTTGTGCAGATTGCCTTGACTCTTCAATGTGGTAGCTAGACTTTGTCAAACTATACGGCATTATAGTGGTCAACTTCTGGCAAGTCTGTGTGGCAGTTCTTCAAAAGATCAATGACAGCTGCTTGTGTATGTATTATGTATCAATAAGATTTTTAGGCTATTAAATATTAAGAGTTTTGGAAGTTTAAATATACAAAGATGATCATATTATCAAGAGTTTGTTGGGGACCAAACATCTTCAAGATGTGAGCTCTTTCATTAAAATCAACTTCTTTTTAATGCACGTATCACTAGCTTGCTGAACTTTGTATCATAAAGTGCTTCCCATGCCAGGAAAATTGCCAATTTTACAATCTAGTTAGTTGTTGGTGATATGTGCATACTAAATATTATCATGAAAGTATTTATAGCCTATTACATGAATATTTTTATATTACATAAATCAAAAGCAATATTTGTATTAATATAAATATAAACTCTATAAATGAATAAATACCTTTATGATTCCCAATCACAAGGTTACTCTTGTTAAGATTGTGTGATACTATTTGCCTGTCTTGAGCAGGCTAGCTTGCCTCCTGAATACATATTACTAGGAGTTACTATTGCAAGGGAAGTACTGCTTCAAAAGCCATGGGAAAGCCTAATTTTTTATAACATTTCCAAAATGAAGCCACGGTAGTCACTGATCTCTGTAGTATGTACATATTTTATCAATTATTTTAATTATATTTAAATACCTGTACAGCTTACTTAAATTACAAATACTGTAACTACACTTATCTGAATATAATGCATGGTTTAATTATTGCTGTTTACCTTGGCACTCCACCGGGCAAATGTTGGTCCTGACTTCCCGGGGGTGGGGAAATTTGTTGACTGTCTGGTCCCGCAGGTATCCCGGGGGGTGGGTCCAGGGAATATAAAATCTGGCTGCAAAAGATGGCATAGAACAGAAACTAGTAGTTTCTTCAATTTTTCTGAAGAATAAAATCTTTCTAAGCTGATTCCTGTGTTTGAAGGTAATTCCATTTTAAATATTGAAAAGTATTTTAACATGTTTAACTTTTTTGTATGTATAAAAACTTTTTTAGTTTTTGTCGATTTTGTCCGTGCAGTTAAGCAATAGAAAATTTGAAAATCCGGGGGGGGGGGGGGGGGTGGTAACAGCAAGAATCGAACCATGCATAATTGGCAAGCTTTTAACTGTTCAAGTGAAATGCTGCTTCTGGACTGACGCAGAAGCAGTGGTATGAGGTTGGAGCAGTGTTCAGGATCAGGCATGCCAGCAGAATGATGCTAGAAATTTTCTATAGCATATAGCGGATCAAATAAATAGCCTGTAGAATCTACACTAACCACATATCAATTGATAAATTGTTTTGATTACTTTTCCCATTTATATCCTATTTTTTTTTATCCCTATATTTTTCGCCCGACTTACGTTTCCCGACTTAGCAACATTTCCATTCGTCTGGGAGGGGGGGGGGGGGGGGGGGGGCAGCTGCCCCCGTGTCCCAGAGACAGTGTATTAGTAAAGTGTAAACACGATCGTATAACATACGTCGATAGTTGAGGTCGATTTCAAAACGTAAGAAAACTGTGGTTTCCGTTTAATGTACAGTTAAATCGTCAGTCTTGGTATATGAGCAGCGGATTAGACTTCTCTTTATCTATTTTCAGTTCATCGCCGTTCATCGACGTTAGAATTTTACTTCGTCTCCTTGGTTACCTACTAATCCGCTGAAGATAGTTGCGGGCTCGAGTAACAAAATGGCGCTGATATTATAAACTACCACGTACAAAACGCGTTCGCTTCGCGGACAGACAAAACATTCTCAATATCATTAGAAAATCACCTAGATATATAGATTGGAACCTAACGTTTTTACAAACAAAATTAGATATCGTGTCCCTCATTGCCTCAATTTGTAGAAAATGTTAAAAACCTCGCTCAATTGTCACACCTCCGAAGTATTCGTTATTAATATTGAACAAACCAATGAAAGAAGATGTCATATCTAATTTGTTTGAACAAGTACATGTATCAAAGCATCATCACGCGCAAAATTACGCAAATTAAAGATGCTTCTGTGGGTCCGCGAGCGCTCTGTTTTTACGCGACCGATTTTTCGGCAACCGCAGCGTCACGTGACTTGTTTCCATGGCAACATAATATAAATAAAACTCGGACCATCGACATTGTTATATACCAACTACAATTGGTCAACGCAATTCGTTTTGGAATTTTTTTTCGAATTTAATGTATTTTCGGGCAGTTTGAGCAGATAAAACTAGGAACATGTACGAAATGGACAAAGCCACGCACGACAAGCTACTACACGAGAACATTCCGAAATCTTACAAGAAATGCAACAGTAACATTTACAACGAAATCAACCGAAAGGCAAAACTGATCGCATCAAGATTAGACATCCAAGAGAGAACCACAATCCTTGCCAAGCAACGAGGCTTCATCATCCTCAAGGACCAGAAGGAGAACTCAATACACCGAAATACGACTGATAAACCCAGAAAAAGCATCCTAGGACGAGTTAGCAAGCGAGTATTAGAGAGAATAAACGCATGCACGAAAGAAAAAAACCCAAGTGCACAAGTGGAAGAATACGAAAAGCGTGATAGAGTGCAGGTTCAACAATTTAAAAGACAAGGAAAATTGCAGCTTCGCACTTTTTGATATAGTTGACTTCTACGCATCGATAACGGAAGAACTGCTAACGAAAGACATAGATTATGCCAAGGAATTCGTACCGATCAGCCAGAGTGATTTGGAAATCATTATGCACGCACGCGAGTCGCTACTTTTCGAGCAATATACAGTACTGCCTAGAATTAACCTAACACTGCGGTTGGGGTTCGGTTGTGGTTGGGTTGCGGTTGGGTTCCAGTGAGATTGCGGTTCGGTTACGGTTCGTTTGCGGATCGGTTGCGGTTCGGCAGCGGTTAGGTTGCGGTGATGTTGCGGTCGACACATTCGAAAATATTTTACCTAACAACTACATTAGACGTCAAAACACATAACTCCCGAAATAAAGTTGCTTCCCTTCCTCTCTTTATTATAATGCAAGTCAACGGCCTTCGGAATTGATGTCAACACTGACTCATTGCCTGTCTGTTTGCCTGTAATTTGTCCTGATTGTCAACAAACTTAACAAGTAAGAACATTTTAATAGTGATTTAATACAATTATTGTGTAAAAAAATACCAAACAAACCCGCTTTATTGTTAAACTCGATAATGCACAATAAAGTATTAATTTTAATAATAAATAATAATAATACGTTTATTTATATAGCGCAAAATCACTAATTGCCCTAAGCGCTTCACAATTTTACAAGATAATTACACGATATTATAAGCGTAATAAGCGTTTTACAATTAAATCAAATTATTACAAATTATTGTTTCATATCATTAACTAAGCTAATCAAAAACTTCGAATAAAATGGCTATTCAAGATAAATTATACGCTAATTCTTAAAAAGGTGGGTCTTTAAAGCCCCTTTAAAACTATTTACAATAGTAGACTCTCTCAGCTAAGAGGAAGACCGTTCCATAGCTTAGGGCCTGCTATAGAACAAGCACGATCTCCGTAGGTTTTCATTTTAGTTCTACTGACTACTAGGTAGTTCTGGGAGGCTGACCTCAGTTTTCTAGAACAGTCCTTATAACTAAGTAAGTCAGCAATATAAGCAGGCACAAGGCCATTAAATCCTTTATAAACAAGAAGTACACTGTAAAAAATGACCGGTTGAAACAACCGTTTTAAATTGTTTGCAACCAATTTATTTTATGTTTTAGTTATTTTAACCAATTGTTAATTGGTCACAGTGTATGATGAACAAAATTCCAAATTGTTTTATGTTACGACCAATTTAAATTGGTCGAATTTGCCAATATTATTACAAAAATATTGATAAAAATGGATGAAATTACAATGCCCATATTTGTTCACACAGCACAATGTACAGATTGAAATGTTTTAAATTAAAGTAAAAGTCAATTTTAAGGTCTTCCATCTTGGCAGGGGCATATGCAGTATATACATCTCAGGTTTTCGGGATATTACATCTGGGTGTTTTCCGAGCATGACGATGAGTTGTAGATCTTACAGTAATTATTTCATAATTAACGGACTCTGGGCCAGGTAGCGGGTGAACATCACCACTCAGCTGGATGGAGAGAGCCAAGTAGTTGAATGTAGCATCCGAATTTGAATAATACGAAATGCGGCTTTTCTTTTTCTTTTCTCATTAATAGACAATCTTAAAAAGTAAATTCCAGGTTTTTTTCTTAAAAAGTAAATTCCAGGGTAAATTCCAGGGTTACGAAAACCTCAGGCAAATACTTTACCGTACAGACCTCGCACTCGGTTAATAAGTATTTAGTATGGTCATGTAAATAAGGCAAGTCTGTCCAAATATAAAATTGGGCAAAATGGAAGGCGAAAATTCGTCTCCCAAGACCTTCTCTTGCACGGAAAATCAACAGAAATGCTGTCATCTGCGTCCCTGATCATATACCCAACATTGTGTGATCCATTTCGATCCGATAGCGCTGTATTATTTATTAAATAGTTTATTAAGAAAACTCTCTTGCAGTTACAATAACTGAATTAACGAGCTTAATACATTAATATAAGAGCTAATCAAATCTAAGTGATTACACAATATAGATACAGAACTATTATTGCTAATCTAGTTAAAATATTTAAAAGTAAAAAAAGATTGTGCTCTCTTTGTTCTACAAGCAATAGTGTCATTAAATAAATAGAATTGTTCAGAAGACCTCCTTAAGTTAAAATTATGATTACAAACAACGGGCTTAGGTAATAAATTAAATAATGGGTGGTCCTTACACTTCATCTTGTTCATATATTTTACACACAGTAGTTCTCTTCTTGTCTTTAAGGTTGGAAGTTGTAATCGATTAAGAACCTCTGAATACGACTCATTCTCTGGGTAAATTATTTTGAATGCCTTTTTTTGCACTACCTCAATTGCATCAGACAAATAATCCGGTATACCCTGCCACACAGGAACAGCATATTCTAGCACCGGTCGTATGTACTTAGATATACTTTTAGCCTATTTACTTTGGTTGACTCCAGCTCTTCGCAAAATCCTTAAAGAATACATCTTCTTACTGGCTTTTTTAACAATGTACTCAACATGGTTATTCCACTTTAGGTCGCTGCTCATAATAACACCTAAGATCTTATAATTCTTGACTCGCTCAATAACATTGTTACCAATTTCAATCGGATGAATTAAGAAGTTAGGATTGTGTAGAAAGTTTACAAGCATCTCTGCATTTAAGGGGATTTAACTTCATGTTATGGTCCATGGCAAAATTATATATATCAGATGCAGCATAGTTGAGAAGACTAATGGGATTTCTTGGGATAATCTCCAAAGCAGACGTATCGTCAACACATTTGGTACGAAGGTTCCATTCGGAGAGCAGATTGTTGGTCATGACTATAAAGAGGACAACTCCCAGTTTGGTCCCTTGGGGTACTCCACCTTTCAGGGTCTGCCAGTCTGATAGAACTCCTCCAATTCTAACAGCTTGCTTCCGGTTTGTTAAGAAGGTGCTATCCAGCTCATAAGCGCAGGGTGGACGTTTAATTTATCCAGTTCTTGAATCAAAATGGTATGATCAATGAGATCGAACCCTTTACTAAAATCTGCGAAGAAAATCCGGGCACCTGACTCACCACTATCCATCGCCTCATAAAATGCCTGTAACATATATAGGAGGGCATTTGTTGTAGAATGTCCCTTCCGAGCGTATTGGCGGGGATCAAGCTTCTCGTTTAATTGCGGTTAAAAGTCTAGTGCACGTAAAGCCTTCCATAATCTTTGCTACTGAACAGGTAAGAGAAATTGGTCGGAGGTCATTTTCTATGGACTTAGGAGGGGTCAACTTTGGAATTGGGGTAACAAGAGAAGACTTGAGCAGTGATGGAATATACCCTTCCATCATTGATTGATTGTAAATATCTGGATGATAGGTGCTAGCTCAGGTGCAAACTCTTTGAGAAGTCTGTTTGGAATGTTGTCAGGTCCGACCGCCTTACTAACTTGGAGCGATGGATAATGCTCTAAAGACCTCGTTCTCAGTGACGAGGAGATCATGTGGGACGTCAATAGGTGGGGTTTGTGGAAGCAATGGTGGAAAGTGATCCGTAAGACCTACGAAGAAGTTATTGATCTCATTAGCTAGTGACTTGATTATTCATACCGTTATCGAGAAACTGATGATACCACTCCTGTTTACTATTTTGGCCTGTTAGCTTCTTTATTTCTCTCCACCACTTTGCAGGATTAGTTTTTTCCACTTCAACCACCTTATTTTGATAGTAGTTATATTTTGCTGCACGGATGCCACGTTGCACCTTATTCCTCCAAAATCGGTATGTTATTGAGTGCTTTCCTTGCTGAGTAAATGCAATTTGGCGTTTGCGGATCCACAATTTGATCTTACTAGTGATCCACGGTCGGTCTGTTGTTGTGTTTTTTTGACGACTCTCTGCGGAAGAAATGTGTCAATAGCTTGATTAACATCTGCCATAAAAAGTTTGAATTTATCTTCGCACGTGTTGGCACTGAGAATTGAGGTCCAATCATTTTGAGTAATCCACCGCCCTAGCGCTCTCATGCACTATCTCGCATGTCACGGATTTTAATTTTGTTATATTTACTGAATTAGTCACATGTTCAATAATTGGCTTCGCTAAAATCGCATAATGATCTGACAATCCTATCTTTGGCAGCTGGGATACATTGAAAATCTTAGGCCTGTTCGTAAGGAACCAGTCTAAGGTACCAGAATCTCGCGTTTTGAAGGTTACAAGCTGTTTAAGATGGTTCACTTGGGTGATGTCTTTTACCTTCAGTGACTGTTGAGCTGGGGTTAAAATCTCCAGTTACTATGACAAGTGCGTTTGGTTGGTTGGACAACAAGGTATCAAGATTTTTGTGTATATGTTCTCGTAGAATGATATTCTCAGGTTCTTTATTACTCGTCGAATGATATATCACACATAATACAATTGATGTAATTCCTCTTGGTAGACTGTGCGGTCTCATTGATATCCAGATTGATTCGACTTCAACCTGGTCGCAGGATTTTAAGAGTTTACATGGCACTTCATGATCCAGATAAACACATACTCCGCCACCAGAAGTACCAGTACGATCCTTGCGGAACAGATTATAGCCCAGGATAAAAATACAGGCGTCAGGAATATCTGGTGAAAGCCAGGATTCTGTTATACAAATAATTCCCGCAGAATTATACTCAGCGATTAGTTGGATTTCGTCAACTTTCTTAGCCAGTGATCTTACATTTGAAGATAGAATCGTAGGAATATCGTAAGACTTCGGATGGTTTAGTCTTCTCAAACTTCTCAAAACTCTGTGGTTTATAGCTCTCCTCGAGTTATTTTCTGCTATACATGTTGGACTATTGTACTGATGGTCATAAGTTTGATATTGTTTGTATTTACGGCGACCAATTATAGTCGCGATAGGTTTTTTAGAATGGAGATATGTCTTCCGAAATACAGGGGATTGTTCGACATAATTAAAGATAGCACTATTTGAGCTTACAATATTTGTTATACAACTCGCAATATTATGTCTTTGGCCAGTGGTGTTTGATGCTAAACGGTAGTTGCCACCTGCTTGACAAGGGTCAAGTGCTGTTGCCAGTCTGGGGGACGATGCTTTCGAATGCGATGAAGAAAATTTTCTGGACATTTTAGTTCGTACTTGTGTGATTTATTAGGTTTATTTTCATTGAAATGGCTAACTAAAGAACCATCATTTTTGTTTACATTAGTTGTCATTCTTCGTTTACCAACAAACGTTTTCCTATTACTATCACGCTGAGTGATTCTGACTGGGATTGCGGCATGATTTCTACTCGGAATCTCTTTTACGATAGGATTGATTGTATTGTAATTGCTTTGCCTTTGGGCAGGTGAAACTCTTTCTTCTGAGCCGGTTCCAGTTTGTTTACTTTTATTTCCATGCGTGCTTGGACTTGGTGGTTTACAACAATTTTGCTTACTTTTATTGTGTTCTTCTATATGTAACCTGTTGTTGGGAGAATGTAAGAGCCAGGGATGTTGGGCGTAGACGTGGTAGCTTGGTTTAATTGTTTTCTACAAAGAATTGCATTTGCATGCTTTGGTGGTTCAGCAATTTTATTAGGTATTAAATTATTATTCGTAAGCTTCGGCGATTCTGGTATCACAATAGGTGATTGTTTATCATTTAAGCTGGCTTGATGTACATTATGTAATTCAGCCTTTACAGCTTTCAGTTCTGTGTAGAGGATTAAGTGTTTTTGTTCAGATTCATCGGTTTTCTTTTGCAAAAACCGCTAACTTAGATTCAAAAGTCTGGAGTTTGGCCGTCAAGGCTTCTGTTGACTGGTTGTATGGGTCGTTACTTGACAGCTTCTCAAACTTTTGTTCTAGGTTTTGAATAGCTTGATTAAAATAAATCATACTTTCCCTAGCCTTATCAATGCTTTGTTTATTTAATAGAATTGCAGAGTTTCACTTTTGAATCGGATATAACAGCGTCAAGTTTAATTCCCTCGATTTCAGCTGTTAAACTAAAACACGAACACTCCTGATTTATACTAGGATAGGTTGTATTATCAATACCAATATTCCTTTTAGACACATTGAGGTTTTGAGAGGTGCTTATGTGGCTTGGATACGGTTGAAGTAGGATTACATTGATTATTCAACACGGCAGACCATAATATGGATTTAACATCACTGGCTCCCTCACCTTTAACTTCAAGAAATTTCTTTTTGTACAACCAATTTATTGTTACCTTTTCGTCGTTTGATATAAATACCTTCTTTTCGCCACCTGGTGATTTCCATTCGCCTTCGTTCTTCAAACTCTGTTGTACAAATTGTTTTAGGGAATGAAAGTCACCCACCCATGATATTTTAATTTTGTCAGCAACGGCGAATCAAGTCTAGCCTTTCGTGTGTTCATACAAATCGGGCCAAGTCCGTTCAAGTGCCGAGGTCAGGCAGAAGGGAAGACGAAAATTAGTCTCCCAAGGCTCTTTATTTGCACAGCAAATTCACGAAAACATTACTATCCACAATTCTGAACGTGTACTTAACATTGTGCGCCCCACTTCGATTCAAAACGCTGTGTTTACAATTAAAATAGTGAAAACGGTACAGAACCAGAAATCATGACTGCACGCCATGAGCCCGCTAGTATTATAATTTTAAGTTGCCACAAGTTCTCCCAAACGATATCACAATTCATAGCAAACGATATTATATTCTGAAGTAAGTATTATTCTACATCGCTGCCGTAACTTAGCATATTTTGACAACTTTCCCATTTCTTCGAACCGCAACAGAACTTAAACCATGTGTCAAACGACGCCAAACTTCGGAAATAAACGACATGTTCCGAACTACGCATTGCGGTTAATATTGCGGTTAGGTTACGCAAGGTTGAACCGCGGACCGACCGAGGTTCGGACGCGGTCAACCGAGGATCGACTTCGGTTGAACCGGAGATGAACCCAGGTTGAACCGCGGACGATCCTCGGATGATCGCGGATGAACCCCGGTTAACCGCGGTTTCTGTTAGATAATTTCTAGGCAGTACTGTGATGGATGGATAAAAAGGGACAGCGACAACACATTTGACGTCACAATGGGCGAGCTACGATGGAGCCGAAGTCTGTGAATTAGTAGGTATCTACATCTTGAGCATCCTGTCGCAGAATTATGGAAAGTCGCATATTGGTTTGTACAGAGACGACGGTCTGGCAGCTTTCCATAATATCAACTGGCAAGCATCCGACAAGATCCGAAAAGAAATTACAAAAATTTTCAAAGACCTCGGGCTGCAGATTACGATTCAAGTCAACCTGAAAGAAGCTAATTTCCTCGGACGTCACCTTTAACCTTCCAACCGACACCTACAAGCCTTACAAAAAACCAAACGACAACCCCTTTTTATATCCACACCAATTCTAACCACCCGCCAAGCATAATTAAACAACTACCAAAGAGCATCAGCAAGCGAATGAACAACATATCGTCAACAAAGAAATGTTCTATAAAGCAGCACGATATTGCAATGAAGCGTTAAATGCCAGTGGATACGGCGTAACTATTCAGTTCGAGCAAACTACCAACGAGGAACCCTCCACAACAGCTAAGAAGAGAAAAAGAAACATTATTTGGTTTAATCCACCGTACAGCATGAACGTTCAGACGGATGTAGGCAGGAAATTAATGTTTTACAAACTTATTAACAAGGCAAGCACTTCCCCAGCAACCATAAATTTCATAAGATTTTCAATAGGAATAATATCAAGGTCAGCTACAGCTGTATGCCAAATATGTCGCGCGTCATAAACATCGCATAACCGAAATATACTTAACAACCAGGAAGAAAGCCAAAGTAAGATATGCAACTGTAAGGTCAAGAAGGATTGCCCCCTCCAAGGAAATTTCCTAACTCGAAGCCTGGTCTACCGAGCCCATATCACAACCGATACAGACACCAACGGCACAAATTACATTGGATTAACAGAACATACCTTCAAGGACCGAATCTACAAGCATTCGAAATTTATTCCGCTACCAAAACAAAATCAACTCAATAGAACTCTCAAAACATGTTTGGAACTCACGAGAAAAAAAAACCGCTTCAAATCCTGAAATAAAGTCAATTTTAGACAGCGCGCATGCCTTCCGAAACGGATCAACACGATGTGAACTTTGCCTAGCCGAAAAAGTTTCATATCATTTTCCAAAAAAACAGACTTCTAAACAAACAAAACGAAACTTCTATCAAGCTGCCGCCACATAAACAAATACCTACTAACGTAACTTCAAAGAAACACCGCCCGACAATTAGCGCTTTTGATCCATGCCGCGCGAATTGTATATAATTCAGTAAATACGTTGATGTTAGTTAGTTGTCTGATGATTGCCTCGTGCATGAAACGCAGTGTTATGGCATCTGTAAAAGTTTCAGATTTCACATTATACTTTATAACTAGCTCTACACATTTTGTATCGAGCACTCTTACTTATTGGGATGTTGTCCA
>JAYKKM010000022.1:0-100138 GCA_035772405.1 Chrysogorgia sp. JL179-B06 | reverse complement strand
ACATCCAAAAATTTGGCAAAAATGGCCAATATTTGGACAAAAAGTAAAGGGGTTAACCTTAACTTTTGACGATTTTCGACCATTTTTAACTTGTCAAAATAAGCTTAAAATATGAAAAAATATAGCCTAAATTAATGCCTTAGGTATTAATATGAGCAGAAAACTAGCGTAAATTTAGTCATTTTTGGACATCCAAAAATTTGGCAAAAATGGCCAAATTTGAACAAAAATGTAAAGGGGTTAACCTTAACTTTATGACGATTTTCGACCATTTTTAACTTGTCAAAATAAGCTTAAAATATGAAAATATAGCCAAAATAATGCCTTAGGTATTAATATGAGCAGAAACTAGCGTAAATTTAGTCATTTTTGGACATCCAAAAATTTGGCAAAAATGGCCAAATTTGGACAAAAAGTAAAGGGGTTAACCTTAACTTTTTGACGATTTTCGACCATTTTTAACTTGTCAAAATAAGCTTAAAATATGAAAATACAGCCTAAATAATGCCTTAGGTATTAATATGAGCAGAAACTAGCGTAAATTTAGTCATTTTTGGCTAGAAAAATATGAAAATATAGCCTAAATGATGCCTTAGGTAATAATATGAGTTCAGGGAAACTAAGCGATTAAAAAATATTGAAGTCATTTTTATGGACATTCAAAATTATTGGCAAAAATGGCCAAATTTAAAAAAAGGGACAAAGGACAAAAAGTAAAGGGGTTAACCTTAACTTTTTGACGATTTTCGACCATTTTTAACTTGTCAAAATAAGCTTAAAATATGAAAATATAGCCTAAATAATGCCTTAGGTATTAATATGAGCAGAAACTAGCGTAAATTTAGTCATTTTTGGACATCCAAAAATTTGGCAAAAATGGCCAAATTTGGACAAAAAGTAAAGGGGTTAACCTTAACTTTTTGACGATTTTCGACCATTTTTAACTTGTCAAAATAAGCTTAAAATATGAAAATATAGCCTAAATAATGCCTTAGGTATTAATATGAGCAGAAACTAGCGTAAATTTAGTCATTTTTGGACATCCAAAAAATTTGGCAAAAATGGCCAAATTTGGACAAAAAGTAAAGGGGTTAACCTTAACTTTTTGACGATTTTCGACCATTTTTAACTTGTCAAAATAAGCTTAAAATATGAAAATATAGCCTAAATAATGCCTTAGGTATTAATATGAGCAGAAACTAGCGTACATTTAGTCATTTTTGGACATCCAAAAATTTGGCAAAAATGGCCAAATTTGGACAAAAGTAAAGGGGTTAACCTTAACTTTTTGACGATTTTCGACCATTTTTAACTTGTCAAAATAAGCTTAAAATATGAAAATATAGCCTAAATAATGCCTTAGGTATTAATATGAGCAGAAACTAGCGTAAATTTAGTCATTTTTGGACATCCAAAAATTTGGCAAAAATGGCCAAATTTGGACAAAAAGTAAAGGGGTTAACCTTAACTTTTTTGACGATTTTCGACCATTTTTAACTTGTCAAAATAAGCTTAAAATATGAAAATATAGCCTAAATAATGCCTTAGGTATTAATATGAGCAGAAACTAGCGTAAATTTAGTCATTTTTGGACATCCAAAAATTTGGCAAAAATGGCCAAATTTGGACAAAAAGTAAAGGGGTTAACCTTAACTTTTTGACGATTTTCGACCATTTTTAACTTGTCAAAATAAGCTTAAAATATGAAAATATAGCCTAAATAATGCCTTAGGTATTAATATGAGCAGAAACTAGCGTAAATTTAGTCATTTTTGGACATCCAAAAAATTTTGGCAAAAATGGCCAAATTTGGACAAAAAGTAAAGGGGTTAACCTTAACTTTTTGACGATTTTCGACCATTTTTAACTTGTCAAAATAAGCTTAAAATATGAAAATATAGCCTAAATAATGCCTTAGGTATTAATATGAGCAGAAACTAGCGTAAATTTAGTCATTTTTGGACATCCAAAAATTTGGCAAAAATGGCCAAATTTGGACAAAAAGTAAAGGGTTAACCTTAACTTTTTGACGATTTTCGACCATTTTTAACTTGTCAAAATAAGCTTAAAATATGAAAATATAGCCTAAATAATGCCTTAGGTATTAATATGAGCAGAAACTAGCGTACATTTAGTCATTTTTGGACATCCAAAAATTTGGCAAAAATGGCCAAATTTGGACAAAAAGTAAAGGGGTTAACCTTAACTTTTTGACGATTTTCGACCATTTTTAACTTGTCAAAATAAGCTTAAAATATGAAAATATAGCCTAAATAATGCCTTAGGTATTAATATGAGCAGAAACTAGCGTAAATTTAGTCATTTTTGGACATCCAAAAATTTGGCAAAAATGGCCAAATTTGGACAAAAAGTAAAGGGGTTAACCTTAACTTTTTGACGATTTTCGACCATTTTTAACTTGTCAAAATAAGCTTAAAATATGAAAATATAGCCTAAATAATGCCTTAGGTATTAATATGAGCAGAAACTAGCGTACATTTAGTCATTTTTGGACATCCAAAAATTTGGCAAAAATGGCCAAATTTGGACAAAAAGTAAAGGGGTTAACCTTAACTTTTTGACGATTTTCGACCATTTTTAACTTGTCAAAATAAGCTTAAAATATGAAAATATAGCCTAAATAATGCCTTAGGTATTAATATGAGCAGAAACTAGCGTAAATTTAGTCATTTTTGGACATCCAAAAATTTGGCAAAAATGGCCAAATTTGGACAAAAAGTAAAGGGGTTAACCTTAACTTTTTGACGATTTTCGACCATTTTTAACTTGTCAAAATAAGCTTAAAATATGAAAATATAGCCTAAATAATGCCTTAGGTATTAATATGAGCAGAAACTAGCGTACATTTAGTCATTTTTGGACATCCAAAAATTTGGCAAAAATGGCCAAATTTGGACAAAAAGTTAAAGGGGTTAACCTTAACTTTTTGACGATTTTCGACCATTTTTAACTTGTCAAAATAAGCTTAAAATATGGAAATATAGCCTAAATAATGCCTTAGGTATTAATATGAGCAGAAACTAGCGTAGCAATTTAGTCATTTTTTGGACATCCAAAAATTTGGCAAAAATGGCCAAATTTGGACAAAAAGTAAAGGGTTAACCTTAACTTTTTGACGATTTTCGACCATTTTTAACTTGTCAAAATAAGCTTAAAATATGAAAATATAGCCTAAATAATGCCTTAGGTATTAATATGAGCAGAAACTAGCGTAAATTTAGTCATTTTTGGACATCCAAAAATTTTGGCAAAAATGGCCAAATTTGGACAAAAAGTAAAGGGGTTAACCTTAACTTTTTGACGATTTTCGACCATTTTTAACTTGTCAAAATAAGCTTAAAATATGAAAATATAGCCTAAATAATGCCTTAGGTATTAATATGAGCAGAAACTAGCGTACATTTAGTCATTTTTGGACATCCAAAAATTTGGCAAAAATGGCCAAATTTGGACAAAAAGTAAAGGGGTTAACCTTAACTTTTTGACGATTTTCGACCATTTTTAACTTGTCAAAATAAGCTTTAAAATATGAAAATATAGCCTAAATAATGCCTTAGGTATTAATATGAGCAGAAACTAGCGTAAATTTAGTCATTTTTGGACATCCAAAAATTTGGCAAAAATGGCCAAATTTGGACAAAAAGTAAAGGGGTTAACCTTAACTTTTTGACGATTTTCGACCATTTTTAACTTGTCAAAATAAGCTTAAAATATGAAAATATAGCCTAAATAATGCCTTAGGTATTAATATGAGCAGAAACTAGCGTACATTTAGTCATTTTTGGACATCCAAAAATTTGGCAAAAATGGCCAAATTTGGACAAAAAGTAAAGGGGTTAACCTTAACTTTTTGACGATTTTCGACCATTTTTAACTTGTCAAAATAAGCTTAAAATATGAAAATATAGCCTAAATAATGCCTTAGGTATTAATATGAGCAGAAACTAGCGTACATTTAGTCATTTTTGGACATCCAAAAATTTGGCAAAAAATGGCCAAATTTGGACAAAAAGTAAAGGGGTTAACCTTAACTTTTTGACGATTTTCGACCATTTTTAACTTGTCAAAATAAGCTTAAAATATGAAAATATAGCCTAAATAATGCCTTAGGTATTAATATGAGCAGAAACTAGCGTACATTTAGTCATTTTTGGACATCCAAAAATTTGGCAAAAATGGCCAAATTTGGACAAAAAGTAAAGGGGTTAACCTTAACTTTTTGACGATTTTCGACCATTTTTAACTTGTCAAAATAAGCTTAAAATATGAAAATATAGCCTAAATAATGCCTTAGGTATTAATATGAGCAGAAACTAGCGTACATTTAGTCATTTTTGGACATCCAAAAATTTGGCAAAAATGGCCAAATTTGGACAAAAAGTAAAGGGGTTAACCTTAACTTTTTGACGATTTTCGACCATTTTTAACTTGTCAAAATAAGCTTAAAATATGAAAATATAGCCTAAATAATGCCTTAGGTATTAATATGAGCAGAAACTAGCGTACATTTAGTCATTTTTGGACATCCAAAAATTTGGCAAAAATGGCCAAATTTGGACAAAAAGTAAAGGGGTTAACCTTAACTTTTTGACGATTTTCGACCATTTTTAACTTGTCAAAATAAGCTTAAAATATGAAAATATAGCCTAAATAATGCCTTAGGTATTAATATGAGCAGAAACTAGCGTACATTTAGTCATTTTTGGACATCCAAAAATTTGGCAAAAATGGCCAAATTTGGACAAAAAGTAAAGGGGTTAACCTTAACTTTTTGACGATTTTCGACCATTTTTAACTTGTCAAAATAAGCTTAAAATATGAAAATATAGCCTAAATAATGCCTTAGGTATTAATATGAGCAGAAACTAGCGTACATTTAGTCATTTTTGGACATCCAAAAATTGGCAAAAATGGCCAAATTTGGACAAAAAGTAAAGGGGTTAACCTTAACTTTTTGACGATTTTCGACCATTTTTAACTTGTCAAAATAAGCTTAAAATATGAAAATATAGCCTAAATAATGCCTTAGGTATTAATATGAGCAGAAAACTAGCGTAAATTTAGTCATTTTTGGACATCCAAAAATTTGGCAAAAATGGCCAAATTTGGACAAAAAGTAAAGGGGTTAACCTTAACTTTTTGACGATTTTCGACCATTTTTAACTTGTCAAAATAAGCTTAAAATATGAAAATATAGCCTAAATAATGCCTTAGGTATTAATATGAGCAGAAACTAGCGTAAATTTAGTCATTTTTGGACATCCAAAAATTTGGCAAAAATGGCCAAATTTGGACAAAAAGTAAAGGGGTTAACCTTAAACTTTTTGACGATTTTCGACCATTTTTAACTTGTCAAAATAAGCTTAAAATATGAAAATATAGCCTAAATAATGCCTTAGGTATTAATATGAGCAGAAACTAGCGTACATTTAGTCATTTTTTGGACATCCAAAAATTTGGCAAAAAATGGCCAAATTTGGACAAAAAGTAAAGGGGTTAACCTTAACTTTTTGACGATTTTCGACCATTTTTAACTTGTCAAAATAAGCTTAAAATATGAAAATATAGCCTAAATAATGCCTTAGGTATTAATATGAGCAGAAACTAGCGTAAATTTAGTCATTTTTGGACATCCAAAAATTTGGCAAAAATGGCCAAATTTGGACAAAAAGTAAAGGGGTTAACCTTAACTTTTTGACGATTTTCGACCATTTTTAACTTGTCAAAATAAGCTTAAAATATGAAAATATAGCCTAAATAATGCCTTAGGTATTAATATGAGCAGAAACTAGCGTACATTTAGTCATTTTTGGACATCCAAAAATTTGGCAAAAATGGCCAAATTTGGACAAAAAGTAAAGGGGTTAACCTTAACTTTTTGACGATTTTCGACCATTTTTAACTTGTCAAAATAAGCTTAAAATATGAAAATATAGCCTAAATAATGCCTTAGGTATTAATATGAGCAGAAACTAGCGTACATTTAGTCATTTTTGGACATCCAAAAATTTGGCAAAAATGGCCAAATTTGGAAAAAAGTAAAGGGGTTAACCTTAACTTTTTGACGATTTTCGACCATTTTTAACTTGTCAAAATAAGCTTAAAATATGAAAATATAGCCTAAATAATGCCTTAGGTATTAATATGAGCAGAAACTAGCGTACATTTAGTCATTTTTGGACATCCAAAAATTTGGCAAAAATGGCCAAATTTGGACAAAAAGTAAAGGGGTTAACCTTAACTTTTTGACGATTTTTCGACCATTTTTAACTTGTCAAAATAAGCTTAAAATATGAAAATATAGCCTAAATAATGCCTTAGGTATTAATATGAGCAGAAACTAGCGTAATTTAGTCATTTTTGGACATCCAAAATTCGGCAAAAATGGCCAAATTTGGACAAAAAGTAAAGGGGTTAACCTTAACTTTTTGACGATTTTCGACCATTTTTAACTTGTCAAAATAAGCTTAAAATATGAAAATATAGCCTAAATAATGCCTTAGGTATTAATATGAGCAGAAACTAGCGTACATTTAGTCATTTTTGGACATCCAAAATTTGGCAAAAATGGCCAAATTTGGACAAAAAGTAAAGGGGTTAACCTTAACTTTTTGACGATTTTCGACCATTTTTAACTTGTCAAAATAAGCTTAAAATATGAAAATATAGCCTAAATAATGCCTTAGGTATTAATATGAGCAGAAACTAGCGTACATTTAGTCATTTTTGGACATCCAAAAATTTGGCAAAAATGGCCAAATTTGGACAAAAAGTAAAGGGGTTAACCTTAACTTTTTGACGATTTTCGACCATTTTTAACTTGTCAAAATAAGCTTAAAATATGAAAATATAGCCTAAATAATGCCTTAGGTATTAATATGAGCAGAAACTAGCGTACATTTAGTCATTTTTGGACATCCAAAAATTTGGCAAAAATGGCCAAATTTGGACAAAAAGTAAAGGGGTTAACCTTAACTTTTTGACGATTTTCGACCATTTTTAACTTGTCAAAATAAGCTTAAAATATGAAAATATAGCCTAAATAATGCCTTAGGTATTAATATGAGCAGAAACTAGCGTACATTTAGTCATTTTTGGACATCCAAAAATTTGGCAAAAATGGCCAAATTTGGACAAAAAGTAAAGGGGTTAACCTTAACTTTTTGACGATTTTCGACCATTTTTAACTTGTCAAAATAAGCTTAAAATATGAAAATATAGCCTAAATAATGCCTTAGGTATTAATATGAGCAGAAACTAGCGTACATTTAGTCATTTTTGGACATCCAAAAATTTGGCAAAAATGGCCAAATTTGGACAAAAAGTAAAGGGGTTAACCTTAACTTTTTGACGATTTTCGACCATTTTTAACTTGTCAAAATAAGCTTAAAATATGAAAATATAGCCTAAATAATGCCTTAGGTATTAATATGAGCAGAAACTAGCGTACATTTAGTCATTTTTGGACATCCAAAAATTTGGCAAAAATGGCCAAATTTGGACAAAAAGTAAAGGGGTTAACCTTAACTTTTTGACGATTTTCGACCATTTTTAACTTGTCAAAATAAGCTTAAAATATGAAAATATAGCCTAAATAATGCCTTAGGTATTAATATGAGCAGAAACTAGCGTACATTTAGTCATTTTTGGACATCCAAAAATTTGGCAAAAATGGCCAAATTTGGACAAAAAGTAAAGGGGTTAACCTTAACTTTTTGACGATTTTCGACCATTTTTAACTTGTCAAAATAAGCTTAAAATATGAAAATATAGCCTAAATAATGCCTTAGGTATTAATATGAGCAGAAAACTAGCGTACATTTAGTCATTTTTGGACATCCAAAAATTTGGCAAAAATGGCCAAATTTGGACAAAAAGTAAAGGGGTTAACCTTAACTTTTTGACGATTTTCGACCATTTTTAACTTGTCAAAATAAGCTTAAAATATGAAAATATAGCCTAAATAATGCCTTAGGTATTAATATGAGCAGAAACTAGCGTACAATTTAGTCATTTTTGGACATCCAAAAATTTGGCAAAAATGGCCAAATTTGGACAAAAAGTAAAGGGGTTAACCTTAACTTTTTGACGATTTTCGACCATTTTTAACTTGTCAAAATAAGCTTAAAATATGAAAAATATAGCCTAAATAATGCCTTAGGTATTAATATGAGCAGAAACTAGCGTACATTTAGTCATTTTTGGACATCCAAAAATTTGGCAAAAATGGCCAAATTTGGACAAAAAGTAAAGGGGTTAACCTTAACTTTTTGACGATTTTCGACCATTTTTAACTTGTCAAAATAAGCTTAAAATATGAAAATATAGCCTAAATAATGCCTTAGGTATTAATATGAGCAGAAACTAGCGTACATTTAGTCATTTTTGGACATCCAAAAATTTGGCAAAAATGGCCAAATTTGGACAAAAGTAAAGGGGTTAACCTTAACTTTTTGACGATTTTCGACCATTTTTAACTTGTCAAAATAAGCTTAAAATATGAAAATATAGCCTAAATAATGCCTTAGGTATTAATATGAGCAGAAACTAGCGTACAATTTAGTCATTTTTGGACATCCAAAATATTTGGCAAAAATGGCCAAATTTGGACAAAAAGTAAAGGGGTTAACCTTAACTTTTTGACGATTTTCGACCATTTTTAACTTGTCAAAATAAGCTTAAAATATGAAAATATAGCCTAAATAATGCCTTAGGTATTAATATGAGCAGAAACTAGCGTACATTTAGTCATTTTTGGACATCCAAAAATTTGGCAAAAATGGCCAAATTTGGACAAAAAGTAAAGGGGTTAACCTTAACTTTTTGACGATTTTCGACCATTTTTAACTTGTCAAAATAAGCTTAAAATATGAAAATATAGCCTAAATAATGCCTTAGGTATTAATATGAGCAGAAACTAGCGTACATTTAGTCATTTTTTGGACATCCAAAAATTTGGCAAAAATGGCCAAATTTGGACAAAAAGTAAAGGGGTTAACCTTAACTTTTTGACGATTTTCGACCATTTTTAACTTGTCAAAATAAGCTTAAAATATGAAAATATAGCCTAAATAATGCCTTAGGTATTAATATGAGCAGAAACTAGCGTAAATTTAGTCATTTTTGGACATCCAAAAATTTGGCAAAAAATGGCCAAATTTGGACAAAAAGTAAAGGGGTTAACCTTAACTTTTTGACGATTTTCGACCATTTTTAACTTGTCAAAATAAGCTTAAAATATGAAAATATAGCCTAAATAATGCCTTAGGTATTAATATGAGCAGAAACTAGCGTACATTTAGTCATTTTTGGACATCCAAAAATTTGGCAAAAATGGCCAAATTTGGACAAAAAGTAAAGGGGTTAACCTTAACTTTTTGACGATTTTCGACCATTTTTAACTTGTCAAAATAAGCTTAAAATATGAAAATATAGCCTAAATAATGCCTTAGGTATTAATATGAGCAGAAACTAGCGTACATTTAGTCATTTTTGGACATCCAAAAATTTGGCAAAAAATGGCCAAATTTGGACAAAAAGTAAAGGGGTTAACCTTAACTTTTTGACGATTTTCGACCATTTTTTAACTTGTCAAAATAAGCTTAAAATATGAAAATATAGCCTAAATAATGCCTTAGGTATTAATATGAGCAGAAACTAGCGTACATTTAGTCATTTTTGGACATCCAAAAATTTGGCAAAAATGGCCAAATTTGGACAAAAGTAAAGGGGTTAACCTTAACTTTTTGACGATTTTCGACCATTTTTAACTTGTCAAAATAAGCTTAAAATATGAAAATATAGCCTAAATAATGCCTTAGGTATTAATATGAGCAGAAACTAGCGTACATTTAGTCATTTTTTGGACATCCAAAAATTTGGCAAAAATGGCCAAATTTGGACAAAAAGTAAAGGGGTTAACCTTAACTTTTTGACGATTTTCGACCATTTTTAACTTGTCAAAATAAGCTTAAAATATGAAAATATAGCCTAAATAATGCCTTAGGTATTAATATGAGCAGAAACTAGCGTAAATTTAGTCATTTTTGGACATCCAAAAATTTGGCAAAAATGGCCAAATTTGGACAAAAAGTAAAGGGGTTAACCTTAACTTTTTGACGATTTTCGACCATTTTTAACTTGTCAAAATAAGCTTAAAATATGAAAATATAGCCTAAATAATGCCTTAGGTATTAATATGAGCAGAAAACTAGCGTACATTTAGTCATTTTTGGACATCCAAAAATTTGGCAAAAATGGCCAAATTTGGACAAAAAGTAAAGGGGTTAACCTTAACTTTTTGACGATTTTCGACCATTTTTAACTTGTCAAAATAAGCTTAAAATATGAAAATATAGCCTAAATAATGCCTTAGGTATTAATATGAGCAGAAACTAGCGTACATTTAGTCATTTTTGGACATCCAAAAATTTGGCAAAAATGGCCAAATTTGGACAAAAAGTAAAGGGGTTAACCTTAACTTTTTGACGATTTTCGACCATTTTTAACTTGTCAAAATAAGCTTAAAATATGAAAATATAGCCTAAATAATGCCTTAGGTATTAATATGAGCAGAAACTAGCGTACATTTAGTCATTTTTGGACATCCAAAAATTTGGCAAAAATGGCCAAATTTGGACAAAAAGTAAAGGGGTTAACCTTAACTTTTTGACGATTTTCGACCATTTTTAACTTGTCAAAATAAGCTTAAAATATGAAAATATAGCCTAAATAATGCCTTAGGTATTAATATGAGCAGAAACTAGCGTAAATTTAGTCATTTTTGGACATAAAAAAAATTTGGCAAAAATGGCCAAATTTGGACAAAAAGTAAAGGGGTTAGTTAACCTTAACTTTTTGACGATTTTCGACCATTTTTAACTTGTCAAAATAAGCTTAAAATATGAAAATATAGCCTAAATAATGCCTTAGGTATTAATATGAGCAGAAACTAGCGTAAATTTAGTCATTTTTGGACATCCAAAAATTTGGCAAAAATGGCCAAATTTGGACAAAAAGTAAAGGGGTTAACCTTAACTTTTGACGATTTTCGACCATTTTTAACTTGTCAAAATAAGCTTAAAATATGAAAATATAGCCTAAATAATGCCTTAGGTATTAATATGAGCAGAAACTAGCGTACATTTTAGTCATTTTTGGACATCCAAAAATTTGGCAAAAATGGCCAAATTTAGACAAAAAGTAAAGGGGTTAACCTTAACTTTTTGACGATTTTCGACCACTTTTAACTTGTCAAAATAAGCTTAAAATATGAAAATACAGCCTAAATAATGCCTTAGGTATTAATATGAGCAGAAACTAGCGTACATTTAGTCATTTTTTGGACATCCAAAAATTTGGCAAAAATGGCCAAATTTGGACAAAAAGTAAAGGGGTTAACCTTAACTTTTTGACGATTTTCGACCATTTTTAACTTGTCAAAATAAGCTTAAAATATGAAAATATAGCCTAAATAATGCCTTAGGTATTAATATGAGCAGAAACTAGCGTAAATTTAGTCATTTTTGGACATCCAAAAATTTGGCAAAAATGGCCAAATTTGGACAAAAAGTAAAGGGTTAACCTTAACTTTTTGACGATTTTCGACCATTTTTAACTTGTCAAAATAAGCTTAAAATATGAAAATATAGCCTAAATAATGCCTTAGGTATTAATATGAGCAGAAACTAGCGTACATTTAGTCATTTTTGGACATCCAAAAATTTGTCAAAAATGGCCAAATTTGGACAAAAAGTAAAGGGGTTAACCTTAACTTTTTGACGATTTTCGACCATTTTTAACTTGTCAAAATAAGCTTAAAATATGAAAATATAGCCTAAATAATGCCTTAGGTATTAATATGAGCAGAAACTAGCGTACAAATTTAGTCATTTTTGGACATCCAAAAATTTGGCAAAAATGGCCAAATTTGGACAAAAGTAAAGGGGTTAACCTTAACTTTTTGACGATTTTCGACCATTTTTAACTTGTCAAAATAAGCTTAAAATATGAAAATATAGCCTAAATAATGCCTTAGGTATTAATATGAGCAGAAACTAGCGTAATTTTAGTCATTTTTGGACATCCAAAAATTTGGCAAAAATGGCCAAATTTGGACAAAAAGTAAAGGGGTTAACCTTAACTTTTTGACGATTTTCGACCATTTTTAACTTGTCAAAATAAGCTTAAAATATGAAAATATAGCCTAAATAATGCCTTAGGTATTAATATGAGCAGAAACTAGCGTAAATTTTAGTCATTTTTGGACATCCAAAAATTTGGCAAAAATGGCCAAATTTGGACAAAAAGTAAAGGGGTTAACCTTAACTTTTTGACGATTTTCGACCATTTTTAACTTGTCAAAATAAGCTTAAAATATGAAAATATAGCCTAAATAATGCCTTAGGTATTAATATGAGCAGAAACTAGCGTACATTTAGTCATTTTTGGACATCCAAAAATTTGGCAAAAATGGCCAAATTTGGACAAAAAGTAAAGGGGTTAACCTTAACTTTTTGACGATTTTCGACCATTTTTAACTTGTCAAAATAAGCTTAAAATATGAAAATATAGCCTAAATAATGCCTTAGGTATTAATATGAGCAGAAACTAGCGTACATTTAGTCATTTTTGGACATCCAAAAATTTGGCAAAAATGGCCAAATTTGGACAAAAAGTAAAGGGGTTAACCTTAACTTTTTGACGATTTTCGACCATTTTTAACTTGTCAAAATAAGCTTAAAATATGAAAATATAGCCTAAATAATGCCTTAGGTATTAATATGAGCAGAAACTAGCGTAACATTTAGTCATTTTTGGACATCCAAAAATTTGGCAAAAATGGCCAAATTTGGACAAAAAGTAAAGGGGTTAACCTTAACTTTTTGACGATTTTCGACCATTTTTAACTTGTCAAAATAAGCTTAAAATATGAAAATATAGCCTAAATAATGCCTTAGGTATTAATATGAGCAGAAACTAGCGTAAATTTAGTCATTTTTTGGACATTCCAAAAATTTGGCAAAAATGGCCAAATTTGGACAAAAAGTAAAGGGGTTAACCTTAACTTTTTGACGATTTTCGAACCATTTTTAACTTGTCAAAATAAGCTTAAAATATGAAAATATAGCCTAAATAATGCCTTAGGTATTAATATGAGCAGAAACTAGCGTAAATTTAGTCATTTTTGGACATCCAAAAATTTGGCAAAAATGGCCAAATTTGGACAAAAAGTAAAGGGGTTAACCTTAACTTTTTGACGATTTTCGACCATTTTTAACTTGTCAAAATAAGCTTAAAATATGAAAATTATAGCCTAAATAATGCCTTAGTATTAATATGAGCAGAAACTAGCGTACATTTAGTCATTTTTGGACATCCAAAAATTTGGCAAAAATGGCCAAATTTGGACAAAAAGTAAAGGGGTTAACCTTAACTTTTTGACGATTTTCGACCATTTTTAACTTGTCAAAATAAGCTTAAAATATGAAAATATAGCCTAAATAATGCCTTAGGTATTAATATGAGCAGAAACTAGCGTACATTTAGTCATTTTTGGACATCCAAAAATTTGGCAAAAATGGCCAAATTTGGACAAAAAGTAAAGGGGTTAACCTTAACTTTTTGACGATTTTCGACCATTTTTAACTTGTCAAAATAAGCTTAAAATATGAAAATATAGCCTAAATAATGCCTTAGGTATTAATATGAGCAGAAACTAGCGTACATTTAGTCATTTTTGGACATCCAAAAATTTGGCAAAAATGGCCAAATTTGGACAAAAAGTAAAGGGGTTAACCTTAACTTTTTGACGATTTTCGACCATTTTTAACTTGTCAAAATAAGCTTAAAATATGAAAATATAGCCTAAATAATGCCTTAGGTATTAATATGAGCAGAAACTAGCGTACATTTAGTCATTTTTGGACATCCAAAAATTTGGCAAAAATGGCCAAAATTTGGACAAAAAGTAAAGGGGTTAACCTTAACTTTTTGACGATTTTCGACCATTTTTAACTTGTCAAAATAAGCTTAAAATATGAAAATATAGCCTAAATAATGCCTTAGGTATTAATATGAGCAGAAACTAGCGTAAATTTAGTCATTTTTGGACATCCAAAAATTTGGCAAAAATGGCCAAATTTGGACAAAAAGTAAAGGGGTTAACCTTAACTTTTTGACGATTTTCGACCATTTTTAACTTGTCAAAATAAGCTTAAAATATGAAAATATAGCCTAAATAATGCCTTAGGTATTAATATGAGCAGAAACTAGCGTACATTTAGTCATTTTTGGACATCCAAAAATTTGGCAAAAATGGCCAAATTTGGACAAAAAGTAAAGGGGTTAACCTTAACTTTTTGACGATTTTCGACCATTTTTAACTTGTCAAAATAAGCTTAAAATATGAAAATATAGCCTAAATAATGCCTTAGGTATTAATATGAGCAGAAACTAGCGTACATTTAGTCATTTTTGGACATCCAAAAATTTGGCAAAAATGGCCAAATTTGGACAAAAAGTAAAGGGGTTAACCTTAACTTTTTGACGATTTTCGACCATTTTTAACTTGTCAAAATAAGCTTAAAATATGAAAATATAGCCTAAATAATGCCTTAGGTATTAATATGAGCAGAAACTAGCGTACATTTAGTCATTTTTGGACATCCAAAAATTTGGCAAAAATGGCCAAATTTGGACAAAAAGTAAAGGGGTTAACCTTAACTTTTTGACGATTTTCGACCATTTTTAACTTGTCAAAATAAGCTTAAAATATGAAAATATAGCCTAAATAATGCCTTAGGTATTAATATGAGCAGAAACTAGCGTACATTTAGTCATTTTTGGACATCCAAAAATTTGGCAAAAATGGCCAAATTTGGACAAAAAGTAAAGGGGTTAACCTTAACTTTTTGACGATTTTCGACCATTTTTAACTTGTCAAAATAAGCTTAAAATATGAAAATATAGCCTAAATAATGCCTTAGGTATTAATATGAGCAGAAAACTAGCGTACATTTAGTCATTTTTGGACATCCAAAAATTTGGCAAAAATGGCCAAATTTGGACAAAAGTAAAGGGGTTAACCTTAACTTTTTGACGATTTTCGACCATTTTTAACTTGTCAAAATAAGCTTAAAATATGAAAATATAGCCTAAATAATGCCTTAGGTATTAATATGAGCAGAAACTAGCGTACATTTAGTCATTTTTGGACATCCAAAAATTTGGCAAAAATGGCCAAATTTGGACAAAAAGTAAAGGGGTTAACCTTAACTTTTTGACGATTTTCGACCATTTTTTAACTTGTCAAAAATAAGCTTAAAATATGAAAATATAGCCTAAATAATGCCTTAGGTATTAATATGAGCAGAAACTAGCGTACATTTAGTCATTTTTGGACATCCAAAAATTTGGCAAAAATGGCCAAATTTGGACAAAAAGTAAAGGGGTTAACCTTAACTTTTTGACGATTTTCGACCATTTTTAACTTGTCAAAATAAGCTTAAAATATGAAAATATAGCCTAAATAATGCCTTAGGTATTAATATGAGCAGAAACTAGCGTACATTTAGTCATTTTTGGACATCCAAAAATTTGGCAAAAATGGCCAAATTTGGACAAAAAAGTAAAGGGGTTAACCTTAACTTTTTGACGATTTTCGACCATTTTTAACTTGTCAAAATAAGCTTAAAATATGAAAATATAGCCTAAATAATGCCTTAGGTATTAATATGAGCAGAAACTAGCGTACATTTAGTCATTTTTGGACATCCAAAAAATTTGGCAAAAATGGCCAAATTTGGACAAAAAGTAAAGGGGTTAACCTTAACTTTTTGACGATTTTCGACCATTTTTAACTTGTCAAAATAAGCTTAAAATATGAAAATATAGCCTAAATAATGCCTTAGGTATTAATATGAGCAGAAACTAGCGTACATTTAGTCATTTTTTGGACATCCAAAAATTTGGCAAAAAATGGCCAAATTTGGACAAAAAGTAAAGGGGTTAACCTTAACTTTTTGACGATTTTCGACCATTTTTAACTTGTCAAAATAAGCTTAAAATATGAAAATATAGCCTAAATAATGCCTTAGGTATTAATATGAGCAGAAACTAGCGTACATTTAGTCATTTTTGGACATCCAAAAATTTGGCAAAAATGGCCAAATTTGGACAAAAAGTAAAGGGGTTAACCTTAACTTTTTGACGATTTTCGACCATTTTTAACTTGTCAAAATAAGCTTAAAATATGAAAATATAGCCTAAATAATGCCTTAGGTATTAATATGAGCAGAAAACTAGCGTACATTTAGTCATTTTTGGACATCCAAAAATTTGGCAAAAATGGCCAAATTTGGACAAAAAGTAAAGGGGTTAACCTTAACTTTTTGACGATTTTCGACCATTTTTAACTTGTCAAAATAAGCTTAAAATATGAAAATATAGCCTAAATAATGCCTTAGGTATTAATATGAGCAGAAACTAGCGTACATTTAGTCATTTTTGGACATCCAAAAATTTGGCAAAAATGGCCAAATTTGGACAAAAAGTAAAGGGGTTAACCTTAACTTTTTGACGATTTTCGACCATTTTTAACTTGTCAAAATAAGCTTAAAATATGAAAATATAGCCTAAATAATGCCTTAGGTATTAATATGAGCAGAAACTAGCGTACATTTAGTCATTTTTGGACATCCAAAAATTTGGCAAAAATGGCCAAATTTGGACAAAAAGTAAAGGGGTTAACCTTAACTTTTTGACGATTTTCGACCATTTTTAACTTGTCAAAATAAGCTTAAAATATGAAAATATAGCCTAAATAATGCCTTAGGTATTAATATGAGCAGAAACTAGCGTACATTTAGTCATTTTTGGACATCCAAAAATTTGGCAAAAATGGCCAAATTTGGACAAAAAAGTAAAGGGGTAAAAGTAAACCTTAACTTTTTGACGATTTTCGACCATTTTTAACTTGTCAAAATAAGCTTAAAATATGAAAATATAGCCTAAATAATGCCTTAGGTATTAATATGAGCAGAAACTAGCGTACATTTAGTCATTTTTGGACATCCAAAAATTTGGCAAAAATGGCCAAATTTGGACAAAAAGTAAAGGGGTTAACCTTAACTTTTTGACGATTTTCGACCATTTTTAACTTGTCAAAATAAGCTTAAAATATGAAAATATAGCCTAAATAATGCCTTAGGTATTAATATGAGCAGAAACTAGCGTACATTTAGTCATTTTTGGACATCCAAAAATTTGGCAAAAAATGGCCAAATTTGGACAAAAAGTAAAGGGGTTAACCTTAACTTTTTGACGATTTTCGACCATTTTTAACTTGTCAAAATAAGCTTAAAATATGAAAATATAGCCTAAATAATGCCTTAGGTATTAATATGAGCAGAAACTAGCGTACATTTAGTCATTTTTGGACATCCAAAAATTTGGCAAAAATGGCCAAATTTGGACAAAAAGTAAAGGGGTTAACCTTAACTTTTTGACGATTTTCGACCATTTTTAACTTGTCAAAATAAGCTTAAAATATGAAAATATAGCCTAAATAATGCCTTAGGTATTAATATGAGCAGAAACTAGCGTACATTTAGTCATTTTTGGACATCCAAAAATTTGGCAAAAATGGCCAAATTTGGACAAAAAGTAAAGGGGTTAACCTTAACTTTTTGACGATTTTCGACCATTTTTAACTTGTCAAAATAAGCTTAAAATATGAAAATATTAGCCTAAAAAATAATGCCTTAGTTATTAATATGAACAAAACTAGCGTAAATTTAGTCATTTTTGTGGACATGCCAAAAATTGTCAATAATGGCCAATTTGGACAAAAAAGTAAAAGGGTTAACCTTAACTTTTTGACGATTTTCGACCATTATTAACTTGTCAAAATAAGCTTAAAATATGAAAATATAGCCTAAATAATGCCTTAGGTATTAATATGAGCAGAAACTAGCGTAAATTTAGTCATTTTTTGACATCCAAAAATTTGGCAAAAATGGCCAAATTTGGACAAAAAGTAAAGGGGTTAACCTTAACTTTTTGACGATTTTCGACCATTTTTAACTTGTCAAAATAAGCTTAAAATATGAAAATATAGCCTAAATAATGCCTTAGGTATTTATATGAGCAGAAACTAGCGTAAATTTAGTCATTTTTGGACATCCAAAAATTTGGCAAAAATGGCCAAATTTGGACAAAAAGTAAAGGGGTTAACCTTAACTTTTTGACGATTTTCGACCATTTTTAACTTGTCAAAATAAGCTTAAAATATGAAAATATAGCCTAAATAATGCCTTAGGTATTAATATGAGCAGAAACTAGCGTAAATTTAGTCATTTTTGGACATCCAAAAATTTGGCAAAAATGGCCAAATTTGGACAAAAAGTAAAGGGGTTAACCTTAACTTTTTGACGATTTTCGACCATTTTTAACTTGTCAAAATAAGCTTAAAATATGAAAATATAGCCTAAATAATGCCTTAGGTATTAATATGAGCAGAAACTAGCGTACATTTAGTCATTTTTGGACATCCAAAAATTTGGCAAAAATGGCCAAATTTGGACAAAAAGTAAAGGGGTTAACCTTAACTTTTTGACGATTTTCGACCATTTTTAACTTGTCAAAATAAGCTTAAAATATGAAAATATAGCCTAAATAATGCCTTAGGTATTAATATGAGCAGAAACTAGCGTACATTTAGTCATTTTTGGACATCCAAAAATTTGGCAAAAATGGCCAAATTTGGACAAAAAGTAAAGGGGTTAACCTTAACTTTTTGACGATTTTCGACCATTTTTAACTTGTCAAAATAAGCTTAAAATATGAAAATATAGCCTAAATAATGCCTTAGGTATTAATATGAGCAGAAACTAGCGTACATTTAGTCATTTTTGGACATCCAAAAATTTGGCAAAAATGGCCAAATTTGGACAAAAAGTAAAGGGGTTAACCTTAACTTTTTGACGATTTTCGACCATTTTTAACTTGTCAAAATAAGCTTAAAATATGAAAATATAGCCTAAATAATGCCTTAGGTATTAATATGAGCAGAAACTAGCGTACAATTTAGTCATTTTTGGACATCCAAAAATTTGGCAAAAATGGCCAAATTTGGACAAAAAGTAAAGGGGTTAACCTTAACTTTTTGACGATTTTCGACCATTTTTAACTTGTCAAAATAAGCTTAAAATATGAAAATATAGCCTAAATAATGCCTTAGGTATTAATATGAGCAGAAACTAGCGTACATTTAGTCATTTTTGGACATCCAAAAATTTGGCAAAAATGGCCAAATTTGGACAAAAAGTAAAGGGGTTAACCTTAACTTTTTGACGATTTTCGACCATTTTTAACTTGTCAAAATAAGCTTAAAATATGAAAATATAGCCTAAATAATGCCTTAGGTATTAATATGAGCAGAAACTAGCGTACATTTAGTCATTTTTGGACATCCAAAAATTTGGCAAAAATGGCCAAATTTGGACAAAAAGTAAAGGGGTTAACCTTAACTTTTTGACGATTTTCGACCATTTTTAACTTGTCAAAATAAGCTTAAAATATGAAAATATAGCCTAAATAATGCCTTAGGTATTAATATGAGCAGAAACTAGCGTACATTTAGTCATTTTTGGACATCCAAAAATTTGGCAAAAATGGCCAAATTTGGACAAAAAGTAAAGGGGTTAACCTTAACTTTTTGACGATTTTCGACCATTTTTAACTTGTCAAAATAAGCTTAAAATATGAAAATATAGCCTAAATAATGCCTTAGGTATTAATATGAGCAGAAACTAGCGTACATTTAGTCATTTTTGGACATCCAAAAATTTGGCAAAAATGGCCAAATTTGGACAAAAAGTAAAGGGGTTAACCTTAACTTTTTGACGATTTTCGACCATTTTTAACTTGTCAAAATAAGCTTAAAATATGAAAATATAGCCTAAATAATGCCTTAGGTATTAATATGAGCAGAAACTAGCGTACAATTTAGTCATTTTTGGACATCCAAAAATTTGGCAAAAATGGCCAAATTTGGACAAAAAGTAAAGGGGTTAACCTTAACTTTTTGACGATTTTCGACCATTTTTAACTTGTCAAAATAAGCTTAAAATATGAAAATATAGCCTAAATAATGCCTTAGGTATTAATATGAGCAGAAACTAGCGTACATTTAGTCATTTTTGGACATCCAAAAATTTGGCAAAAATGGCCAAATTTGGACAAAAAGTAAAGGGGTTAACCTTAACTTTTTGACGATTTTCGACCATTTTTAACTTGTCAAAATAAGCTTAAAATATGAAAATATAGCCTAAATAATGCCTTAGGTATTAATATGAGCAGAAAAACTAGCGTACATTTAGTCATTTTTGGACATCCAAAAATTTGGCAAAAATGGCCAAATTTGGACAAAAAGTAAAGGGGTTAACCTTAACTTTTTGACGATTTTCGACCATTTTTAACTTGTCAAAATAAGCTTAAAATATGAAAATATAGCCTAAATAATGCCTTAGGTATTAATATGAGCAGAAACTAGCGTACATTTAGTCATTTTTGGACATCCAAAAATTTGGCAAAAATGGCCAAATTTGGACAAAAAGTAAAGGGGTTAACCTTAACTTTTTGACGATTTTCGACCATTTTTAACTTGTCAAAATAAGCTTAAAATATGAAAATATAGCCTAAATAATGCCTTAGGTATTAATATGAGCAGAAACTAGCGTACATTTAGTCATTTTTGGACATCCAAAAATTTGGCAAAAATGGCCAAATTTGGACAAAAAGTAAAGGGGTTAACCTTAACTTTTTGACGATTTTCGACCATTTTTAACTTGTCAAAATAAGCTTAAAATATGAAAATATAGCCTAAATAATGCCTTAGGTATTAATATGAGCAGAAACTAGCGTACATTTAGTCATTTTTGGACATCCAAAAATTTGGCAAAAATGGCCAAATTTGGACAAAAAGTAAAGGGGTTAACCTTAACTTTTTGACGATTTTCGACCATTTTTAACTTGTCAAAATAAGCTTAAAATATGAAAATATAGCCTAAATAATGCCTTAGGTATTAATATGAGCAGAAACTAGCGTACATTTAGTCATTTTTGGACATCCAAAAATTTGGCAAAAATGGCCAAATTTGGACAAAAAGTAAAGGGGTTAACCTTAACTTTTTGACGATTTTCGACCATTTTTAACTTGTCAAAATAAGCTTAAAATATGAAAATATAGCCTAAATAATGCCTTAGGTATTAATATGAGCAGAAACTAGCGTACAATTTAGTCATTTTTGGACATCCAAAAATTTGGCAAAAATGGCCAAATTTGGACAAAAAGTAAAGGGGTTAACCTTAACTTTTTGACGATTTTCGACCATTTTTAACTTGTCAAAATAAGCTTAAAATATGAAAATATAGCCTAAATAATGCCTTAGGTATTAATATGAGCAGAAACTAGCGTACATTTAGTCATTTTTGGACATCCAAAAATTTGGCAAAAATGGCCAAATTTGGACAAAAAGTAAAGGGGTTAACCTTAACTTTTTGACGATTTTCGACCATTTTTAACTTGTCAAAATAAGCTTAAAATATGAAAATATAGCCTAAATAATGCCTTATATTAATATGAGCAGAAACTAGCGTACATTTAGTCATTTTTGGACATCCAAAAATTTGGCAAAAATGGCCAAATTTGGACAAAAAGTAAAGGGGTTAACCTTAACTTTTTGACGATTTTCGACCATTTTTAACTTGTCAAAATAAGCTTAAAATATGAAAATATAGCCTAAATAATGCCTTAGGTATTAATATGAGCAGAAACTAGCGTACATTTAGTCATTTTTGGACATCCAAAAATTTGGCAAAAATGGCCAAATTTGGACAAAAAGTAAAGGGGTTAACCTTAACTTTTTGACGATTTTCGACCATTTTTAACTTGTCAAAATAAGCTTAAAATATGAAAATATAGCCTAAATAATGCCTTAGGTATTAATATGAGCAGAAACTAGCGTACATTTAGTCATTTTTGGACATCCAAAAATTTGGCAAAAATGGCCAAATTTGGACAAAAAGTAAAGGGGTTAACCTTAACTTTTTGACGATTTTCGACCATTTTTAACTTGTCAAAATAAGCTTAAAATATGAAAATATAGCCTAAATAATGCCTTAGGTATTAATATGAGCAGAAACTAGCGTACATTTAGTCATTTTTGGACATCCAAAAATTTGGCAAAAATGGCCAAATTTGGACAAAAAGTAAAGGGGTTAACCTTAACTTTTTGACGATTTTCGACCATTTTTAACTTGTCAAAATAAGCTTAAAATATGAAAATATAGCCTAAATAATGCCTTAGGTATTAATATGAGCAGAAACTAGCGTACATTTAGTCATTTTTGGACATCCAAAAATTTGGCAAAAATGGCCAAATTTGGACAAAAAGTAAAGGGGTTAACCTTAACTTTTTGACGATTTTCGACCATTTTTAACTTGTCAAAATAAGCTTAAAATATGAAAATATAGCCTAAATAATGCCTTAGGTATTAATATGAGCAGAAACTAGCGTACATTTAGTCATTTTTGGACATCCAAAAATTTGGCAAAAATGGCCAAATTTGGACAAAAATAAAGGGGTTAACCTTAACTTTTTGACGATTTTCGACCATTTTTAACTTGTCAAAATAAGCTTAAAATATGAAAATATAGCCTAAATAATGCCTTAGGTATTAATATGAGCAGAAACTAGCGTACATTTAGTCATTTTTGGACATCCAAAAATTTGGCAAAAATGGCCAAATTTGGACAAAAAGTAAAGGGGTTAACCTTAACTTTTTGACGATTTTCGACCATTTTTAACTTGTCAAAATAAGCTTAAAATATGAAAATATAGCCTAAATAATGCCTTAGGTATTAATATGAGCAGAAACTAGCGTACATTTATTTTTGGACATCCAAAAATTTGGCAAAAATGGCCAAATTTGGACAAAAAGTAAAGGGGTTAACCTTAACTTTTTGACGATTTTCGACCATTTTTAACTTGTCAAAATAAGCTTAAAATATGAAAATATAGCCTAAATAATGCCTTAGGTATTAATATGAGCAGAAACTAGCGTACATTTAGTCATTTTTGGACATCCAAAAATTTGGCAAAAATGGCCAAAATTTGGACAAAAAGTAAAGGGGTTAACCTTAACTTTTTGACGATTTTCGACCATTTTTAACTTGTCAAAATAAGCTTAAAATATGAAAATATAGCCTAAATAATGCCTTAGGTATTAATATGAGCAGAAACTAGCGTACATTTAGTCATTTTTGGACATCCAAAAATTTGGCAAAAATGGCCAAATTTGGACAAAAAGTAAAGGGGTTAACCTTAACTTTTTGACGATTTTCGACCATTTTTAACTTGTCAAAATAAGCTTAAAATATGAAAATATAGCCTAAATAATGCCTTAGGTATTAATATGAGCAGAAACTAGCGTACATTTAGTCATTTTTGGACATCCAAAAATTTGGCAAAAATGGCCAAATTTGGACAAAAAGTAAAGGGGTTAACCTTAACTTTTTGACGATTTTCGACCATTTTTAACTTGTCAAAATAAGCTTAAAATATGAAAATATAGCCTAAATAATGCCTTAGGTATTAATATGAGCAGAAACTAGCGTAATTTAGTCATTTTTGGACATTCAAAAATTTGGCAAAAATGGCCAAATTTGGACAAAAAGTAAACGGGTTAACCTTAACTTTTTGACGATTTTCGACCATTTTTAACGTGTCAAAATAAGCTTAAAATATGAAAATATAGCCTAAATAATGCCTTAGGTGTTAATATGAGCAGAAACTAGCGTAAATTTAGTCATTTTTGGACATTCAAAAATTTGGCAAAAATGGCCAAATTTGGACAAAAAGTAAAGGGGTTAACCTTAACTTTTTGACGATTTTCGACCATTTTTAACTTGTCAAAATAAGCTTAAAATATGAAAATATAGCCTAAATAATGCCTTAGGTATTAATATGAGCAGAAACTAGCGTACATTTAGTCATTTTTGGACATCCAAAAATTTTGGCAAAAATGGCCAAATTTGGACAAAAAGTAAAGGGGTTAACCTTAACTTTTTGACGATTTTCGACCATTTTTAACTTGTCAAAATAAGCTTAAAATATGAAAATATAGCCTAAATAATGCCTTAGGTATTAATATGAGCAGAAACTAGCGTACATTTAGTCATTTTTGGACATCCAAAAATTTGGCAAAAATGGCCAAATTTGGACAAAAAGTAAAGGGGTTAACCTTAACTTTTTGACGATTTTCGACCATTTTTAACTTGTCAAAATAAGCTTAAAATATGAAAATATAGCCTAAATAATGCCTTAGATATTAATATGAGCAGAAACTAGCGTACATTTAGTCATTTTTGGACATCCAAAAATTTGGCAAAAATGGCCAAATTTGGACAAAAAGTAAAGGGGTTAACCTTAACTTTTTGACGATTTTCGACCATTTTTAACTTGTCAAAATAAGCTTAAAATATGAAAATATAGCCTAAATAATGCCTTAGGTATTAATATGAGCAGAAACTAGCGTACATTTAGTCATTTTTGGACATCCAAAAATTTGGCAAAAATGGCCAAATTTGGACAAAAAGTAAAGGGGTTAACCTTAACTTTTTGACGATTTTCGACCATTTTTAACTTGTCAAAATAAGCTTAAAATATGAAAATATAGCCTAAATAATGCCTTAGGTATTAATATGAGCAGAAACTAGCGTACATTTAGTCATTTTTGGACATCCAAAAATTTGGCAAAAATGGCCAAATTTGGACAAAAAGTAAAGGGGTTAACCTTAACTTTTTGACGATTTTCGACCATTTTTAACTTGTCAAAATAAGCTTAAAATATGAAAATATAGCCTAAATAATGCCTTAGGTATTAATATGAGCAGAAACTAGCGTACATTTAGTCATTTTTGGACATCCAAAAATTTGGCAAAAATGGCCAAATTTGGACAAAAAGTAAAGGGGTTAACCTTAACTTTTTGACGATTTTCGACCATTTTTAACTTGTCAAAATAAGCTTAAAATATGAAAATATAGCCTAAATAATGCCTTAGGTATTAATATGAGCAGAAACTAGCGTACATTTAGTCATTTTTGGACATCCAAAAATTTGGCAAAAATGGCCAAATTTGGACAAAAAGTAAAGGGGTTAACCTTAACTTTTTGACGATTTTCGACCATTTTTAACTTGTCAAAATAAGCTTAAAATATGAAAATATAGCCTAAATAATGCCTTAGGTATTAATATGAGCAGAAACTAGCGTACATTTAGTCATTTTTGGACATCCAAAAAATTTGGCAAAAATGGCCAAATTTGGACAAAAAGTAAAGGGGTTAACCTTAACTTTTTGACGATTTTCGACCATTTTTAACTTGTCAAAATAAGCTTAAAATATGAAAATATAGCCTAAATAATGCCTTAGGTATTAATATGAGCAGAAACTAGCGTACATTTAGTCATTTTTGGACATCCAAAAATTTGGCAAAAATGGCCAAATTTGGACAAAAAGTAAAGGGGTTAACCTTAACTTTTTGACGATTTTCGACCATTTTTAACTTGTCAAAATAAGCTTAAAATATGAAAATATAGCCTAAATAATGCCTTAGGTATTAATATGAGCAGAAACTAGCGTACATTTAGTCATTTTTGGACATCCAAAAATTTGGCAAAAATGGCCAAATTTGGACAAAAAGTAAAGGGGTTAACCTTAACTTTTTGACGATTTTCGACCATTTTTAACTTGTCAAAATAAGCTTAAAATATGAAAATATAGCCTAAATAATGCCTTAGGTATTAATATGAGCAGAAACTAGCGTACATTTAGTCATTTTTGGACATCCAAAAATTTGGCAAAAAATGGCCAAATTTGGACAAAAAGTAAAGGGGTTAACCTTAACTTTTTGACGATTTTCGACCATTTTTAACTTGTCAAAATAAGCTTAAAATATGAAAATATAGCCTAAATAATGCCTTAGGTATTAATATGAGCAGAAACTAGCGTACATTTAGTCATTTTTGGACATCCAAAAATTTGGCAAAAATGGCCAAATTTGGACAAAAAGTAAAGGGGTTAACCTTAACTTTTTGACGATTTTCGACCATTTTTAACTTGTCAAAATAAGCTTAAAATATGAAAATATAGCCTAAATAATGCCTTAGGTATTAATATGAGCAGAAACTAGCGTACATTTAGTCATTTTTGGACATCCAAAAATTTGGCAAAAATGGCCAAATTTGGACAAAAAGTAAAGGGGTTAACCTTAACTTTTTGACGATTTTCGACCATTTTTAACTTGTCAAAATAAGCTTAAAATATGAAAATATAGCCTAAATAATGCCTTAGGTATTAATATGAGCAGAAACTAGCGTACATTTAGTCATTTTTGGACATCCAAAAATTTGGCAAAAATGGCCAAATTTGGACAAAAAGTAAAGGGGTTAACCTTAACTTTTTGACGATTTTCGACCATTTTTAACTTGTCAAAATAAGCTTAAAATATGAAAATATAGCCTAAATAATGCCTTAGGTATTAATATGAGCAGAAACTAGCGTAGATTTAGTCATTTTTGGACATCCAAAAATTTGGCAAAAATGGCCAAATTTGGACAAAAAGTAAAGGGGTTAACCTTAACTTTTTGACGATTTTCGACCATTTTTAACTTGTCAAAATAAGCTTAAAATATGAAAATATAGCCTAAATAATGCCTTAGGTATTAATATGAGCAGAAACTAGCGTACATTTAGTCATTTTTGGACATCCAAAAATTTGGCAAAAATGGCCAAATTTGGACAAAAAGTAAAGGGGTTAACCTTAACTTTTTGACGATTTTCGACCATTTTTAACTTGTCAAAATAAGCTTAAAATATGAAAATATAGCCTAAATAATGCCTTAGGTATTAATATGAGCAGAAACTAGCGTACATTTAGTCATTTTTGGACATCCAAAAATTTGGCAAAAATGGCCAAATTTGGACAAAAAGTAAAGGGGTTAACCTTAACTTTTTGACGATTTTCGACCATTTTTAACTTGTCAAAATAAGCTTAAAATATGAAAATATAGCCTAAATAATGCCTTAGGTATTAATATGAGCAGAAACTAGCGTACATTTAGTCATTTTTGGACATCCAAAAATTTGGCAAAAATGGCCAAATTTGGACAAAAAGTAAAGGGGTTAACCTTAACTTTTTGACGATTTTCGACCATTTTTAACTTGTCAAAATAAGCTTAAAATATGAAAATATAGCCTAAATAATGCCTTAGGTATTAATATGAGCAGAAACTAGCGTACATTTAGTCATTTTTGGACATCCAAAAATTTGGCAAAAATGGCCAAATTTGGACAAAAAGTAAAGGGGTTAACCTTAACTTTTTGACGATTTTCGACCATTTTTAACTTGTCAAAATAAGCTTAAAATATGAAAATATAGCCTAAATAATGCCTTAGGTATTAATATGAGCAGAAACTAGCGTACATTTAGTCATTTTTGGACATCCAAAAATTTGGCAAAAATGGCCAAATTTGGACAAAAAGTAAAGGGGTTAACCTTAACTTTTTGACGATTTTCCATTTTTAACTTGTCAAAATAAGCTTAAAATATGAAAATATAGCCTAAATAATGCCTTAGGTATTAATATGAGCAGAAACTAGCGTACATTTAGTCATTTTTGGACATCCAAAAATTTGGCAAAAAATGGCCAAATTTGGACAAAAAGTAAAGGGGTTAACCTTAACTTTTTGACGATTTTCGACCATTTTTAACTTGTCAAAATAAGCTTAAAATATGAAAATATAGCCTAAATAATGCCTTAGGTATTAATATGAGCAGAAACTAGCGTACATTTAGTCATTTTTGGACATCCAAAAATTTGGCAAAAATGGCCAAATTTGGACAAAAGTAAAGGGGTTAACCTTAACTTTTTGACGATTTTCGACCATTTTTAACTTGTCAAAATAAGCTTAAAATATGAAAATATAGCCTAAATAATGCCTTAGGTATTAATATGAGCAGAAACTAGCGTACATTTAGTCATTTTTGGACATCCAAAAATTTGGCAAAAATGGCCAAATTTGGACAAAAAGTAAAGGGGTTAACCTTAACTTTTTGACGATTTTCGACCATTTTTAACTTGTCAAAATAAGCTTAAAATATGAAAATATAGCCTAAAATAATGCCTTAGGTATTAATATGAGCAGAAACTAGCGTACATTTAGTCATTTTTGGACATCCAAAAATTTGGCAAAAATGGCCAAATTTGGACAAAAAGTAAAGGGGTTAACCTTAACTTTTTGACGATTTTCGACCATTTTTAACTTGTCAAAATAAGCTTAAAATATGAAAATATAGCCTAAATAATGCCTTAGGTATTAATATGAGCAGAAACTAGCGTACATTTAGTCATTTTTGGACATCCAAAAATTTGGCAAAAATGGCCAAATTTGGACAAAAAGTAAAGGGGTTAACCTTAACTTTTTGACGATTTTCGACCATTTTTAACTTGTCAAAATAAGCTTAAAATATGAAAATATAGCCTAAATAATGCCTTAGGTATTAATATGAGCAGAAACTAGCGTACATTTAGTCATTTTTGGACATCCAAAAATTTGGCAAAAATGGCCAAATTTGGACAAAAAGTAAAGGGGTTAACCTTAACTTTTTGACGATTTTCGACCATTTTTAACTTGTCAAAATAAGCTTAAAATATGAAAATATAGCCTAAATAATGCCTTAGGTATTAATATGAGCAGAAAACTAGCGTACATTTAGTCATTTTTGGACATCCAAAAATTTGGCAAAAATGGCCAAATTTGGACAAAAAGTAAAGGGGTTAACCTTAACTTTTTGACGATTTTCGACCATTTTTAACTTGTCAAAATAAGCTTAAAATATGAAAATATAGCCTAAATAATGCCTTAGATATTATAAATTTTGGAGCAGAAACTAGCGTAGATTTAGTCATTTTTGGACATCCAAAAATTTGGCAAAAATGTGCCAAATTTGGACAAAAAGTAAAGGGGTTAACCTTAAACTTTTTGACGATTTTTCGACCATTTTTTAACTTGTCAATATAAGCTTAAAATATGGAAAATATAGCTAAATAATGCCTTTAGGTATTAATTATGAGCAGAAAACTAGCGACATTTAGTCATTTTTGCGGACATCCAAAAATTTGGCAAAAATGACCAAATTTGGACAAAAAGTTCAAAAGGGGTTAACCTTAACTTTTTGACGATTTTCGACCATTTTTAACGTGTCAAAATAAGCTTAAAATATGAAAATATAGCCTAAATAATGCCTTAGGTATTAATATGAGCAGAAACTAGCGTACATTTAGTCATTTTTGGACATCCAAAAATTTGGCAAAGATGGCCAAATTTGGACAAAAAGTAAAGGGGTTAACCTTAACTTTTTGACGATTTTCGACCATTTTTAACTTGTCAAAATAAGCTTAAAATATGAAAATATAGCCTAAATAATGCCTTAGGTATTAATATGAGCAGAAACTAGCGTACATTTAGTCATTTTTGGACATCCAAAAATTTGGCAAAAATGGCCAAATTTGCACAAAATGTAAAGGGGTTAACCTTAACTTTTTGACGATTTTCGACCATTTTTAACTTGTCAAAATAAGCTTAAAATATGAAAATATAGCCTAAATAATGCCTTAGGTATTAATATGAGCAGAAACTAGCGTACATTTAGTCATTTTTGGACATCCAAAAATTTGGCAAAAATGGCCAAATTTGGACAAAAAGTAAAGGGGTAAAAGTAAACCTTAACTTTTTGACGATTTTCGACCATTTTTAACTTGTCAAAATAAGCTTAAAATATGAAAATATAGCCTAAATAATGCCTTAGGTATTAATATGAGCAGAAACTAGCGTACATTTAGTCATTTTTGGACATCCAAAAATTTGGCAAAAATGGCCAAATTTGGACAAAAAGTAAAGGGGTTAACCTTAACTTTTTGACGATTTTCGACCATTTTTAACGTGTCAAAATAAGCTTAAAATATGAAAATATAGCCAAAATAATGCCTTAGGTATTAATATGAGCAGAAAACTAGCGTACATTTAGTCATTTTTGGACATCCAAAAATTTGGCAAAGATGGCCAAATTTGGACAAAATGTTAAAGGGGTTAACTTACTTTTTGACGATTTTCGACCATTTTTAACTTGTCAAAATAAGCTTAAAATATGAAAATATAGCCTAAATAATGCCTTAGGTATTAATATGAGCAGAAACTAGCGTACATTTAGTCATTTTTGGACATCCAAAAATTTGGCAAAAATGGCCAAATTTGGACAAAATGTAAAGGGGTTAACCTTAACTTTTTGACGATTTTCGACCATTTTTAACTTGTCAAAATAAGCTTAAAATATGAAAATATAGCCTAAATAATGCCTTAGGTATTAATTATGAGCAGAAAACTAGCGTACATTTAGTCATTTTTGGACAGCCAAAAATTTGTCAAAAATGGCCAAATTTGGACAAAAAGTAAAGGGGTTAACCTTAACTTTTTGACGATTTTCAACCATTTTTAACGTGTCAAAATAAGCTTAAAATATGAAAATATAGCCTAAATAATGCCTTAGGTATTAATATGAGCAGAAACTAGCGTACATTTAGTCATTTTTGGACATCCAAAAATTTTGGCAAAAATGGCCAAATTTGGACAAAAAGTAAAGGGGTTAACCTTAACTTTTTGACGATTTTTCGACCATTTTTAACGTGTCAAAATAAGCTTAAAATATGAAAATATAGCCTAAATAATGCCTTAGGTATTAATATGAGCAGAAACTAGCGTACATTTAGTCATTTTTGGGACATCCAAAAATTTGGCAAAAATGGCCAAATTTGGACAAATGTAAAGGGGTTAACCTTAACTTTTTGACGATTTTCGACCATTTTTAACTTGTCAAAATAAGCTTAAAATATGAAAATATAGCCTAAATAATGCCTTAGGTATTAATATGAGCAGAAACTAGCGTAGATTTAGTCATTTTTGGACATCCAAAAATTTGGCAAAAATGGCCAAATTTGGACAAAAAGTAAAGGGTTACCTTAACTTTTTGACGATTTCGACCATTTTTAACTTGTCAAAATAAGCTTAAAATATGAAAATATAGCCTAAATAATGCCTTAGGTATTAATATGAGCAGAAACTAGCGTACATTTAGTCATTTTTGGACATCCAAAAATTTGGCAAAAATGGCCAAATTTGGACAAAAAGTAAAGGGGTTAACCTTAACTTTTTGACGATTTTCGACCATTTTTAACGTGTCAAAATAAGCTTAAAATATGAAAATATAGCCTAAATAATGCCTTAGGTATTAATATGTGCAGAAACTATCGTACATTTAGTCATTTTTGGACATCCAAAAATTTGGCAAAAGATGGCCAAATTTGGACAAAATGTAAAGGGGTTAACCTTAACTTTTTGACGATTTTCGACCATTTTTAACTTGTCAAAATAAGCTTAAAATATGAAAATATAGCCTAAATAATGCCTTAGGTATTAATATGAGCAGAAACTAGCGTACATTTAGTCATTTTTGGACATCAAAATTTGGCAAAAATGGCCAAATTTGCACAAAATGTAAAGGGGTTAACCTTAACTTTTTGACGATTTTCGACCATTTTTAACTTGTCAAAATAAGCTTAAAATATGAAAATATAGCCTAAATAATGCCTTAGGTATTAATATGAGCAGAAACTAGCGTACATTTAGTCATTTTGGACATCCAAAAATTTGGCAAAAATGGCCAAATTTGGACAAAAAAAGTAAAGGGGTTAAAAGTAAACACTTGACTTTTTGACGATTTTCGACCATTTTTAACTTGTCAAAATAAGCTTAAAATATGAAAATATAGCCTAAATAATGCCTTAGGTATTAATATGAGCAGAAACTAGCGTACATTTAGTCATTTTTGGACATCCAAAAATTTGGCAAAAATGGCCCAAATTTGGACAAAAAGTAAAGGGGTTAACCTTAACTTTTTGACGATTTTCGACCATTTTTAACGTGTCAAAATAAGCTTAAAATATGAAAATATAGCCTAAATAATGCCTTAGTATTAATATGAGCAGAAACTAGCGTACATTTAGTCATTTTTGGACATCCAAAAATTTGGCAAAGATGGCCAAATTTGGACAAATTGTAAAGGGGTTAACCTTAACTTTTTGACGATTTTCGACCATTTTTAACTTGTCAAAATAAGCTTAAAATATGAAAATATAGCCTAAATAATGCCTTAGGTATTAATATGAGCAGAAACTAGCGTACATTTAGTCATTTTTGGACATCCAAAAATTTGGCAAAAAATGGCCAAATTTGGACAAAATGTAAAGGGGTTAACCTTAACTTTTTGACGATTTTCGACCATTTTTAACTTGTCAAAATAAGCTTTAAAATATGAAAATATAGCCTAAATATTGCCTTAGGTATTAATATGAGCAGAAACTAGCGTACATATAGTCATTTTTGGACATCCAAAAATTTGGCAAAAATGGCCAAATTTGGACAAAAAGTAGTAAGGGGTTAACCTTACTTTTTGACGATTTTCGACCATTTTTAACTTGTCAAAATAAGCTTAAAATATGAAAATATAGCCTAAATAATGCCTTAGGTATTTAATATATGAGCAGAAACTAGCGTACATTTAGTCATTTTTGGACATCCAAAATTTGGCAAAAATGGCCAAATTTGGACAAAAAGTAAAGGGGTTAACCTTAACTTTTTGACGATTTTCGACCATTTTTAACTTGTCAAAATAAGCTTTAAAATATGAAAATATAGCCTAAATAATGCCTTAGGTATTAATATGAGCAGAAACTAGCGTACATTTAGTCATTTTTGGACATCCAAAAATTTGTCAAAAATGGCCAAATTTGGACAAAAAGTAAAGGGGTTAACCTTAACTTTTTGACGATTTTCGACCATTTTTAACGTGTCAAAATAAGCTTAAAATATGAAAATATAGCCTAAATAATGCCTTAGGTATTAATATGAGCAGAAACTAGCGTACATTTAGTCATTTTTGGACATCCAAAAATTTGGCAAAAATGGCCAAATTTGGACAAAATGTAAAGGGGTTAACCTTAACTTTTGACGATTTTCGACCATTTTTAACTTGTCAAAATAAGCTTAAAATATGAAAATATAGCCTAAATAATGCCTTAGGTATTAATATGAGCAGAAACTAGCGTACATTTAGTCATTTTTGGACATCCAAAAATTTGGCAAAAATGGCCAAATTTGGACAAAAAGTAAAGGGGTTAACCTTAACTTTTTGACGATTTTCGACCATTTTTAACTTGTCAAAATAAGCTTTAAAATATGAAAATATAGCCTAAATAATGCCTTAGGTATTAATATGAGCAGACACTAGCGTAGATTTAGTCATTTTTGGACATCCAAAAATTTGGCAAAATTGGCCAAATTTGGACAAAAAGTAAAGGGGTTAACCTTAACTTTTTGACGATTTTCGACCATTTTTAACTTGTCAAAATAAGCTTAAAATATGAAAATATAGCCTAAATAATGCCTTAGGTATTAACATGAGCAGAAACTAGCGTACATTTAGTCATTTTTGGACATCCAAAAATTTGGCAAAAATGGCCAAATTTGGACAAAAAGTAAAGGGGTTAACCTTAACTTTTTGACGATTTTCGACCATTTTTAACTTGTCAAAATAAGCTTAAAATATGAAAATATAGCCTAAATAATGCCTTAGGTATTAATGAGCAGAAACTAGCGTACATTTAGTCATTTTTGGACATCCAAAAATTTGGCAAAAATGGCCAAATTTGGACAAAAAGTAAAGGGGTTAACCTTAACTTTTTGACGATTTTCGACCATTTTTAACTTGTCAAAATAAGCTCCCTTATAAATAAATGTCCATGTTTGCGTGTTGCACATGTGCGGAACGCTCCCTTATAAATAAATGTCAACGTTTGCGTGCGGCACATTTGCAGAACGTTCACTTATAAATGTCCACGTTTGCGTGCGGCACATGTGCGGAACGCTCTGTTATAAATGTCCACGTTTGCGTGCGGCACATGTGCGGAACGCTCTGTTATAAATGTCCACGTTTGCGTGCGGAACGCTCACTTATAAATGTCCACGTTTGCGTGCGGCACATGTGCGGAAATATCCCTTATAAATGTCCAACGTTTGCGTGTGGCACATGTGCGGAACGCTCACTTATAAATGTCCACGTTTGCGTGCGGCACATGTGCGGAACGCTCTGTTATAAATGTCCACGTTTGCGTGCGGCACATGTGCGGAACGCTCTGTTATAAATGTCCACGTTTGCGTGTGCGGAACGCTCACTTATAAATGTCCCCGTTCTGTTATAACTAAGTATTAATTTTTTTATAAGTGTACCTACGCTCACTTATAAATGTCACGTTTGCGTGCGGCACATGTGCGGAAATATCCCTTATAAATGTCCAACGTTTGCGTGTGGCACATGTGCGGAACGCTCACTTATAAATGTCCATGTTTGCGTGTGGCACATGTGCGGAACGCTCCCTTATTAATGTCCACGTTTGCGTGCGGCACATGTGCGGAACGCTCTGTTATAACGCACGCTTAATCAAGAAAAGTACCTTCTAAAATTCATTAATAATTCATGAGTAATTAAACCAATAGCATGTAAGCATTCGGTCACATGATGCTGTTTGGATACCCCGGTCAAACACCGCCAGACAAAAGATTTCAGCTGCATACGTAATTAAGATATTTGATCCAAACACTAGTGTTTGGATCAAATATCATAATTACGTATGCAAAATCAAGTCAGCAAACAAATTCACACACAAAATTCCTTTATTCACTCTTTGTCGTCTTACCACAAATTAATGTTACAGCCAGTAAACACACACTGGTCCAGTTTAATACTCGCAGAAACAAAACCCTCTACCATGCATCACAATCATCTCAACTCCACTATTTAATTTATCATTATCTATTCATCGTGGAAAACCCACTTCAGTTATGCATTGTGTAATATCTCAATAGAATTCCTAATTACGATATCCTTCGTTAGAAATTCTATTCAAATCAGCAAACGAAAACATTCTCTTACCTCTCCATTCATTTCAGAAGCTATATAAACAACTCGAGCTCGTGTCCCACCGGGATATCCAAACACTCGAAAACAATGGACAAAAACACTCGCGCTGCGCGCTCGTGTTTTCACCATTATTTTCTCGTGTTTGGATATCCCGGTGAAACACTCGCTCTCGTTGTTCATATATTACATCAACAATTGCATTAACATTAGCTTAAACCACGCCCTTTTGCACCATTTAGAGTTGGTTAAGTAGTAGTTAAAACATGACTACATAAGCGGCCGTTTAAAATGAAGAGAATATATAATGCATGGTTTGTTTGGAAGTTGTAGAAACAGTACAAATCGCATTAATAATTCATGAAGAAAATTCAAAATAAATTAATATTTAATCAGCATCTTTAACCCAGGATAAAACATTGATTAATAAAACATCAATGTTTTATCAAAGTTAACTTGCTCAAATTGAGCTTTTTCGGAGTTAAAATAATTTGTTTGTACTGTTTCTACAACTTCCAAACAAAGTATGTATTATATATTCTATTCATTTTACAAGTTCGTTAAAACATTCGCGGTCGATGTTTATGGGCAGTTACAACGGCTCGCCATTGTAACTGCCCATAAACATCGGCCGCTCATGTTTTAACTACAACTTGTAAAATTCATTAATAATTCATGAAGAAAATTCAAATAAATTAATATTTAATCAGCATCTTTAACCCAGGATAAAACATTGATTAATAAAACATCAATGTTTTATCAAAGTTAACTTGCTGATGAATTATTAATGAATTTGGCAACAAAATTAAGTCTAATATGAAAGAACTCGTAAAATGATAGAGTAACACCTTTTACAACTTTTCATGATTTCACTTCGTTAATTTTTTGCTTGATATGTAAATGAGATGGTCTCTGCACGTCAGGTGCAGGGTAGAGAATTTTCATTCATTAAAATATTAGTTCCTTCTTCAAGTTTGTTCCACAAATTTACTAGAAAATGTGCGTGTAATAACTCCTCATGATAATGAATGTTGTAAACTTAGCAATCACTCATTATTTATTGTAACGAGTGAAAATTCTTAAATATCAATAAAATTCTTAAATAATAATAAATACTTTTTAAACTTTAATCAAGAAAAGAGTTACCGTATTTCCTCTAATAAATGCCCCCTGCGTTTATTAAATTTTGAAACAATTTAATGCGGCGTTTGTTTGAGGGAGGCGTTTATTAAACAATATGTTATTGACCGAGAGCGAGGTCCGATAGCAATAACTCTTCATGAGGCAATGGAGAAAAGAAAAGAGACTGTTGTATTTTGAGTTAAAATATGAACTCAAGAAGGAAGAAAGTTTATTTTTTTCTAATAAACGCCGCTCTGATGTGTGCGGCGTTTATTAGAGGGAGGCGTTTATTAGAGGGAGGCGTTTATTAGAGGGAGGCGTTTATTGGCATTCTTGTATGAAAAGGGGAGGCGTTTATTAGAGGGAGGCGTTTATTAGAGGAAATACGGTAACATGAATTCCACCAACTAGTTACTGCCACAAGCAATTTTTTTGAAAATTAGGTAAGGGAGAGGACGACAGGCTACAATCGCATGCATAAATGTTGAGACACTTCAAATATTTACAGTAAGGAATACGACACCCATTGGAAAACGGATAAAAAATACAACTTAATTTTATGTTATCCCCTCCCCCCGTTTCAATGTTGCTCATTAATGATTGCCAAGTGCTAAGCATATCAAATATTTATTCAGAATCAACATTGATCAGGGGGACGGGGGTTGAAATATCAAGTTCTACTTTTAGCTGAACCGTGAAGGTGTGTGGCTTCCGTTGGGTTAAAGTGTCTCAAGACATTTTGCTCCCGATTGTAGGTATAAGGCAGTACTGGATAAGGTAGTACCACTTCTCTGAGCCGTACACAGACCGACCGACGTACTCCCGTATGCGATGACACGAGCTTTATTGCCATCTTGCATTTGATAAAGTGTATAGCTCCTATCAGCCATCTCCAGATGCGTCAGTGTGTAATGCGAATGGTAAGGTAAAGTCAGGTAATGCAAGGATTGGTGATAAAGATAACATCTTGATCAGGGTTTCAGAAGATGGAATGCTGATCGAACTTTCTTGTTGGTTCCCGTTGACTTCGGTTGTCCCGTTCTGCGATGGTGGCGAACCAACCCCCTTACAAATGACCGGTGATAACCAGCAAATCCAAGCGGAAAGGTTTGCAGTTCCTTTGCGTTCTTCGGTGGAATGTTCCAGCCATTTGTTCAGTGACGCTACCTTGTAGCCCATGTAGGCCAGTTCTGTCTGGAAAAGCTTACACTTAGAAGGTTTAAGCTGTACCGCTCACTAAGGCGTCGGTTTCCAGTCGCTCCAGCATCTCTTCGAAGGTCGTTGCAAACACGATTATATCGTAAAGGTACGCCAAGCATATCTTGAGATTCAAGATTCAAATAACCACTCTGCAAATCTAGGGAACAAAACCACTTCGCACTTTGGAGAGATTCCAACGTTTCTGTTATGCGGCGAATAGGATACTAGTCTCTCACTGTTTTTGCATTGAGGCGGAGAAAGTCCACGCACATCGACTGCCGTCTTTTTTTCGTACCAAGACCACGGGTTCCGCATTATTCGTGCTTCTAGTAGATCGGCCACGGCTGTTCTGAATTCCTCTAACTGCGCAGGTGGTACTCGTCTGCGGTAGACGCAATGGAAGGTCGTCAGTGCTTGATCTTGTGTCTGACCTCGTCTGTACGGTGAATGATGTCTAATGACGGTGGATGATGTCTAATGATGATGGATGATGTCTAATCACAGTGGATGATGTCTAATATGACGGTAGATGATGATCAATGACGGTGGATGATGTCTAATGACGGTAGATGATGATCAATGACGGTGGATGATGTATATGACGGTAGATGATATCTAATGACGGTGGATGATGTCTAATATGACGGTAGATGATGATCAATGACGGTGGATGATGGTCAAATGACGGTGGATGATGATCAATGACGGTGGATGATGGTCAATGACGGTGGATGATGGTCAATGACGGTGGATGATGGTCAATGACGGTGGATGATGTCTAATGACGGTGGATGATGTCTAATGACGGTAGATGATGTCTAATGACGGTGGATGATGTTTAATGACGGTGGATGATGTCTAATGACGGTGGATGATGTCTAATGACGGTGGATGATGTCTAATGACGGTGGATGATGTCTAATGACGGTGGATGATGTCTAATGACGGTGGATGATGTCTAATGACGGTGGATGATGTCTAATGACGGTAGATTATGTCTAATGACGGTAGATGATGTCTAATGACGGTAGATGATGTCTAATGACGGTAGATTATGTCTAATGACGGTAGATGATGTCTAATGACGGTAGATGATGTCTAATGACGGTAGATTATGTCTAATTACGGTAGATTATCGGTCTAATTACGGTGGATGTGTCTAATGACGGTAGATGATGGTCAATGACGGGTGATATCTAATGACGGTGGATGTAGTAGCGAAGTTGGCCATAATTACTGGTCATGCTATGCAAATTTTGAAACGATTTACATATTTAGATCTTTAGAAATATATTGTTTTCAAAATATGCAGATATTTATAAATTTGGATGACGGTCAATGACACGGTGGATGGTGTCTAGTGATATCTAGTGACGGTGGATGACGATGTCGACTGCGCATCAAAATGACGCGTTCTGCGTCGGGATAAAACTTATTTCAATTCATAACATCAGGCTGGGGAATTCAATATAACCAATTTGCAAGTGTAAATAGAAGTGCAAATGTCTATTGTGGTTTTAGCCTGATGTTATGAATCGAAATAAGTTTTATCCCGACGAAGAACACGTCATTTTGATGCGCAGTCGACATTGGAATTATTAAACCAGGCCAAAAGGAACGCAGGCTCGGGGTACGAGATTGAGAATATCATGGCGGCTGATAACCTTAGCGCTGTTTTGTATAAGATAGATGATTTGCGTCTGGTAAGTAGGAGAGATTTTCTAGTACCACAAAGATCGGTTGCTATAAGATAATATATGTTTTTTTATCCAGGAACAACGCGAAATCCAAAAGCCTGGTAAAGGAGGTAGGTGTCAAATGACGCACAACAGTCAACACACGCAAAGTCGCAAATTATTTTATGGGCAAGGAGATCGAAATCTGAAATCCATCAGAACGCTTTTACGTGAAATAAAACAAGTGGATGATATTATTTCGAAATTCCCATTGCTCAAATATGATAATGGCTGAAGCCTGAGGCTAGCGAACCGTTTCTAAGGGCACCGGATTGAAGTTGAGATTTAAATAGACAGAATGGGATGATCATGTGATCATTGGATGGATGACATGTGTGACATTGAGAGAAACGAAGATGTCAGAAGAGCTAAGAGGTTGTTTGGAATTGGTTAAAGGCATTGTTTCATGGTCCAATTTTTCATGCAACTTGTCTCGCACGAGACAAGTTGCACAGACCATTGCACCGTGTAATGTACCGATCAATTCGAAACATCACCATGCCCCCCCCCCCCGGCAAAAAGGGAGTAGGGAATTGGACTGGAGAGGGTGGGGAATTTGAACCGGAAGTCTAGAATTCGCGCGTTTTCGGGTGGAATTCCTGCTCGCGGTCAATCTCGTTCCCAGAGCCTTCGCCGGGTCGCGGTTTAACTAAAGCTTTGTCACGACCACCATTTTCTTTACAATGGTGGTGGAATCAGTTGAACAATTGTTATTGTTATATTTTAAAGGCTTTCCGCTTTCGTCAAGGACTGGTTTGTCAAAAATGGAATGGAATTTTTGTTCTTCCAGTTTCATAATTTGGCAATGGGGTCGGGCATTTGTCTGTTTAATTTCTTGCTACAGTAGGGCATTTGAACACTTTTTCACCCAGGGGGATGGGAATTTGAACGACCAAATTTTAAAAAGTTCAAATTCCCGGGGTCGGCCAGGGGGGGATGGTGATGTTTCAAATTGATCGGTACATAACATGCTGTGCAATGGTCAAAATCAATGCGAGACAAGTTGCGCCAACCGTTGCACCAAGTAGAATCGGGTTCTACTTTCTGCAACGATTGCAACAATTTTTTCAGCGTTGCATAGTGTAACACCCTTTCAGCAACTTATCTCACAATGTTTCCATAACAACGACTGCGAACGCATGCCGTCATCCAGTGTTCTCGCAAAACAAAATGGCTTTTATCGGAAAAAATGCTTTTATCGAAAAAATTCACAAACGCATTGCAGAGTGTAACACCCCTCACCTTGCAACTGCAACGCTGCACAAACCACCATTGCGAGAAAAGTTGCATGAAAAATTGTACCGTGTAACAGCTAGGGCCTTAACTGTAGGAGTGTAAATGTCTCGATCAATTCTAAGTGTGCCCATGCCCCCTGGCATTTGACGACTCACCTGTTCCCCAGGGGGGGGATTTGTCAAAGTATCTAAATTAGTTAATAGTAGATTCTTGGCTGTTATGCATTCAGAGAAAGCCGATGAGTATCCTCTAAATGTATACTCGAACACCGCACATTTCATAATTATAGTCCTTCCAGACTGAAAGTTTTACTTTCAAGGGGAATACATTTCCTGCACATTTTTCATTGGTTTTTAAATCTTCCGTGCAATTTCTGAAAATTCCCCACACAAAAATTAAACTTTACAGTCTGGTAGCCCTTTGATCTTTAATTTATCTTCATATTTGTCACCTAGAATACAGTATGCATTAAAGTGCCCCTAACCTCAAAATTTGTATTGTCTTATTTAGAAGAACTTTTAAAATGATAAAGTAACTTCTTTTGAAGATTTTCACTTCTTGGCTTTCTTTGTTTGATATGCAAATATCTGGAATTTCGTCACACATGCATAATAAGTTATCAGAGAATGTTATATGTCTTTGCCTTCATGAAATAAAAACACTGTGTGAATAACACGTGTGTGCGTTTCTCCCACAACACCAAACTTCTTGATTTTAAAGGATTTCGTTCGAGAATGAAAGAGATATACACATTTCTCCAATAAGTCATTATGCATGTGTGACAAAATTCCATACATTTGCATATCAAACAAACTGACATATCTCAAAAAGAAAGAAACGAAAATCTTCAAAAGAAGTTACTTTATCATTTTAAAAGTTCTTCCAAACAAGACAATAAAACATTTTGAGGTTAGGGGCACTTTAAGAATTTTCATATAATAAAGTACAGCATTAAAAAACTTCTATTATATTCCCATGGGTGGGGCATTTACATCAATTTTACAACCCCAAAATCTATGCAGATTTTGCATAATAATGTTGACCCAACAGTGGGCGCATAATTTGCAATGCTCTAATGCATAAATGTCAAATTACCTTACTCACCTTTACGCTAATCTCTTGTTGTTGCAGAAGTGCAAATTGCAGTTCATTCTGTTGGCATATGCGGTTCCGATGTGCATTTTTTGCGCAAAGGTCGTATTGGAGACTTTATTGTTAAAAAGCCAATGGTACTAGGACATGAAACAAGTGGGACCATTTCTGCTATTGGTGAAGGTGTCACTCATTTGGAAGTTGGTAAGAAGCTATATACTAACAAGTACCATATCATTTGAAAAATGAGCATAATATAATATGTAATAAAACAGCATATGTTTCGTATTTATGCCATTATGAATTCTTCCTATTTTAGCCTTTTAGTTGTAATGTATACTGTATATCTCTCTCAATATTTTGTTTGTCCACATGCAATAATTGTTTATGACTACTTCCAGGTGATCGTGTGGCTGTCGAGCCTGGTTGTCCCTGCAGAGTATGCAATTTCTGCAAGACTGGTCGGTATAATCTTTGTAAAGACATGAAATTTGCTGCAACGCCTCCTGTCGATGGGACCTTATGCCGTTATTATGTCCACCCAGCTGACTTTTGTTATAAGTGAGTTGTGAAATGGTTTATAATCTCAGCTGAAACACAATGTAGTTACACCCTACTGTTTATACATGTAAGATGAATAAAAACTCAAAAATAAGGGATCTAGCATTTTGAGTGGAGGCCTTTGTTAGAGGATACTTGTAGACATACCACCTATAAAGCACACACTACTGTTTAAGATTCCAACTTCCAAACTGCACAACTACCAGTAACAAATTTAAAAATTATAGTCTATTGAGTTAATTCTATTGCCATAACAAAACATCAGGAAAATAATCTAGTTAGGGATGAGCCAATAATCGGAAATTAATCGCTAGAAGCCGATAAGCAAAAGAAGTTCCAGAAGCAGTTGACTAGCAACACATTATCTTTGCCCAATAATATACAATATCTTCTGGAACAAGAATGTTGCAAGTCTATTTTCATTCTAGAAAATTTAGAATTTTTTGTTTAAATAGTTAGATTGCATAATGTCACCCCCAGCACATCCGCCCTTTGAACCGACGCAAACATGACATCACATTTGCATTGGTAACTGTGTTAGTCTGCTTGCAGTTGGTAACGCGTACCCCAAATTCAACTGTTAAGAATTTCTGGTGACCAATATCGGTAACCACCGATAAATTGGCCGATCAGCTCGTAAATCGTATCGGAATTTATCGGTCAGTAAATTGGATTTTTCTCAATCGGCTCATCCCTAGATCTAGATCAAAATCATTCGGTAATGAAATGACGTGCATATCAGATGTTTAAAACCTGGTTTAGTGCTACCAGTAATTGGATTTCAAACAACTTGGCCCATGGGCAATTTGCAAAATATCAAGGTACAGTAATGTTTTTTTTGTCTTACTTAAGGTTGCCAGAATTTGTAAGTTTTGAAGAAGGAGCACTACTTGAGCCTTTATCTGTTGGTGTTCATGCATGTCGCCGAGCTGGAATAACAATGGGTGATACAGTTCTTATCTGTGGAGCAGGTATGCAGTATCGTAGAACTTGTTTTGGTAGACCTTATACATAATTTCACTTTTGGCCACAAACCTGTATGAATATTTTGTCACTTTTTACTGTAATGTGCATTAAATAATTTCCTTGTTAATCTTATCCACCTTAGGTCCAATTGGTCTTGTGAATTTGCTTGTTGCTAAGACTTGTGGGGCAAGTCGTATTATAATAACAGGTACATGTATACTGTATAATATACTGAATAAAAAACTATACAGTAACTAGCAGACAATTTTAAAAAGTAAAGAATAAAACAACAACAATGTTGTAGCAGGTGCCCATCACACATTTCCTGACCAAGTTCATAAACTAATGATTTGCAAGGTACAGGATCAAAATAATAATTTTGACCAGTGATCCGATGACATTCAGTGGAAATTAAGGAGTACACTGCATTAAGTCTTGTGTTGCATTTTTTTTAGATTTGGATGTAAAAAGACTGCAACTGGCTCGTCAGCTTGGGGCAGATTTGACACTTCAGGTGGAGAAGGGGCAAAGTGCAAAAGAAGTGGCTTCGCGTGTACGGGAGATGTTAGACCAAGCACCAAACAAGGCCATCGAGTGTAGTGGAGCAGAGTCAAGCATCAACACAGCATTATATGTTAGTAAAAACTACATGTATGCTTTATAGTGTCTCACTTAATGTATTACATGTACATGTACAGTATAGTGTGCAATTGCATATACATGTACCTCTCAACATTGAAATGTGTGAAGGAGTGAGATGGGGAAGGACCAGTTCATGTTGGTTTTGTGATTTTTCTAAGGGGTGAAATCTTTGAAAAATTATTTTGTTTTGAAATATGTTGCTTGATAGTCTAAATCATGCAAAATTGCATTTTTCCGCATAAAAATGTTTGTAATGCAGATCTGAGCTTCATCGTGGTTCATTGCATAGCTCTAGTGGTCTTGTTTACTGAAAAGTTTTATACCCTCAAAGTTTATCTGAGTGGAGAAAATAATATATAAATGCTACAAGTGTGAAACGTTTCAATAATCAATGCAATGAACCAAAATAAAGCTCAAACCTGCATTACAAAACTTTTTATTGGAAAAAAATACAATTTGTCATGATTTAGATTCTAGCCACCTTAACCCTAATCTGAAAAGGCCTACTATTACATATATAATATACATATCTTTTTCCCGATTTTCACCAGGCAACCGAATCTGGTGGCACAGTGGTCATTGTAGGAATGGGAAAGCCTGTGGTCCAGATGCCAGTCCATGATTTTCTCGTCAGAGAAGTGGATGTCAGGGGAATATTTCGATATGCGAACTGGTAAGTTATAAGTACAGTAAGAACTTTTGGAAAGGCAACCAAATATGATATTACTGATGTATATTTTTCTACATGAATTGTCATGGAATAGTTGAATGCCAAAATCTTTTGATTTGTGCTTTGTGTTGAAGTTCTACAACTAAACAGTTTGTTTTGGCCGGAAATGCTAATGACTGTGACATCAAACCAGTCATCGCTGCTTGAGAAATTTGATCTAATTCAACCGTTGTTTGAACGCTATACTAGAGATTTTATATGTATTTATTATGAAATAATAAAGGAAGTTAACATTAAGCGGTGACAGCGGTCGCGTTCCTCGTTAGTGGCATTGACGTTTGTGAGCCAGCGGTCTTTGTGTCCAGCTCTGCGTATTTAAGGTCTCTCCTCCCGGGGATCGGGTCTAGTCGTTTCGAAGTTCTCCCCTCCCGCCTCTCCCATGTGTTCTTCCAACATATCGGGTTCGCTGGGTACCTCGATAATCAGATAATCAGTCTTCAAATGGTCCGACCTCCCATTGTCATGAGTGTGGTCGTTGTATTTGGTGTCTGGTAACTTGGCTGCTAACCGTAAGTACCTTTGGTGTATGGTTTCGTGGTTTTATTGTTTGTTTTCTCGTGCCGGTTATTATACGGCTGATTATTACATTTATTTAGTATTATGTCATAGATCAAATGTCATAGATATTTCCCCATATTAGACGGGTGACTTGCAGCCCTTCGGGGATGGAGGAGGTTCCGTTGGTGCAACTTGGGGTTCTCGTGGATCGTGCTTGTACGTCGAGGCTCGACGCGGTCGAATGCATAACTACTGATTCCATCCCCAAAGAGTTGCATACCGCCAGAACTAGTTAAGTGATTGCACTATTTCATATTAATGTTTACAACCCTGTGTGTAGTGAGATATATTTTGGTGTGTTTTGTTTAGTGCCATAGTTGAACACCTAGCAGGAATGTTAACAACTTTTTCACTCAAATCCTCAACCAGTCTCAGTCATGGAAAGCAAAAAAAGAAAGCCAAATCCCCAATTTCACGTCACATCATTAGTATTTCAGACAAACAAACCTTTATAAAACATCAATGCAAAGCTTAAATCATAAAATATTTTGACATTAACTATTTACTTCATGTAGAATATATATCAGTAATATTGTATTTGGGATTTGAGGAACTTTAATTACATGTACTAAAATTTAGGCCTGGTTTAGACGTTGAACTTCACATATGCGCCAGTGCTGAACTTAATGCAAATGAGCGTAATCTATTGTTTAAAGTGTCTATGAAGTGAAAAATTCGCTAGCATTTTTTTGCTTTAATGGACAAAGTAGCACGGCAAGAGCGTACAATGAAAATTTCAAGTGAATCTGCTGCATAGTCTTCGAGTTATCAACTCTCAAAGTTTGGCATGGCTACCGGTAAATGCTTTTGGTGAAATCTGAAACGCGCGGTTCGTTGTCTTGTGACATATGCAGACCGTACTTACTATGCATAAGAACAATGGATTTGAACATTAATGATCCACCTGCATACGTCATATACCACATATATTCAATCCAAGTCTTTCTCTATTTTGTATCGTTAAACTATGTCAATGGACAAACTTTGAGAGTTGATAGCTCGAAGACTATGCAGCAGATTCACTTGAAATTTTCAGTGAACGCTCCTGCCGTGCTACTTTGTTCGTTAGAGCAAAACAATGCTAGCGATTTTCTCACTTCATACTTCATAGACACTTTAAGGCGTTTAAGCTAATTTGCATTGAGTTCAGCACATGTGAAGTTCGACGTCTAAACTGGGCCTTAGATGGTATATTTACCACACCATCATCGTCATCCTGGGCCCCTAATGTATGTAATCGTTTTCTGTTTTTTCCATTGTAGTTATCCTACAGCCCTGTCCCTTGTGGCTAGTGGTGCTGTCGACGTGAAATTGTTGGTGACACATCGATATAAACTAGAAGAGTGTATAAAAGCGTTCGAAGTTGCAGAAAAAGGCGAGGGAATCAAGGTGGTGATCCAGTGTTATAAGGAATGAAGCCTAATAACTGGTGATGAAATTAAGACAAAAAAATTAACTGAAAGATAATGATATGATTTAGGATCCATCTTGAAACAGTCTGCTTGATTAATGGCTAAATTATGTTCTGTTTACATGTGGAAATGTCTACCTCTAGAGTTATACCCAAAGATTTGAATCACCCAAATGTCATCAATCGTATTATAGTGTGAATAAAACAAGTGAGTGTGGCTTTGATACTATATTAGTTCTTGCCATTAAATAATAATCATGGGTTGAAATGTATGCTATTCTGCTCATGCTCCATGTATAGTAAAATGTTTAATGGACCAGTGAACTTTATGATCTTGGTATTCCATTTGTGTAGTAGAAAAATCTATCGTATGGAATATCGACAATACACGGATCGCAAATCTCAAAAAATGTGCATATTTGGTGCATTATGGGATATTTTAGGCAGGGTTCGAGATTACATTTTTTTGGTGGTATCCCATGTGGGTCCCAGCATTTCTGAACTGGTATCCCAAATGAAAATCTGGTATCCAAAATGGATGCATTACGATCTTTTTCCCAGAGCCTGCATCCTAAGGAACAAGATTGGATACATTATACATATCATGTATTTATATCCCGGATGTAAAACACTTTCACTAATCTAGACTCCAGACTCTGTGCGATTGGGCATTTATACGTGAAATATGCAGCGTGCATTTCCAGACTCTGGAAATGGCTTTTATGAAAATAATATGCTGGGTTTTGATATTTATAATTAGATTACCGTATGTACCATATGATGGTCAAAAAAGGAATGACAGTAAAAATGCATAACACTTAAAAATTAGGTATACATACTTCTAAATGTTATTGAGTACATACTCAATAAAGTCAGTTGGCCGAAAAACCAACAGAATCGCCATTAACATTCTACTTCCGGTTAAGTAACAACACTCAAGTTTTATCTTGTTCAAGTTTAACTACAATGTTTCTATGCATGTAGATGTAACAAGAATCAAAGCCCTTAATTATTACACATGTCACAATTTCTTGATTGTTAAAAGTTTTTGTTAAACTACAGTATAATTAACTGCAGAAATGTTTTATTTTTGTTTGCTAATCTTCCACAAAAAAATCTAAATTTCGACCTCTGATAATGAAGACATTTTAGGGGTACTAAAATACCTGTATAGTCTCAATGCTCTAGTCTCAATGCTCTTACAACAATAAATTATTAAAGTTACTTATAAAACTAAAAAATGCTACATAACTAACTAATAATTAAAGCTACAGTATGAAGAACATAATATTTATAATTTTACAATACATGTATTCATAAAATTATTATAACCTATAATGTATAAATACATCATGACCACATCAAATGTTTCTGCCATTTATGAATTGTGTTTAAATAAATTATGTTGATTTGATTTGATAATTAAACAGTTTACTTTTGAGCACTTAACTGGTTTTGGTGTCAACTCCCATAGTGTATTATACCACACTGCTTGTTTCGTCAAGTGCAGGACTCTCATCATGAACACGATGGGATATCTCTTCGAGATCCATGATTAACTTGTTCACAATCAAAATCAAAAACAGCTAAAATGATAATTGTACTGTACATCACTTAAATTGCCTCTAATCTTTGTGGGGATTTTATATATTTGTAATATTTGAATTCTCCTGAAAAAAATGTAATATATCTTGCCGGCTGATTTCATCTTCGTAGACTTTTTTGCTGTTAAAGTTGATAGAAATTCCTAGGAATTAACCTAGGTTGATCTTTAACAGCAAAAAGTCTATGAAGATGAAATTTGCAGCCGACAAGATATATATTACATTTTTTCAGGACAATTCAGAGGTTAGATGCACTTTAACGTTATCGGTCAAGCATTTGTTAAGCATTATACTGTACAGGGGTGAGGTAGTAATTCGAAATTCGTCTTGAATTGCTGAGTTTTGGAACCGTTGATTCAGGTCTTCAATCATCAGAAGATGCTTCGCATATGAAGCAATTTGTTCTGATTTACTGTAGCTTCTAGCTGATATGCTGTGATTAGAATAGATGTGGTGAAACATCGGCACAAAGCCCTTTAATGTGAAGACTTTACCATTTAGCATTTGCAACAACTGAAAGTAAAGTTTCTCTCTCTGAGTTGCTTAAAACACATGCTTTCTTATTTTTAATAACTATAGTTCACATCTGAAGTAATTGAACTACTAACTTGTACTGTAGCCTAAAGGATCATTGCCTTTCATAAAATTATTATACATCACTGATGTAAAGAGGACATGGTTAACCCACACACCAACCTGTATAACAGCAAAAGCAAAACCAATTGCTCCAATAATGTGCAGATGATCATTGATCCAGAACTTGAGAGACATAATGCAACCATCTGTGTAAACAACATGTTTAGCTTCAATTTCCTAGAGAACAGTAAAAATATCCGAACATTGACATGACATCATGTTATTTTAAATTTGTTATTTTGAAAAGTGACCAACAAAATACATGTAATATGCTACAGTGACCAGGCTCAGCCATTAGATTTTATCCAACTGAGCCCAGTTGGCCAATGTAAGCATACACTGTATACAAATTCCTGTCCTGGACTCAGAATAATTTTTCTGAGGATATGAGCTTGACGATCGTCCAGGTATCGTCTGTCTACTCCAAACTCTCCCACATTCACTACAACATTTATTTTCATTTAAACTCCTTTATTATCATTACTTCTAAGTAAATATGCTTTTAAATTCTCGAAGGATTGCATGGTGGTGATTAATAATTATGAAAACATTTGTGGAAACACCATGTAGATAATTTTATTAGCTGAGCTTTCGTCTCGTAGGACTCGAGACTTCATCAGAGCAAACTAAAGAAGTGAGTGTTGGCTCGCGTCATATTACACGACATTTGTAAATGCTAACTCAACGGTAATTAACGGTAAAGCGTGCGCGTGCAAGAATTACGTAATATTGATTTGATTAATTTATTTATATTAATTTAATTTGATTATGTAATTCTTGCACGCGCTTTACCGTTAATTACCGTTGAGTTAGCATTTACAAATGTCGTGTAATTATGACGTGAGCCAACACTCACTTCTTTAGTTTGCTCTGATGAAGTCTCGAGTCCTACGAGACGAAAGCTCGGCTAATAAAATTATCTACATGGTGTTTCCACAAATGTTTTCATAAATATGCTTTGTTACCGTAACCATTTATATTATTAGAAGTTTCTTGTTTGGTGTTGGTCACCTCTGGGGCATAAAGAAGGACATTACTGTACTGTAATTTTGAATTTAAATCAAACAATGCAGGTTGATTACTCACATCTTTCTTCCTTATTCCAAAACCACATTGACTGTTGAGTGTTTCCTTAATACAAATCCACAAAAAATTACATTCACAAAGTGAAAAACTATGGTAGTGACCAAAATATCCCTAACATGTTAACTAGAAAAATGTATATTAATAAGCTTATAGGAATTGAAGATTAATTACATTTGACCACTGAACAAATGTTGAATAATTAAAAACGCAATAATCAATGAACATGAGGCTTTTTTAGATCAGAAAAGTGATAGTATCAAACTTGTCATTTAAGGCATCCCACATAGGACAGCAAAAATGTTTGGCAAAAACCTATATACATTATATTAATTTGTGGTCTTTCCCAAGTCTGTTTTGAGCAACAAATGTTTGTGAGAAGTTACCACTTATTGTGTTTAGCACAGTATTGTAGGTGTTATTGATTTACGTTGATATTTTTGAATAAGTATTGTGTTAAAATAGTGAATTTACTGTACTTGTCAGCCTTTGTGAATTTTGTAATAGAGGTTGCAATGGTCAATGAGGACAATGGGCTGAGTTTAAATACTTCAAAGTCCGAGCTTGTGTCTAACATTAGATTTTTCAAAATGAGGTCATCACACATGAAATTTTATTATTATTAAAAGCATTATTTGTTGGGCTGTCTATATATGCCAAACTTGGCGCAAACAATAGCTGCACGTACGTCCTATACTTACCGACCTACAACAAGACCGTGGCACTCCACAGGCCAAAATATCAGTCGAAGAACACTTGAAGTATGGATTGTGGTTCCAATCATTAAACGTGTATGCTCCACAGCACTCAAACCTTTTCTGAACAGTATCCACGAGGAAGTGAGTGTCTGGATCATCATGGTATTCAAAAATTCCATTCTTTATCAAGTCAAACAATCTCTCTTCAGTCTAAATGAAAGTTGAGAAGTAGAACTTTTTAATTGGAATATTGCACTGATTGTATGTTCTACTGTAGTCAAGTGATAAATATCAATCCACTTCTTGGCTCACAACTGAGACACTATATATGTACATAAGTACAGAAGGTTAAGCTTCGTTGTGTCATCTTCTGAACATTGGTGATACTATGAGGTCCTTCCAGGTGGTTCTGTCAAGCATGATGGTCAAGAGGTCAATTACTTGGCAAGCCAAGCGATGACCTCCAGGTTAAGCTTATTAGGCTCTAAATATTTCTTATAGTACTAGTTGGGAGAAGATGTTTTAAAAACGCATCAGTTTATCTTTGGTGCAGATCAATGTTTCCTTTAATGTTTACTTTTATGCTTGGTTAACCATTAACATTATTAAGTGAAGTTAGTTCCTAATCTCTAACCAATTTTGTTTAATGCATTAAGTCAGCCTTAAATTTGTTAATAGACACAGTCTGTGGACTAGCTGGCATATTGTTTTTTTTAATTGATTTTCTAAATTTAGTGACTCAATTTCATCATCATCATCATTTGGTTTCGCTCTGTCCAACATTGTCAGACGTTGAGTGTCCAAAACTCAGAAGAGTCGGCTGCAGTTCTAATAATCCCTTTTCAAAGCTTTTTTGTAAAAATGATCTGCAGTGCATTGTTCAGCACTGCGCTCTCCAGAGTTATCTGCCTTACAGGTTTGGTTGCTTTGTTAATGTCTTATTTGGCTGTCGTAAGATGGGCGAGATAGATATTTCCGTTGTTGGGTTTGACAAACTTGCTAATTGTGTCTTCTGTCCAGCAGATATATACTATGTATGTCCGAATTGCTCAGAATTATAGTGGAATTCAGCATCCTTCTTCCGTCGGTGCCCTCCTTTTACCATATTCAACAGCATGGTTGTATACGAGGTTCCGGGGGTTTGGCAGGAGTAAGTCAACTGTAAATTTACATGGTTGATAAGAAATGTTTGTTCACATAATACTGTATGTTTTATTCCTACTATAATTCTAATCCACTTTTTGTAAAACATCCTTACCTTGTTAGCAAATAGAAATGCAATTAATCCAGTGATCACCTCCAATAGGAAGAGAATTACAATTAGGAACAAGTACTAAAAGATAGAAAAGAAGGAATTTATTTGCAATTTCTTGCAAACAAGCAAGAGCAAAGCTGAATTGCAATTGCAAAGTATTAATGTGGCACACCACATACATTTCTGAAATTGAAAACTTAATTTTATCAACTCAGGAAAGGCAATAATGGCATTTTGCATAAACATGACACACTCAGTTGTGCAGCTGTTGCAGTCAATTAAGAGTTGAACAGCCATTAACCCAGCTGGCTGAGATAACTCGATGACCTAAGCAAGATATCAGCTATGGTTTCACACGAGAACAAAAAACAGGTCAAGCTGTAACCTATGCAAGCAATGTAAAGGAAAAACACTACACTATCCAGTAAAACCAGTCCAAACCTCATATAACGCCCCTTAGTACAGTGCCAACATGCATAACAGGATATATATATACCGGTATATACAGTATATCAACACATTAGTCAATATTGCAATGAGCTTACCATTTTTAAAAGGAACAGGTTTTCTCTCACTGTACCCACACATCCAGTGAACGTGATTATGAACAATATTGAACCTGCTACAATCAGCAGTATGGCAGGGTCGGAGCTAAGATTATCAACACCAAGGTCACGCTTCTCTTGAAGAATCCATATGCCAATGCAGATGAAGAATATGGAAAATGTCCAGGCAATAACGTTGACACCGAATATTAGACAGCGGACAACGAAATAGATATCGTTGCAAGAGATGCAAAACCTCCGTTGTGGTGGTGGCGTGGTCTCAGTGTCGACTTCCAGTTCCATATTTCATCAATTCAATCTATATATTAATTATTATATGTTGAAAGGTTTATGGTGAAGGAAAATTTACACTTGTTCGTCTGTCTGTCAGGAACCGTGGAAGTTAATAGACGAGGTGCTGTTAGTTAAAAATATTCCCTTTGTGAGATCGTTCGGGAAATTTCAAATGACTGCACATACTCTAAATAATAGAACACGAAAAATTCATGCAGTCAGTTAAACACGAATCGATGTAAAGTTACGTTAACGCAATTTGGTTTCTTTCGCGTGCAATATAACAATATTGTAGCAATAATCCTATTACAAACAATTGCTACAATATTTACTACTGCACGCCATAAAACACGAGGGATTTTCCACCTACCTTTTTGATGTTTTCTCTTTAAATCTTTCGGAGAAACTGCGAAATCCTAGTTCTGCAGCGTCCGTGGCGCTAAGTGAGCATGTTGAAAAGGAGAGAAAAGGCATAGCAACCACCATTTGTATACTACGCAATAGCTACGCGTTTGTTTACAAATTTTACAAACAATGCACCGACGTTTCACGGACGTCGACGAATGCGTCCGAAGCTTGATCGCCAAGGGCGCGGCGAAGGCCTGGGAACAAGATTGTCGTATCCTTCGTATTCCATATAAGGAAGTGGCCGAGCAAATAGGAGTCGCAAGCTCTGGGAACGAGATTGAGGAATAGCCTGAAAACACAGCCGGGGGGTTAGGGTTAGAAAACTCGTTAGGCAGGGGGGTTAGGGTTAGGAGCCTGCTCAGCCTGCGTGCCCTTGGGTATCATTGACACGAAACCGCAAGCCGTTATATTTGTTATTGTTTATTGACAGACTTTTGCATTTCTTTTCAAGCAGTGGAACTTTATTGCATGCATGTAATCACACTGCATACGAGCAGAACTGCTTTTCCATTCTCTATGATTACTGTGGTTGCCCTCGTCGTTGTTGGCACAGCTGAAACAATTTGAGTCGCCTTACTGATTGCGATTGAAAGGCTTAATACACTCCTGCAACAATCGTTCAGCATCTTTTCTTGAAATGACTCCCACGTTTCCTGTAGTATGACCAGCAAGTCGTCCCCACTCCAGGTTTTCCCTGACAAGGCAGTAAAATAGACATTTTTCAGTTCACGTCGGAAAGGATAATATGTACTTGTTACTAGTCTTGAACCGCACAACAAGAGTTAGATTTTTCGCAAATAAAACTTGTCCTGCGCGTAGTACTTATATCTATTCTGATAAACTGAAACGATTCACACGTAAGACCAAAACGCGCGTAACTGAAATTTGTCTCGCGTGTAAGACTTGTCTCGCGTGTAAGACTTGTCTCGCGTGTAAGACTTGTCTCGCGTGTAAGTCTTGTCTCGCGTGTAAGACTTGTCTCGCGTGTAAGACTTGTCTCGCGCGTAAGAATGGAATGAATACCAAGCCACAGTAAATATTGTCTCAACTGCATGGTAACAAAAATATAACAACTGTTTTTGTTTTAATTGACAGAAAGTTAACAGAGAATTAGTTCAACGTCGTCAAACAATTCAACATTAATATTAACATGATGATGTAATAAATCCTCGTCAAATTACTGCATAACTATATTGCACCTGTTGTTATAACGGGGTGTTTGTGTAGAGGCGTGTCAGCCCGGGGTATTTACGCGCGAAGATTTTGGTCTTACGCGCACGGGTTTTGGTATTACGTACGGACCAGTTTTGGTCTAACGCACGCGCGAGACAAGTCTTACACGCGAGACAAGTCTTACACGCGAGACAAGTCTTACACGCGAGACAAGTCTTACCCACAAGACGATTTCAGTTACGTTACGCGTTTTGGTCTTACGCGTACGGGTTTTCGTCTTACGCGTACGGGTTTTGGTCTTACGCGTACGGGTTTTGGTCTTACGCGTACTTGTTATATCCATGCTATCCGAAACATCCATGATTTAGCTCACGTTTTCGACAGAACGTCAAAACGGCGAGAATGAAGTCGGGGCCATGACCGCGAGAACGTCAACAGTGGCGCTGTCATGCGCAGTAATAGCTTGGGGGAATTGGAGACTTCCGGTTAACGTCGCCCCTATTATCTAACGCCGATCATATGTAATGCTTGTGGGATATGCGCAGAACAAACCACAATTTAGATCTGTAGAGTTCATGCTAGTATGACCATTATCATCAAAATAACACGAATGGGTAATTGACGGACATGTAACCTCGTACCCAGGGCATTTTGCCTCCACGGTGGAAGGTCGGCGAAAATGGCCCTGGGGATCGATCGGCTGGTCACATGACACCCAGAAATTCTGGGTGTTTAGATATGATAATTTTTGTGGTCCTGAATAATTGAGAAATATTCAATGCTCTTCAGAGTTGTTCATGTCAGCATTCGTCGGCATAAAAGCAGCTAACAAGCTTAATAATCCACCATACATCCATGGTTTTCTCTTACAAAAGGTATGAAGAAACATATATCCAATTTAGCGAAAGCTATCACTTCTAATTTGCTGTAAAAATTGAAGACAGAATTCAGATTTAGATGCATAAATTATACTCGGCTGAATTAATTGAGTTTTATGACAAGCCAATCGCGTTATAGAATGGACCAGCCGATCGCAGGGCCATTTTCGCCGACATTCCACCGTGGAGGAAAAATGCCCTGGGGACGAGGTTGGAAACTTTTTTTGGCCTGCGCCAAAAGGAACGCAGGCTCTGGGTACGAGATTGCGCAGTAACGAGGTTGCAAATTTATACGGATCTTCACTACCGCTCGATTTTTAAATAATACATAATATTTTATGTATTATTTTCCCCTTCTTTGCGCCTCTGGCACTCTGCTCTATTTCGAATTGTTCAAATTACAACTAAAAACGAAACCGCAAAGATATGGCCTTTCTTCCGTTTTCCGAACGATGAAGATTTATTGGGGGGTTGGTTAGAAAACCAACGATCAGGGTTGGTTAGAAAACCAACACAGGGGGTTAGCGTTAGGAGCCTGCTCAGCCTGCGTGCCCTTTCGGGTATCAGTGACACGAGACCTAGACCAATCAACGTCGAAATCCAGATTCTGGACTGAATTGGCTCCTTCAGCGTTGTCATTGGTGCGGCGAGTTCTGAGAAAGCGCCATCTGGTCCAGAGGTTCTTCCCGCTCACCCGCCCGCCTAATCGAGCGCGGAAGAACCTCTGGCACCCAGTGTACACGAGACCGCAAGTCGGTATATTTTTTATTGTTTATTAACAGACGTTTGCATTTCTTTTCAAGCAGTGGAACTTATTGTAATCACACTGCATACGAGCGAAAAACAGAACTGCTCATTTACACTCTCTATGATTACTGTGGTTGCCCTCGTCGTTGTTGGTACAGCTGAAACAATTTGAGTCGCCTTACTGATAGCGAGTGAGAGGCTTACACTCCTGCAACAATCGTTCAGCATCTTTTCTTGAAGTGACTCCCACGTTTCCTGTAGTATGACCAGCAACTCGTTTCCACTCCTCCAGGTTTTCCCTGACAAGGCAGTAAAATAGACATTTTTCAGTTTACGTCGGAAAGGATAACATGTACTTGTTACTAGTCTTGGACCGGACAAAAAGAGTTAAATTTTTCACAAATAAAACTTTGTCCTACGCGCCAAGATTTTCAGTCTTACGTGGACGGGTTTTGGTCTTACGCGCATGTGTTTTGGTCTTACGCGCCAAGATTTTGGTCTTACGCGCAACGATTTTGGTCTTACGCGCATATGTTTTGGTCTTACGCGCCAATACTTTGGTCTTACGCGCCAATATTTTGGTCTTACGCGCTACAATTTTGGTTATGTGCACAGGTTTTGGTCTTACGCGCCAAGATTTTGGTCTTACGCGCAACGATTTTGGTCTTACGCGCATATGTTTTGGTCTTACGCGCCAATACTTTGGTCTTACGCGCCAATATTTTGGTCTTACGAGCTACAATTTTGGTTATGTGCACAGGTTTTGGTCTTACGCGCATGGGTTTTGGTCTTACGCGCCCAGATTTTTGTCTTACGCGCCCAGATTTTTGTCTTACGCGCACAGGTTTTGGTCTTACGCGCCATGATTTTCGAGTCTTACGCGCATGGGTTTTGGTCTTACGCGCCAAGATTTTGGTCTTACGCGTACAGGTTTTGGTCTTACGTGTACCGGTTTTGTCTTACGCGTACGGATTTTGGTCTTACGCGTACGGATTTTGGTCTTACGCGCCACGATTTTCGAGTCTTACGCGCATGGGTTTTGGTCTTACGCGCCAAGATTTTGGTCTTACGCGTACAGGTGTTGGTCTTACGTGTACGGGTTTTTGTTTTACGCGTACGGATTTTGGTCTTACGCGTACGGATTTTGGTCTTACGCGTACGGATTTTGGTCTTTCGCGCCACGATTTTCGAGTCTTACGCGCAAAGATTTTGGTCTTACGAGCAAAAGTAAGTAACATTGCATGGTGAGTAGATACGAAACAAACTTACTTGACATAGTCCAACATTGGTTCAGTCATCGGAAGTAACTGACTAAGCAAGGCATAACACCTGATGCAAACCCCAGAGAAAAAAGCCACCTTGCGATAGAAAGAAACCGTTTAACATGTAAGAATAAATATGAAAGCTGCTAAGTTCTCAAAAGAACTGGGTATAATATGAAAAAGGAAATAACTAATAAGAGAACTGATCAATGTGTCGAAAAATACTTAAGTAAGAGTTCTTCCGTATATTCATTACGCATACGTTCCTACTGATAAAGAGTAAAGGGCGGAAAAATCATTAGCAAACTATAGATTTACCTGAGTCTCGGGCAGTTCGCTTTTTCTGTCTCTGTCCATCAGAGGCAAAGGTGTCCAACCCATCTCCTTTTCAATATCACCCTATTAAAACAATTTGTAACTCGTCTCAGTTTTATATATTAACCAATAGCGGAAAAATAATAAATAATAGAAAACATTTGCCTGGTCCCCTGCATAGCCATACTGTAGTATACTACAGCACACGGCTACCAGCCGATGCATACTGCAGTATACTACAATACATTACGGCTACCATTCGATGCATAGCTGTAGTATACTACAGTACATTACGGCTACCAGCCGATGCATACTGCAGTATACTACAGCACACGGCTACCAGCCGATGTATACTGTAGTATACTACAATACATTACGGCTACCTACATTGCGGCTACCAGCCAAATAGCCAATGCATACTGCAGTATACTACAATACATCACGGATACCAGCTGATGCATACTGTAGTATACTACAATACAATACATTACGGCTACCAGCCGATGTATACTGTAGTATACTACAATACATTACAGCTACCAGCTGATGCATACTGTAGTATACTACAATACATTACAGCCACCAGTCGATACATAGCTGTAGTACCGTAATGTGCTGTAGTATACTACAGTTTGCACGAGAGGCAAGTTGAACTTTCCAGCGACATTCTTGTTTGGCTATGGCTGTTTATATATGCGTATACCTGAGCATAAAATTCCTCAACGACTTTTTTAAGTGATTGACGATGTATGTTCCATGGTTTTCCAGTTGCAGACAAATCAGCAGCAGTCATCATCATTTCTCTTAACATGGACCTAGAACGGAAAGGCTTACTAATTAACTTAATTTAATCAAAAATTTTAAATTGCCATTATATTATATTGAGTACATTATATAATGAAAATTTGTGGACAGTTTAAAACAGAATTCAAGATTCCATAGCATAAACCGCTAGTAGAATTAACTTACAATATTTACAAAATGAAGAACGGTAACAATTATTATAAAGCGTTTGAATCATTTGAAAATTTAACATAATAGTAGCCAATTAGTTTGTTACGAAAAGTAGATAAAAGCTGGAATTCTCTAATACATAAGTCATAACGGTAAAGAATTCCATAAACGACAGACACGTATAAAGTAAGAGTATTTAAAGGACTCAGTTCTACAGAAAGGAATCTTCAGAGTAAGATGGTCAGTATTTCTAAGAGGCTTAGTACATGAGCGAAAAGAAACATATTGAGAAATATCAACCCTACACAGACTCCTGAAACACTTAAAGAAAAAAATAATGTCACTAATTTCTCTTTGATAGGCGAACGGAAGTAAATGTAAGCAATCAAGGCGTTCACGATAGGACAACTCATTTATTTACTCTATATAATAATGGTTAAAGTGCTACTGAGATGAAAAATCCAATTTTGATTTTATCTAAAAGTATTTTGAAAATGAAACAGAAACTTTCTCGGTTTCTCAATACGCCATCTCGTTCCAGAGATATTCAGGTGTTTGAAACATGCAAATTAGATGCCCTATGACGTCATTTTCTCACATAGACAAAATAAAATTCACAAAATGAGAAATATCTCTGCAAATAATTAATAAATCTGAGCTTTCGGCCCGTGTACCCGGGTCGTCTTCAGAGAAACTAGCATACAAGTTTGCTAACGTCTACATTACAAACGTGGTGGTGTGTTCAGGCTTGCGTGCGCAAATATGCAACTTCAACGGGTCTAATTATTCTAAATTTACATATTATTAATGCAATTAGCACAGGAACGAAAACATACAAATAAAACTGAAAATAATTAAATAAAATAATAAACTAAAATCTATAAATATCCGTGTTATGAAAGTTTGAAAAGGCTTGTCCAAATGTCATTTAGAGGTTTGCCTTCCTGTGGCATTGTTCTGTGTTTTGCGATCTCGATTGACTCTCTGATTTTCTGTGTGAAGTAGTTGTTTACCGGAGCTAGAAGAGCTGATTGATCCCATTTGATACGGTGGTCATGCTCCCAAGCATGTTTAGCGATGGCGGACTTGTCGAGATTTGCTTTGGCGCAGCAGTTCTTTCAGTTTTAAATGTTCTTTCTGTCGTATTGTTACCACAAAGTTTATTGATTGATTTTATAATATCGCCATGCAAAACTTTAAAGTGCCTATGCAACGAAATTTCCAAATTGGAAATAATAACATTGAAGTCATATTTGGTATCGCTTCTTTCGACTGTGAAAGTTTTAGTACGAACAATTAAATGGAAGTATGTTTATTTAGCGTTTGAAGACTGCACTTTTCCCCCTAAAAATTGAGACATCATTAAAATAGTTGGCATGCACAACTAATGACATCACTCGACCCAGACCCCAAATTTTGATTGCTTTATAAGCTCTTACCCCAATGGCATGTATATAAAGAGAAAATAAAGGGATTTTGTCGTACATTTTGTGGTTAGAAACTTCTAAATTCATAAATGAGCTGTTCACGATATGTTTTAGTTGTCGAAAATCGACAGTACATTCTTAATTACTCATAAGACGACTAAGTTGGATACGGCTTCGACCATGTATATTTTAAAACAAATAACTCGTTATAATAAATTTTACACACACTTGTGCACACATTCCCACGAGAGTTTATTTTTCTAAAGGCTGTTTTGAACAGTTTGTTCGATAACAATAAGAATTCATGTAGATCCTAGTGATGTCATAAGTTGTGGAATAAAATATGTCTCAACTTTTTGAGCCAAAGCCAGTTTTTCAAACGCTAAACAAACGCACATTCGTTAATTATTCTCCCTGAAACTTTCACAATCGAAAGCAGTAATTTCAAACTTTGCTTCAATGCCATTTTCTCCAACTTGAAAATTTCGTTGCATAGGCACTTTAAGGATCATAACAAGTGGAATGTTTTGAAACTTTGCACATGCACAAACCACTGTGATAGACTGTGCATAGTATGTTGTTGCCATGAAGATCGCTTGGTGTCAGATCTCTTCCATTTGTAAAACAAAACAATGTTTACTACAGCGCATAGATTCGAAGATTCGTACATACGTAGTTATCGTATTCCGGAGGTCTAAATCATATTATTTATGAAAGAGACAGAATTAAGATTTTAGTTGTTTTAGTTGGAAGTTCAAATTTTATATAGTCATATTTTTTTACATAAGTAGTTAACATGGTCCAATAGCATTTACAAAGAAAAAGATTTGGGTCTATATCTTTAATTACTTAGCAGTCACACCCTTTTCCGCGAACACAACATTTTTAAAGGCACGAAACTGTAGGACGCGCCAATAGTGATTTCTTCAAACAGGTAAGTGCTAAGGGTCTGAAATTTTATATGTGGTTAATACCAGAGCTGTGAAATGACGAATTATTTTACAGATATGCCAGCCAATACCTTCAAATATTTTAGCCTTTCCCAAAAATGAGGGAGAGAAATGTCCAATTACATCTCTTCCAAAGGCCCTAGATATTTTTTGGAGTAGTCTAACAACGAATCAATTCGTCATTCCACATATAATTCCTGTATAAACTCACAGTGAAAAGTTCATGCATATAGGTCAAAAAGTTTTGATAATATCACAAAAATAGCATCTCGTGGCCTTAAAATTCCAGAATTTGAGGAACGTGTTTATTTTTTCGCATAAAACTTTTTGTAATGCAGATCTGAGCTTCATTGTGGTTCATTGCATAGCTCTAGTGGTGGTCTTGATTACTGAAACGTTTTATACCCTCAACGTTTACCTGAGTGGAGAAATCGTGTTTCCAATAAATCCAGAAAACTAATTTGCATAAAATCTGCCGCTTATCATAAACACAATTTCACTAGATATACAAATGCTACAAGTGTGAAACGTTTCAATAATCAAGACCACCGCTAGAGCTATGCAATGAACCAAGATAAAAAAATACAATTTCATAGCGTAGCGTCTCGCTGCTATTAATAGCTCAAAACCAAATTTGACTCGCAAATGTTGCAAATGAGCTATTTTCTTTTGTTATGGTTGCTCGACGGAGTGTTAAATATTATTATTAATTAAATTATAATTAAATGTTAATTAATTTTAATTGATCATTTTATATTCACTTCACATATACTTCAAAATATATAATTACCGATGGTCGCCATTTTTGAAGTCGAATTCACCATCAAAGACAATAGCCTCGAGCTTCGCGTGATTGGAAAAGAACAGCACCAAATCCGTGGCCAAAATAGATTCGGTAATTTGGGTTATGATCTAAAATGAGTGAAAAGATGACACGGAAAATAGATGTAAACATACCATCGGTCATTGGTGAAACGATGCGGCCAACTAAAAGCGCTTTTTCACTTGGTGAATATGTTTGTGCTATGCGACTTTTTCTATTGTCTTACTAGTGTTCATCGGCATGTTGTAAAACATGGACTGGACTGGACTGGACTGGACTGGACTGATAAAACATGGACTGGACTGGACTGGACTGATAAAACATGGACTGATAAAACATGGACTGATAAAACATGGACTGATAAAACATGGACTGGACTGTACTGTGCTGTACTGGACTGGACTGGACTGATAAAACATGGACTGATAAAACATGGGACTGATAAAACATGGACTGGACTGTACTGTACTGGACTGGACTGATAAAACATGGACTGATAAAACATGGACTGATAAAACATGGACTGATAAAACATGGACTGGTAAAACATGGACTGGTAAAACATGGACTGATAAAACATGGACTGATAAAACATGGACTGATAAAACATGGATTGGTAAAACATGGAGGGTTAGGATCTTTGTTGTTTTGGGGTTAGCGATTATTTGTTAATGTATAGACATCATACATTCACAGCTACACGTTACATGTTTTACCAGTCCATGTTTTATCAGTCCATGTTTTATCAGTCCATGTTTTATCAGTCCATGTTTTATCAGTCCATGTTTTATCAGTCCAGTCCAGTCCAGTACAGTCCAGTCCATGTTTCACAACATGCCCAACGACACAGCCTTCAAAATAAATAATTCTTTATGCGAAACAAACAAAGAAAATGAATAATTTGTAGTCCCAAGAGTATTCTCAACACCGTCCTCGTTCTGTTTACAACGCAACTCTGAGCATTTCACGTCTTTACTCTGAGCATTTCACGTCTTTAGGACAACATGAACTCGCTGAGAGCTGTTCCTTAATGTTAACTTCAGCTCAAACACCACAAGCACCGCCTTTACATGACACCGGAATGAAATTTCAATGAAACTCAATCCGGAATAATGCATGAAACTCAGAACCGGAATGAACGCAATCCGGATTGAGCTGAATCTCATTCCGGATTCATATAAGCACCTGAAGGGATTTTAACAGAACCGGTATGAGTTCAATCCGGAATGAAACTCAATCCGGATTCACGTAGCTAGTATAATACTTTTATGTCCCTTCTAGATAGTTTTGTTTATACTTTGCAACATACTAAAAACAACAAATGTACAAGATGTTTACTACCAACCTCGTTATATCGGCTTTCTTCAAAGTTCTTGAATATGTTTAAATCGGCGTCCTAAAATTTTAAGAAAGATCATTTACGCGATAAAAGTCTGGATGACTGAGGAGTGTACAAACAAGGGAGTTTGTCAGAGACATTTCATGTAATAGTCTGTCTGTCTGTCTGTACATGTCTGTGGTCTATGTCTGTGGTCCATGTCTGTGGTCCATGTCTGTGGTCCATGTCTGTGGTCCATGTCTGTGGTCCATGTCTGTGGTCTATGTCTATGTCTATGTCTACGTCTGTGTCTGTCTGTTTCTGTGTCTGTGTCTGTGTCTGTTCTGTCAGTCTGTTTGTGTCTGACTGTGTCTGTCTGTGCATGTCAGTTTGTTTGTGTCTAACTGTCTGTGTCAGTTTGTTTGTGTCAGTTTGTTTGTGTCTGACTGTCTGTGTCAGTTTGTTTGTGTCTGACTGTCTGTGTCAGTTTGTTGTGTCTGACTGTCTGTGTCAGTTTGTTGTGTCTGACTGTCTGTGTGTTTGTGTGTTTGTTTGTTTGTTTGTTTGTTTGTTTGTTTGTTTGTTTGTGTGTTTGTGTGTCTGTTTGTTTGTGTCTGTTTGTCTGTTTTGTACAGACTTCCACTTTAGAGTAACTAAATCAGCTGGCTAACCTGTAAAAGAAAGAGTGTATGTTCCAAGTGATGTTTCTCCGAGGCAGATGTGTGGTATAACAACGAGATTGGAGACTTGGTCATCGTCAAGAAAGTGTTGGTCGTTCCACGGTGGTCTATATCATGACATATTGCAGCAAAGAACATGCCAAGTTTCTAAAAAAGGTCAGAAGCACAGAATGAATGAGTACGTCAACATATATATAACCATACGAGTAGGTAACCCCCCCCATACAGCGCCCAAAGGGATGCCGCCTCATTAAAAAGTCATTAAGACGGATCACTTTCGTGTGATAATTACTTCAATCTCATTGGTGAATTTTCAGTCGGACCTCTGCGAAGACATCTCCCTCTTCTTCGCGCGTTTTCCGAGGCAGAACAAAGAGCGTTGTGTACAAAAAAGTAATTAGTATTGTTAGCGTGGCGAACGTAAAGAAATAACACCGCGAGCGTTGCCTACATAAACGCCGGCCAAACATACCAAATCACTTTACCTAAAGTGTTTCACCGTGCTGGATAGTATTTTACCTGTGATTTTACCGTGTTGGATATAGTTTGTTTGGATTTTATTTGGACGTATATTGATATTGAGAAGGTAAGATATTGATGTGATTATATAGTGAATTGAATTGTATATATTTGAATAGTTGTTTCATTCTTATAAATTTTGTCGTATATCTTTTTACAGTAATGGATCTTATCAACGTGATCAAGGGTTGTACTCTCATTGAAGAGATCGAAACCATGGAGTTTCTGTTCAACTTCAACGAAGAGGAAAAGGATGCGGCTTTCAATCAAACGTATTGTGATCTGGTCGAACAACTTGGTACGAGACTTAGAGATCGAGAGACGTGGAATATGTGCCGATCTGTTTACTGGCTGGTCGACTGAAGAACGCGCCGAGTTCGATAACGATTGGAACGACGATTCTTTTCTCGGTTGTCTACCAACGACCTCTGAAGTTATGCCCGAGTGGTTCAACTACGCCGACTGGAACGATGATTCGTTTGTGGCCGAGTTAGAGGATGCCTACCATGTGCCCGAAGCTATCCAGACCGGAGAAGGCAACCGCAAGCGGCCAGCCGAGGTAAACGATGGAGCATCAACAAGTAAGAAACTTAAAACTGTTCCGTTATTCACTGTTAAGTCGGTTAAGCAAGTCAAAGTTAAGAAATTTAAGACCACGGGCATGGATTATAAGATCCAGTTTAATAATTTGCAAGTTCAAGGCTTGCCTGATGTCCTAAGGCATCTACATGAAGTGTTCGAGAGTGTGTTGGATCGTGTCACAGACGGAGTAGCGATGCAAGACCAAGTCCGTTTTATTATGCATTCGCCTCAACTTGAATATCCCATTTCTCTACCGTTCATGGCTCGTGAGAAATTGACTGTCGAACGTATTTTGGCCGAAATCGAGAGAGTGATTCAATCGAATGATACGTTTACCCTTGACGATTCGATTACTGTCAATATTATTCATGTAGAGATGCCAAACGGTGGTACGGGACGGAAACGGAAAATTGCCAATTTAGACAAATATTTAACGAACAAACGAGCAATCGTCCGTATTCAAAATAAAGATGACCTATGTTGCGCACGGGCTATTATCGTCGCGAAAGCCAAAGTCGATAACGATGAACAATACCGTTACATTAAAGATTATCGAAAACCTTTGCAAGCTAACCGTGCTCATGAACTTCACGAGAAAGCCAACGTTCAATTAGGAAAGTGTGGTATTGAAGAAGTCAAGCGATTTCAAGCCTATTTAACCGACTACCAAATTAACATTATCTCGAAAGAACATTTGAATACAATAATTTATTCTGGTCCTGAAGCATCAAAACATATTTATCTTTACGCCCACGATAACCATTACGACGTGATTACAAGCATGCCTGCGTTCTTGGCTCGCAAGAAATACTGCCATGTTTGTAAGAAAGGCTATGACAAGATCGAAGACCATCTTTGCGGCGATACCTGCAAGTTGTGTTATACACATAACTGTCCGATAACGAACTGGGTACACTGTAACGAGTGCAATCGGTTCTTTAAAAGCCAAGAATGTTTCGATCGGCACAAAGCAACCGGGGGCGAGAAACGACCGATTTGTGCATCCGTCGTGAAATGTCAACACTGCAATCAAGTAGTGAAAAGGGCCAACGAACTCCCTCAAAAACATTATTGCGGTCTTGTTCGATGCACTGTGTGTCAACAGTATGTAAATCCTGAGAACCATCAATGTTTCATGCAACCGGCAAAGAAGAGAAAAACCACTGATCAAACACAATCGGACACGAATTTAATTGACGATGAGACCGCTGTGGGCGGAGAACCGAACGAAGGAGGAGAAAGCGAGTACTCCCAGCTATTATTTTTCGACTTCGAATGCACGCAAGAAGGCGGAGACCACGTCCCAAATGTATGTGTCGTCCACAACGAGAGCGGTGACGAAAACGTGTTTAGCGGCCCAAATACGAGAGATGATTTTTGTGAATGGCTGTTCCAAGAGCAAAACTCCGGTAGTATTGTGATGGCCCATAATTTCCAAGGCTATGACGGATATTTCATCCTGCAATACCTACACAAAAATGGTTTGGTACCCGAAGTAATTATGCGTGGTGCGAAGATTTTAACACTCAACGTACCAGTGTTAAATATCAAGTTTGTCGACTCGTTATGTTTCATACCGATGAGACTCGCAAACTTTCCAAAAACATTCGGTCTAAACGAACTTGCCAAGGGCTATTTCCCACATTATTTCAACACCGAAGCCAACCAGAACTATGAAGGACCCCTTCCAGATGCTAATTATTATAATCCGGACGGCATGGCACCTGGTGATCGCGAGAAATTTTATGTCTGGTATAATAACCTAAAAGCCAGCAATTATGTGTTCAACTTCCAAGAGGAAATCCTCAAGTATTGCCGATCAGACGTCGACATCCTCCGACGCTGTTGTCTTGAGTTTAGAGAACTGTTTTCGTTCTGTCACCGATATCGACCCCTTCGAGAAATGTCTGACGATTGCTTCGGCCTGTAATCTCGTGTTCCGTAAGAACTTTCTGCGAGAGAATTCGATTGCCATCATTCCACCGCATGGCTACCGGCCTCAAGATAAACAATCAGTTATCGCTCTTAAATGGTTAGCATACACCGCCCGAAGCAACAACCTTTCCATTCGGCATTCGCGTAATTTTGGCGAGCAGCGCATTGGTAAATATCGCGTCGATGGTTTCCACACAGAGTCCAATACCGTTTATGAATTCCATGGATGTTTCTGGCATGGTTGTATCCGATGCTACGCAAGAGACACGGTCAACCCTGTAAGTCAACAAACCATGCAAGATCTCCATCAGCGTACCCTAGAGAAAATGCGTTATTTGAAAGGCCAAAACTTATAACGTAGTTGAGATGTGGGAATGCGATCTACGACGACAACTCGAAGCCGACCCAGAGATGAAATCATATTTCGACAACTTCAACGTCGTCGAACCCCTCGAACCGAGGCATGCTTTCTACGGTGGTCGCACCAACGCTACAAAGTTATTCCATCAATGTCAACCCGATGAGAAGATACACTACGTAGATTTTACAAGTCTTTATCCTTGGTGTAATAAATACGGAGAATATCCCCTTGGTCATCCAGAAATTATCACTGAGAACTTTGGAGATATTTCACAGTATTTTGGTCTTGTGAAATGCACTGTTCTACCTCCACGTCGACTTTACCACCCAGTCCTTCCGTATCGCGCTCATGGGAAACTGATGTTTCCGCTATGCAAACTATGTACAGACGGTCTGAGTCAAGAACCGTGCAACCACACAGATCAGGAGCGTGCCATTCAAGGTTCATGGGTAACCTTAGAGTTGCAAAAAAAGCATTGCAGAAAGGGTATCGTCTGCTCGCAATTCACGAAGTGTGGCATTTCCCCCAACAAAGCAATGTGCTTTTTAAAGATTATATTGACACTTTCTTAAAAATTAAGCAGGAGTCCAGTGGCTTTCCCGAAGGTTGTGACACCGAAGAGAAGAGGCAAGAGTACGTCGACGAGTATTATCAACGAGAGGGTGTTCTTATGGATCTCAACAAAATAGAGAAGAACCCTGGTCTACGTGCCTTATCAAAGCTGATGCTGAACTCATTTTGGGGTAAGTAGAAATAGCGTATAGACATGCATATGTGGCTAAATGAGGAGAGAGGGAGGGAGGGAGAGAGTGAGTATATATGTAATAGATCGTAATATATTTGCTTTTGTTTTTGAAGGGAAGTTCGCGCAAAAGCCCAATATGGACCAAAGTCAAACTCGTGTCCGAACCCGCAGAATACTTCGACATGCTAACTTCCGACGAGATCAATGTGACCGATGCATCCTTTGTGAGTGACGATGTTATTGAGCTACGATACGAGAACCAGGAGAACTTCGTTGAACCCAACGCCAGGACCAACGTAGTCATCGCCGCCTTTACGACAGCCCATGCGAGGCTCAAGCTTTACGGTGTGTTGGAGCAGTTGGGAGAAAGAGTGTTGTATTACGACACGGACTCAGTCATATACGTGAGTAAGCCAGGAGAGCTGGAGCCTGAGACTGGAGTTTACCTGGGTGAATTAACGGATGAACTTGACGGTGATTATATCACCACTTTTGTTTCGGGAGGACCGAAAAATTATGCGTACGAACTAAGTAGTGGAAAGACATGTTGTAAAATTCGAGGAATCACTTTAAATTATCAAACATTACAAACAGTTAATTTTAGTGTTATGAAAGATATGGTTATAGGGATAGGTCCAGCGAAGGTGTCAGTGGACATCCCATTTAAAATTACTAGGGATACCAGCACAAAGCAAGTTATCACAAAGCAACAGAGTAAAGACTATAGAGTAGTTTACAATAAACGCGTTGTTGTAGATAATTTAAATACAGTTCCTTACGGTTTTTTAGTGTGTTTGTAAATAATTTAAATTCGTGTGATTGTAAATAGGAAAACTTAATATTATATGTTTATGAACTTTGAAATCGTCTAATTTATTCATTGTGTGGGATGCGAACCCACGTTTTCTGGGGATATAATTAAACGTTATCTCGGGATTTAACGCCCAGCGCCCTAAACCACTTGGTCATCCAGGAATCTACACTTTTGGCTGTTTATTTTCGAAATGAATCCGAAACTTAAAGAAGTGGTGAGGGGAAACAATTTTGTTTTGTGATTAAAATTAAATTGTATATGTGCATGACTAATGTATTTAAATCGAGTCATTAAGAAAGAACTAAATGAATGAAAAGTAATTTCCCGCTCGCCTAGCTCTATGATGTAATTATTTGTGCACAGCTATTGTGAAGGGGGATAGAAGGTGTATTTCTCAAACGGGCCACAGGGCCACGAAAAAGGCCCCCAGGGCCATTTTGAAGGATGTATCCCCAGAGGAAGGGCCAAAGGGCCACGAAAAAGGCCCTCAGGGCCATTTTGTAAACTTATCGATATAAATGTTATATGTAGTGAACTAAACTATTCAGTTGACATCATGCCTCGGACACGTAAAGATTGTCCGATCTGTGGAAAGAAAAGTTTATTGAGATTAGCAAACCATTTGGCGAACTTTCACCAACTACCCTCGGAAGAAAGGCAATCTCACTTGATCCGTGCCAGAGCTTGTACTGTAGATTTAGAAATGCTTTTGAAAGAATTACATAGACTCCTTCGAAATAAAAAAACGTCCTAAAAAGTGGTATAAATAATATTTCAAGAATCCTCAATTCTCATTTGAACCATGTATTCCATACAGTTAACACATCCTTTTGGGCTCTTAATCTCAGGAGGTACAAAGACAGGAAAGACAACATTTGTCAAGAAACTGTTAGCGAACGCTAACATCATGATCGACCCGCCTCCAGAAAACATTATTTATTTTTATGCCGAGTACCAAAACACGTTTGCTGAAATAGAGACCCTAGTTCCAGGGATTCAGTTTATCCAAGGCTTACCCGATTCCATGTTAGACAGCATTAATCCAGAGACAAGAAACGTATTTATCATTGACGATATGATGGGCGAGAAAGATGCTATTATTGCAAAATTATTCACGAAAAAGTCTCACCATGGAAACCTCAGCGTGATTTACATAGTACAAAATATGTTTCATCAAAGCAAAGAGCATCGAACTATATCACTTAACGCCAGTTATTTGGTTCTAAACTAAGAATGTCCGTGATGCCAGCCAGGTGATCCACCTAGCCAAACAGCTGTACCCAAGCAATAGCAAATTTTTCCAGCAGGCTTATCAGATGGCAACAAAAGAGCCGTATTCTTACATATTTGTCGACCTGACGCCGACATGTCCCGATGAAATACGACTTCGATCCGGAATCTTCACTACAGATACTCATTACGTCTACCAACCTCGCGTATAAAAACATAGTTCTGTCAAACGTGTATTCATTTGAGGATGTCCCGCCGTGTGAGAAGGAACTACGATGTTTTAAAGGTATTGACAAAGTGTAAACCTTCTATGCGAAAAGCGATCATAAAAGCTGCAGATACAGATTTATTGGAAGCCATAACCGAGTGCCTTTTGAACATTTGCCGTGGAACGATTAAAATTAATCCAAAAACGTATAAAAAGCTTACACCATACTCAGATCACATTGAAGCTGTTGCCGATAAGACAAACCCGATCACGAAAAGAAGGAGAGTTATTATACAGAACGGAGACGGATTCTTACCTTTTCTACTCGCTCCTGTCTTAGAACAATTGGCGAGCTTTCTAACCAAATAATGGAGCATGTCAAAAGACTGGTTCTGGTACCTGAACACATGGCTACAAAGAAACCCATGGTTCTTCCACTGACTGCTCAAGTGAACCAGTTGGACTCGGAAATGGACAGTTTAATGCAACGTCAAGATATAGCGCAAGACGATAAAGTGAAGTTGTATAATCAGACCTTTCAACGCTATCTCAATTACTATGACAAACGAATGCATCGACCTGTTCCTGTAAGTATTGCCCACACCCAGCCTATCGCAGCAGAAGAAACAGGCCCCGAACCTTCAACAGAGACAACGCCTGAACCGCCGACCACCACGATGCTTGTATTGCGACAGGTCTCTGTTCTGAAAATCGTTCACTGTTCGTTGAACAGCCTCTCGAATCGTTTCACTGTCGTAACAATCCCTCATTCTATACACGAGAGAAAGATACGCGATTATTCTCCCGAAATTATTTACATCCATTTCTTCATAGATGTGATGAAGGCTTAAGCTCTGTACTTGAATGCTTAGTCTATCAAACAGGTGTCGATGTTTGCTAAGACATGTTTGAATATTATAGGATAGTGTATCTCTATCGATAGCAACGTTGTGTCGTTTTAACTCATCAAAAATTATGTCCATATCGATTCGTAGGGATAATCGCAAAAGTTTCTGTTTTAAATGTGTGAATGTATCCTTTACAAATTATGGGATACATAAACACGTCCCAATAAGAAAAAAGACACGTGTACAATTGTATAGTAGGAGAAAACATTTATTACACAAGAAATTAGAATACAAAATCATATATGTTCAGCAAATGTTCAGTTTTTCCATGTCTTCAGTCAATGCATCGATAGATTTTTGAAAAAGATAATCTTCATAGGCTTCTTTAGAGTCATTCTTTCTACTTGTAAAAGATTCGCCCGTTTCTGCGATCTTGTACTGATATTGTAATGGCTCACTAAACAGGCACCCAATGTTATAAATTCGTGGCGAGTTCTCTGTAGGTTTCCATTCAAAGAATCCGCATGCATATTCTCTTTCCTTAGGACAGCAGTAGAATAAACGACCTTTGTTGTCACCTTCTTTCTTGACTTTACGGACACAACAGACCATGCCATGTCGACAGAAAGGTTTAGGACTCTCGAAGACATCTCCCCATTGCCAAAACGAGCAGGCATTTCCCCCCTCAGAGCAGACGAAGTAAGGTCTTCCGTAACTTTCTTTCATCTTATCTTTAACCATTCGCATCGTTGCCAGCTTCTGATGAGTAGGACACACTGGGTGTATACAGCCATTTGCTCGAAAAGAGTTTACTGCTTTCCCAAACACGTAACAATCTTCTTCAGGGCAAAAGAACTGACAACTAGGCTTTTGTCCGCAGAACCAGAAGAGTCCATTTATGGTTATTGAGGAGGATGCAGGTTTACCGTGAAGACATTCCATGACAACGATCTTACTCTGACGAGGAATAGTGTAAAGTAATGTTGTATGTTTGGCCGGCGTTTATGTAGGCACGCAGACACGGATAAAAAAAAAAAACGCGCGAAGAAGAGGGAGATGTCTCCGCAGAGGTCCGACTGAAAATTCACCAATGAGGTTCAAGTTAGTGTACTATTCTATCCGTTAATCACCCAAAAGTGATCCGTCTTAATGACTTTTTTAATGTGGCGGCATTACTGGGATGTCTTCGCAGAGGTCCGCCTGAAAATTCACCAATGAGCTTGAAGTAATTATCACACGAAAGTGATCCGTCTTAATGACTTTTTAATGAGGCGGCATCCCTTTGGGCGCTGTATGGGGGGGGTTACCTACTCATACGTTACGTTATTTTCTCAACTGTGCTACTGCATTTTATGGCAATTAATGCAGACTGATGTTTTGTTTTTTGTGTTAATATATACACTGCTGTAGTGAATGTGGGAGAGCCTGGAGTAGACAGACGATACATAAACAGAATAATTTTCTGAGGATATGAGCTTGACGATCATCCATGTATCGTCTGTTTTGTTTTTTGGTGAATTTTCCATTACACAGGCTACCTCTAGCTTGACATTTGAGGTGTATATTATCTTTAGACAAGAGTAGAGGTGTACACACTTAATTTTAACGATGTTTATGTGAATTTGGTCATCACAATTCTTCACTGACTATACAGTAGTTATTCAAGTCCAAATTTAAACAGCTAAATTATCATTTACAATGATTAGTCTATGCACACTGGACAGGTTGAATTGAACAGCCCTATAAGTGATATAAGTTAACTATACTTCATTGCTAGTATTGACTTCAATTTTGTAGTGACAGTGACTATTTTGTCAGTGTTTTCATTGTCCTCTCTCCAACCATATAAATAAATATGGCATCCAATGTAACCTATTATATCTTGAATTAGTATATTGTCAAATGTATCTGAAAAATATATGTATATGTATATGAAAAATCTGACTGCCCCTACCGGGAATCTAACCCGAGGTCTTCGAATCAACAAATCGGCGCTCGAACCACAGAGCTACTAAGACAACATCATATACATATTTATACATCGCCCCGACTCTCAAATCTCTACAGGAAGACATCTCATCTTCAATGAAGTAGAGCGAAGCCTCTCGCGTGGTTAGAGCGCCGATCCGTTGATTCGGAGACCTCGGGTTCGATACCCGATTGGGGCAGTCAAATTTTTCATATTAATAAATCCTCTCTTCATCTAAAATTAGCACCGTATTCATTTTGAATTAAAATTCGCGGGGAATATTATATTTTGCGCAACGCAAAGATAGACCGAGCATTTTCCGACGAACTTCGTGAATGACGTCACTACATCAACTGAGTGCAGAATACCGAGAACAAGCGATATCTTACCTCAACTGTGGTAAACGTATCTGGATATTGATGAAAGATAAGAAAGATAATATGAGCAACAGAGAAAGCGTGGTACCAGTTGTGATACGAAACTTGACGGTAGTTCTTTCTCACAGTTAAAGCAAAACGATACAGGGTGTCCGGATCGACACTAGAAATAATAAATGATAAACAGGCATTAGAAGCAGAGCAGGGTTAAGGTGGGAACGGATGAGACGGCAGCTCTGCAGGCCCTGGATAAAAATAGGCCCTTTTCTCACTAGACTTAGACGTGTTAAAAATAAGGACTTAGCGAGTAAGCGTACTTTTATAAACGTCTTGTATCGATTGCAATTGTCGACAGAGGTTTACAACACTGATCATTTTGATAAAAAAGATAGATGATGGGACCTACACCGGTGTTAAATATGGCGAGAAGTAGGATGTTTTGACAATCGACAGGAGTAAATTCAGAGACGGCATGGGGCTCTGAGTTGGATGACGTAAATTTGACACTTAAAAACGGGTGCTTCCATTTTGGATACGAAATATGTGAAGTACGAGTATGTGGCGTGTATCAACAGTAGAAGTAGATAGCGATTGTGAATAGCGTGCGATTGTGTGTAATATATGGGTGGGTAATGAGACCTACACCGGTGTTGAATTTTGTAAATAGTGGGCAAACAGTATTTAAGCATAACGGATACCAAAATAATTATATCATGCGGATAACACTGATGATTGACATGGACAAAGTGCAGGTGAAAATGGAGTCGTGGTGGAGCAGAAGGGTGGTGGTGTGTTTGCGAGTGGAGCAATTGGACGTTTGAATAGAAACGCGTGTAATTGTGGTTGGTCGTATATAAGTCAACCCTCGATGCATTCGACCTAACAGTCTTCTTCAGGAGGGATTTTTGAAGGGGTTTGGGTGTGAGTGCAAATTGTTGTAAGCATTGGTTATGGCGATTATATTGATAGTGATGGGAAAGAAAGAAATATTGAGTTGAAAAAGAGGTTGTATTTTACGTGTAAAACGTCAATTTTGTACGTCGCCATAACATTAATTGAAATAGCAAAACAATTACAAGGTGGATTAAAAGGCGGGAATTATGACGTCATGAACAACCAATCAGAGCCAAGCTTTTTGAGGCTATGACGTTAAAAGCAGTCTCGACTCACTCCTCTCACAAACTAGGCTATTTTAATGGACAATCTTAAAATGCAAACTTCACATAAAGAGACAAGCATTATTTCAATGAATTTCAACACCTAACGTTGCACGATTACTAATTTTGGCGTGATAAAATATTTTGTGCTATAAATGTCAGCATATGTTGATGCAATTAATCATTAGAATGTACAGTACCTGATGTCACAATCTTGAATAAGCTGCTCTGCCATAACAAAAAAGAGCCTGAGCAAGTGATCCGGTTCCAGGTAAACATTAAAGCCGTAACTGAAATAAAATAAGACAGGAACAATCACTAAATAAATTGCGAAAAAGGGAACGGAAGGGAGACAGACTGATAAGGACGGAAAGGAAAGGGACGGAATGGAACGGAGAGGTATGGAAAGGGACGGAAAAGGTAGGAAAGGGATGGAAAGGGATGGAAAGGGACGAAAAGGGATGGTAAGGAAAGGGATGGAAAGGAAAGGGATGGAAAGGGATGGAAAGGGACAGAAAGAAAAGGGACGGAAAGGAAAGGGATGGAAAGGGACGGAAAGGGACGGAAAGGAAAGGGATGGAAAGGGATGGAAAGGGATGGAAAGGGACGGAAAGGGACGGAAACGAAAGGAATGGAAAGAGACGGAAAGGAAAGGGATGGAAAGGGACGGAAAGGAAAGGGATGGAAAGGGACGGAAACGAAAGGAATGGAAAGAGACGGAAAGGAAAGGGATGGAAAGGGACGGAAAGGAAAGGGATGGAAAGGGACGGAAACGAAAGTGACGGGAAGGGACGCGGTAAGGGACGGAAAGGGATGGAAAGGGACAGAAAGGGACGGAAAGGAAAGGGACGGAAAGGGACGGAAAGGAGAGGAAAGGGACGGAAAGGAGAGGAAAGGGACGGAAAGGAGAGGAAAGGGACGGAAAGGAGAGAAAAGGGACGGAAAAGAAAGGGACGTAAAGGGACGGAAAAGGACAGAAAGTAAAGGGATGGAAAGGGATGCAAAGGGACGGAAAGGAAAGGGACGGAAAGGGATGGAAAGTGACGGAAAGGGATGGAAAGGGACGGAAAGGGATGGAAAGGGACGGAAAGGGATGGAAAGGAAAGGGAAGGAAAGCGATGGAAAGGAATGGTAAGAAAAGGGATGGAAAGGGACAGAAAGGAAAGGGATGGAAAGGGACGGAAAGGGATGGAAAGGAAAGGGATGGAAAGGAAAGGAATGGACGGAAAGGAAAGGGATGCAAAGGGAAGGGATGCAAAGTGACGGAAAGGGACGGAAAGGAAAGGGACGGAAAGGAAAGGGACGGAAACGAAAGGGATGGAAAGGGACGGAAACGAAAGGGATGGAAACGAAAGGGATGGAAACGAAAGGGATGGAAACGAAAGGGACGGAAACGAAAGGAATGGAAAGAGACGGAAAGGAAGGGGATGGAAAGGGACGGAAACGAAAGTGATGGAAAGGGACGGAAACGAAAGTGACGGGAAGGGACGCGGTAAGGGACGGAAAGGAAAGGGATGGAAAGGGACGGAAAGGAAAGGGACGGAAAGGGACGGAAAAGGACAGAAAGTAAAGGGACGGAAAGGGACGGAAAGGAAAGGGATGGAAAGGAAAGGGACGGAAAGGGACGGAAAGGAAGGGGACGGAAAGGAAAGGGATGGAAAGGGATGGAAAGGAAAGGGATGGAAAGGGATGGAAAGGAAAGGAAAGGAGAGGGACGGAAAGGAAAGGGAAGCAAAGGAACGGAAAGGAAAGGAACGGGACTCGAAGGGAAGGGACCGGAAGGAACTGAAAGGGACGGAAAGGGATTATAATGGAAAATGACGTGGACATCAAGAAAAGAGAGGGAAACCTCAGCGGGAAAATCTAACCTCCAGAAGTCGTCAGGAATTCTCTCCAGCGGAGCCATGTTACGAAACCTCTGAACTTCTTTCTCGGAGGCACGGCAATGATAAGACAGTACGTCCAAGGCAAGTAGATGTTTTTGCTTGGTCTCGAAGAGATGATTGAATATCTAGTAGAGAACAATTTAGACAAAAAGCCACAAAATTAGTCAATTGTGTAATGTGTTAATAAACTAGAAGCAGAGAAATTGATCGAGAAGAGCAACCATGACTTTTTCACGTATAACTGAGAAAACTCAGTAACGGAATGAGGAGAATTGCAAAGAAAACCACTTAGCTATTTTGGAAAGTAGATAGATAGATAGATAGATTGATGGTTTATTTGAAAAAATACATAGCAGCCGAAGGCTGAATTGCGTATCTCTTTAGAATTACATTAATTTGTCAAAATAGCTAGTCATATTAAAATTACAAATTTATATGTAAAATATATTTACATAAACTTACTTAAAATACTATAACAATATGTCAAACCTGAACTAAAAATTAATTATAAAAACTGGAAATTGACTATTTCATATTGGCATTAAGACATGAAGACATTATGTAAGTATTCTTAAAGCGGTTGGTCTTCCATCTGGGAACATTAAATGATCGCGAGTGTCTCAAATTGTACTTAGTCTCATACGAAGGCGGTAATAATTTATGTAGTCGATGGGTCTTATCATTAACAATGGTAGTAAACAGTGTATTACATATATCCTTGTGATGTTCAACTAGAGGGACGATGTTCGTACGTATTAGTGCTTCAGTGTAATCGAAATTGGAGCAAATGATCGACATTGCCCTCTTTTGTATGCGTTCTAATTCACACATTAGATATTGTGGGATAGAATAGTGAAACACAGGAACAGCATAGTACACTCTTCCTACGAAACCTACCTGTGAATAACGAATGGCAAGGCCGCAATATCCAGCGAAAAGAGCGAAGGCATGTTCATCTATAGTTAGAAAGATAACTCCGATAAGAAACACTGAAATAAAATACAGTTGGGTCATTCCGAAGTTCGGAACCGGCGAAAACATTCTTATGTAATCCTCATAATTTACCTGCCACAGTAAAAATCCCTTTGTGTTTGTTTATCAGTTGTACGACACCAACAACTCTAAGTAACAAATAAAGTTGAGCATTTAAGAAAAGATAACGGCTGACAAGATTGGAATTAGTTGTGAAAAAACGATGTGCATTTCCCCCCGAAAATACGAATTATAGGCTAGGCGTGCGATACTTTCGGTTGCCGTTGCCTCTGTTGGACAACTAAAGAAACGATCTCGAAATGTTTAAGGGATTGGAAAATTTATAAAATCATACGCGACAGATATCAAATTTCTGCGCATGCCGCCATTTTCTGCGGCAGCTCCCGTGCAGGCGCGGCGAAGGCTCTGGGAACGAGATGCGGGAAAATGACTGGTTTCTAGGGAAGTTTAGAAAAATGGCGTCTGCGACATTCGTCAATCGACGATGGCTTTTCTTTACAATTTTATTCTATAAATATATAAATTGCGTGGCTACCAGCAATCTTTGCGTGGCTGCAGGAAATACACACATCGCCACTTTTCCATCAAATTAATTAAATAATATTTTTATTAACTTTTGTTAACTTAACCTATCGTTTGCAACTTTTACAATTCAGACCAAAACGATGTGCAAATTCCACATTGCACAACGTTAATTCGAACCCTGACTGTCGAAATTAGTGAGTGAAAATGCCTAAAAACGAATACTTTGCGAAGGTCTTTACCTGTCTTTGCATTTCATAGGCACACAGAGAATCGTTTGCGTTGTGTATCCGGTTTGAACATCAACTTCACGATTGAATCGAGGATCGGAGTAAGCGTCTTTGATGTTCAATAATTTACCAGAAGTTGCGGCGTACCCAGCAATACCTTTGTCGGAACTGAAACTGTTTAAAATAACTGTAAGTAAGTAAGCAAGCAAGCAAGCAAGCAAGCAACTAACTAACTAACTAACTAACTAACTAACTAACTAACTAACTAACTAACTAACTAACTAACTAACTAACTAACTAACTAACTAACTAACTAACTAACTAACTAACTAACTAACTAACTAAACAAATAAATAACTAACTAACCAACTATATAAATAAGCAAGCAAAAGAGCAAGAAAGAGAGCAAGCAAGTAAGCAAGCAAGAGAGCAAGTAAGTAAGAGAGCAAGCAAACAAAAGAGCAAGCAAACAAGAGAGTAAGCAAGCAACAGAGCAAGCAAGCAACAGAGCAAGCAAGCAACAGAGCAAGCAAGAGAGCGAGCAAGCAAGTAAGCAAGCAAGAGAGCAAGTTAGCAAGAAAGCAAGCAAGTAAGCAAGCAAGTAAGCAAGCAAGAGAGCAAGTAAGTAAGAGAGCAAGCAAACAAAAGAGCAAGCAAACAAGATAGTAAGAGCAACAGAGCAAGCAAGCAAGAGAGCAAGCAAGCATGAAAGCAAACAAGAGAGTAAGCAAGCAAGAGAGCAAGTAAACAAGAGAGTAAGCAAGCAATCAAGAGAGCAATCAATCAAAAGAACAAGCAAGTAAGAGAGAAAGCAAGCAAGAGAGTAAGCAAGCAAGAGAGCAAGCAAACAAACAAACAAACAAGAGAGTAAGCAAGCAAGAGAGCAAGCAAACAAACAAACAAGCGAGTAAGCAAACAAGAGAGCAAGCACCAAGCAAGAGAGCAAGCAAGTAAGAGAGAAAGAAAGAAAACAAGAGAGCAAGCAAGTAAAAGAGTAAGCAAGAGAGAAAGGAAGCAAAAGATAGCAAGCAAGCAAGAGAGCAAGCAAGAGCTGAGCAAGCAAACAAAAGAGCAAGCAAGCAAGAGAGCAAGCAAACAAGTGAGCAAGCAAGCAAGAGATGAAGCAAACAAGAGAGCAAGCAAGCAAGAGAGCATGAGCAACTAAAAGAGCAAGCAAACAAGAGAGTAAGCAAGTAAACAAACAAGAGAGCAAGCAAAAGAGCAAACAAGAGAGCAAGCAAGCAAGAGAGCAAGCAAGCAAGAGAGCAAGCAAGTAAGAGAGCAAGAGAGCAAGCAAGTAAGAGAGTAAGCATGAGCGCAAGCAAGCAAGAGAGCAAGCAAGCAAGAGAGCAAGCAAGCAAAAGAGCAAGCAAGCAAAAGAGCAAGCAAGCAAAAGAGCAAGCAAGGAAGAGAGTAAGCTTACAAAAGAGCAAACAAACAAGAGAGCAAGCAAACGAGAGAGCAAGCAAGCAAGAGAGCATGAAGCAATTAAGAGAGCAAGCAAGTAAGAGAGCAAAGCAAGCAAGTAAGAGAGCAAGCAAGTAAGAGAGCAAGCAACTAAGTAAGAGAGCAAGCAAGAGAGCAAGCAAGGAAGAGAGTAAGCAAGAGAGCAAGCAAGAGAGAAAGAGAGCAAGCAAGTAACTAAGTAAGCAAACAAACAAACAAACAAACAAACAAACAAACAAACAAACAAACAAACAAACAAACAAACAAACAAACAAGAGAGCAAGCAAGAGAGCAAGCAAGCAAGAGAGCGAGCGAGCAAGAGAGCAAGCAAGAGAGCAAGCAAGCAAGAGAGCAAGCAAGTAAGAAAGCAAGAGAGCAAGCAAGCAAGAGGGCAACCAAGTAAGAAAGCGAGAGAGCAAATACTGAAGCAAGTAAGAAAGCAAGAGAGTAAGAAAGCAAGTAAAAGTAAAAGCGTAAAAGTAAAAGAGTAAGCAAGCAAGAAAGCAAGCAAACAAGAGAGCAAGCAAGCAAGTAAGGAAACAAGAGAGTAAGCAAGCAAGAGAGTAAGTAAGCAAGAGAGTAAGCAAGCAAGCAAGCAAGTAAGAAAGCAAGAGAGTAAGCAAGCAAGAGAGCAAGCAAGTAAGAAAGCAAGAGAGCAAGTAAGAAAGCAAGAGAGCAAGCAAGCAAGAGAGCAAGCAAGTAAGAAAGCGAGAGAGCAAATACTGAAGCAAGTAAGAAAGCAAGAGAGTAAGAAAGCAAGTAAAAGTAAAAGCGTAAAAGTAAAAGAGTAAGCAAGCAAGAGAGCAAGTAAACAAGCAAGCAAGCAATCAAGAGAGCAAGCAAGCAGAGAACAAGCAAGCAGAGAACAAGCAAGAGAGCAAGCAACCAAACAAGCAAGCAACTAAGAAACTTTATTTAAAGTGGTAGCTTGGTCCGCTTATACTTTGCGTTTCTCTCAATCTCCATTTAACCTGAAGAAGCTCTACTTTTATCAAGTTCATTTGAGAACTTTCAGAGAACATTTGAGCAGCTTTCTTAATTATACTCATTTTGAAATAAGCTAACTCGGTCAACTTTATCTTCATACATGCACCTTAGACTATATATTAATCCAACATACCGAATTTCTTTTCCTTTTGAAAACACATTACAACCGCTTTCGTCGAGCCTTCCTTCGTCGAAAAGATCAGCGTGCAACTCTTTATTTTGCTCATCAGAGAGAAACATGGCACATCTATCTGCATCCACAAGTCTTTTGGCGTAGGTCTAAAACGTTTTTATAAATTTTGACAGACGATTAGCCGTTTGTAGCTCAGGGCCATGTTGTCTCAAAACGTTGCCCCAGTAATTGGGCAGTCAGACCTTGGGCAGTCAGACCTTGGGCAGTCAGACCTTGGGCAGTCAGACCTTGGGCAGTCAGACCTTGGGCAGTCAGACCTTGGGCAGTCAGACCTTGGGCAGTCAGACCTTGGGCAGTCAGACCTTGGGCAGTCAGACCTTGGGCAGTCAGACCTTGGGCAGTCAGACCTTGGGCAGTCAGACCTTGGGCAGTCAGACCTTGGGCAGTCAGACCTTGGACAGTCAGACCTTGGACAGTCAGACCTTGGACAGTCAGACCTTGGGCAGTCAGACCTTGGGCAGTCAGACCTTGGGCAGTCAGACCTTGGGCAGTCAGACCTTGGGCAGTCAGACCTTGGGCAGTCAGACCTTGGGCAGTCAGACCTTGGGCAGTCAGACCTTGGGCAGTCAGACCTTGGGCAGTCAGACCTTGGGCAGTCAGACCTTGGGCAGTCAGACCTTGGGCAGTCAGACCTTGGGCAGTCAGACCTTGGGCAGTCAGACCTTGGGCAGTCAGACCTTGGGCAGTCAGACCTTGGGCAGTCAGACCTTGGGCAGTCAGACCTTGGGCAGTCAGACCTTGGGCAGTCAGACCTTGGGCAGTCAGACCTTGGGCAGTCAGACCTTGGGCAGTCAGACCTTGGGCAGTCAGACCTTGGGCAGTCAGACCTTGGGCAGTCAGACCTTGGGCAGTCAGACCTTGGGCAGTCAGACCTTGGGCAGTCAGACCTTGGGCAGTCAGACCTTGGGCAGTCAGACATTGGCCTTCGGTCCCGGTCCGACAGTGAAAACAAATCGAACAACACGGGCCAAGGAGAGATTAGTGTTTATTTTTAACTTGCTTTGAGCGTTAAAGTGCTTATAAAACGAAAATTAAGTTTGCCTTATTTGAAAGAACACTTCAAATGACAGAGGGATATATTTTGAGGTTATTCGTTTCCTTGCTTCGTTGTCAAGATATTTCAGCTTTTATAATATGCAAATGTCAATGGTGTGACGTACACGTGCATAATGACTTATCGGAGAAGGTTATATATCTTTGCTATAATAAAACCAAATTTAATTTGAATGAAGAATGTGCGTGAGTATTTCGAAAAACATGGAACTTGTACAATTTCAAGTGATTTTGTGTGACAATAACAAACAAGATATATAACCTTCTCCGATAAGTCATTATGCACGTGGCAGTCACACCATTGTCATTTGCATACAATGTAAACTGAATTATTTCCAGAACGAAGCAAGGAAACGAAAAACTACAAAAGATGTTACTCTGTCATTTTAAGTGTTCTTTCAAATAAGGCGAACTTGATTTTCGTGTCATAGGCATTAAAATTTGAACATCGTAAAATTTTGGTTGGTATGAGGGGAGAGGCTCTGACTTAGAACGTACCATAACGTTGGTGATAACGCCGTCAACTGTATCCATTTCGTCAAACAATGACCTTAACGATAGAAGTGAATTATGGGTAAGAAAAAGCAGGTTCTTATCTCCACTTCCCCGGATATACACACCATAGATATAGGAGACAAGGTTATCCTCCGTCTTATAGTCTCAGATTACTAATAATTGGTAATTGTCAAATGCTAATAGATTACTAATAATTGGTATTTCACATGAGTAAACATTGATTTTTGAGTTGGGATGTAGGTAATTGGACCAACACTGGGGTTGCTATTATGAAGATGAGTATGTATTTAGCATAGCATGCGGCATTTGGCCTATAACTAAGACTGAAATGCGCACCTTGGTGCATATAGGATATGTAGGCGTAGTTTCTATCGTTATCTGGTTATTGAATTGGGATGTGCTGTAGGTAATCCGACCAACACTGGGTTGCTATTATGTAGATGAGTATGTATTTAGTATAGTATGCGACATTTGGTCTATAACTAAGACTTAAATGCGCACCTTTATATATGTAGGCGTATAGTTTCTATCTCTGTCTGGTTACGGCGCTGGACAATGAAGTGTAAACTGTTATAGTATATATGCATAAAATCATTATAAAGACAAGAATAAAGATGCGTATTGTATTGTATATTGTGAAGATTCTTTGGGACACAATCTTCCATAGCTCTCTACATTTACATATACAGGACATCATTGTGGTTCTCATTACCTTCTCCAAAACCAAGAAACTACGCCTGCATATATGCCAAGGATTTCAGTCTTATAGCCATAGACCAAATATCGCATACTATGCTTAATACATACTCATCTACATAATAGCAACCCAGTGTTGGTCGAATTACCTACAGCACATCCCAATTCAATAACCAGATAACGATACAAACTACGCCTACATATCTATATGCCAAGGTGCGCATTTCAGTCTTAGCTATAGGCCAAATGCCGCATGCTATATGCTAAATACATACTCATCTACATATATATATATATATATTATATATATATATATCCAAGCTGAGACAAGCATTTTTGAGAGTTTTGGTTGGCAATCACAGCAATTTACCGGAGTTAAAGACTAACAGCTACGACAAGCGTTGGAAAGATTTACAACAATTATACAACAAGTAATTTTTGCTATCCCAAGAGAACTAAAGCCAGAGAAACGAGTGAAATGAAAGCAACAAGTCTCACCACTGAAAGGACACCAAACCAATTCTCGAAAGTTCGAATATTACGAATGGAAATTGTCATTTGTGAACATTCCGACAGGCATGAAACCGATTTTTATCAGTTCCTTTTTCGTGAGAGTAACGGAAAGTGACTTGCCGTATTCTCGTCACTTGAGTTTTTGCCAGCTTCACATCACAAATATGTAAAATATCCCCAAACCCCGCGGATAAGGTACTTTAAAGGGGAACTGTACCCAAAAAATAAATTACTTTTAAATAAAAGGCCTTTAAGTATAATGTTTAGAAATGTTAATAGTTTTACGGTATCTTCTCTTGTGCTCGAGAAATAACGTTTTCATTCTCGTATTTTATGCTTCTGGACGCCGTCATTTTAGAGTTTGCTCGACTGCTCAGACTCGATGTATACAGCGGGAATTTCTTTTCAATTTTGACGTCATTCATGAATGCAAGGAACAAAAGACAAGCACTCAATGACGTCAAAATTCATCGAGTTTTTGAGGCGTTGAACAAACTCTAAAATGGCGGCGTCCAGAAGCATAAAATACGAGAATGAAAACGTTATTTCTCGAGTACAAGAGCAGATATCGGTAAAACCATTAACATTTCTAAACATTATACTAAAAGTCTTTTTATTTAAAAGTAATTTGTTTTGGGGCTACAGTTCCCCATAAAAAATGAGAACATGGAAACTATACAGTCTCGGTGCATTACAGGAAAAAGAAAAATTCTGATAGTCGTACTTGATGACATCCAATAAGAAATTATGAAGATTTTTCTGTCTTTGCATTTCTTTGAAGACCTAAGACGAAAGAGAAAATACGAAATGACGTACGAGGAAAGTAAACAGGTGCATTTCAAGTGGTGCAGATAGACCGCATCAGAAGATTGTGATAACCACTTCTCAGATTTATTAATAATTTATAAGTGTACTCCCTGAAGTAATAAAAGTCGAGGATTTGAGAAAAAATTACCAATCAATACAACAAAATGTTTTTACCTACAATTTTGAGAACATTGTTATCTCTGATTGCCGGTGAGATGCTCTAACCAGCCACACGAACTCAGATAGAGAGCGAAGGTTAATTAATTAATTGATGAAGGTTAATTAATGATTGTATTGTGATATTATGATACGTATCGTGTTCAGTTAATAATAACTGCATGCTATATGTGAATATATTAGTACTTTACTCGAAAGAGTACACATATCACAATACAATCACATCGGACCATTAATTAACCTTCACTCTCCATCTGAGTTCATGGGTATATTAACCCCGCCCAACAGGGGTTTAACTTAGTTCACTCGCGAACACTAGCAAAACACTCGGCTATCGCCTCGTATTTTTCACGCGCATCTTGTGTCTTTTTTCAACTCCCCTCGTGTCGTTAAATTGATAATATATTTCTTAAGTGGTACTTACCTGGGCATAATGTATAGTTATGCCTCCCCAAGTTAAATAACTTGTCGTGATCTACAACGAAAGATCAAGAGAACTCGGTAAACAGGAACAGCGTTAAAGTAGAGAGTGTTGCAGTGCGTAGACAGTGTTTTGTTATATAGATATATAGCAAAGTGAAAAGGTGGTAAACTGCCAAGAGTTTTAGTGACGAAATACTGACGTTTAGAGCGGAGTCCTTCATCAAAGTAAGATGAGATGAAATAAAATAAATAGGGCTATAAAAATATATATATATGCCAAAAGGGTGTCCTAAGTAGAAAGTAGCCAATCAAATGTACGGGAGATAAACAAACTAATAATTAATGAGATGTGAAAAGTTAAATAATTTGCTATTTTTACAGTAGATCAGCAAACAGACTGAGGGGGAAGGAGAAATGACAGGTCCAATATTTAAGAGGATTATGTGATAGTAAAGCGGTAAGAAACAAAAAATTGAAAAGGAATGAAAGTGCATGAGCTAATAATATACTATCGCCTAATCCCCTTGAATATTGGACCTGTCATTTCTCCCTCCCCTCAGTCTGTTTGCTGATCGACTGTAAAAATGTTCGGCGGGAAACTGGAATGCATGCGCTACGACTGCCAAGGCTCCCGGGATCGTTTGGAGGGGCAAAATTTCAAGATGGCCGCGCCAGCGAGTGTTTCCAGATTGGGGCAGAAACCTAAACGATTATTTTGACCGAATATAATCATTCCTCAAGCCACATCTCCACGAGAATCTGTCAAACAATGCATCTGTGTCCAGGTAAGGAGGTGACTCTGGCTCCAGGAATACATATTCGGTCAAAATAATCGTCTGAATTTCCCTGCCGATATACTGTAAACACCCGCTGGCGGCCATCTTGGAATTCTTTCCCTCCAAACAATCCCAGCAGCCTCTGCGGTCGTAGTTCGTTTCCCGCTCGTTTTGTTAATTGTTATCGGTAAAGGTGACAAATACGTTAAAATGGGTTACAATTTGGCCGATATGTATAAACACAATACATGGGTACAATGCACAATTTATTGGCTATATATGGTATTAAATGAAAGCTACATTCATGTAGATTATGATAAAACATGAATTGATAGCAGAGTGTATACCAGTTAGCAGCTAGTTAATCATTTAATAGCTTACATAATGACTAATGAGTACATATGATCAGGTACCGGAAAACAGTGATGTATCAACCAAACCTCGTTCTAATGATACGAAACTTGGTAAAACATCTAACCAAAGACAGATCTGTGTTCTGTAGTAAAATCATAAACTTATCTCCAGGGTAAGTACCGACCACAACCTATTTGTGAATCAAATAATAGAAAATTTGATTTTTTAAATATCTCACCATAACCCCTGATTTTACTACAGAAAGCACAGATCTGTCTTTGGTCAGATGTTTTACCAAGTTTCGTATCATAAGAACTAGTTTTGGTTGATATATCACTGTTTTCCCATCGGTACCTGATCATATGTACTCATTATGTAAACTATTAAATTATTAACTAGCTGCTAACTGGTATAAGTCTGCTATCAATTCATGTTTTATCATAATCTACATGAATGTAGCTTTCATTTAATACTGCATATATAGCGTATTACGTAGCATAAATTGTGTATCGTACACATGTATTGTTTTTATACATATCGGCCACATTTTAGCCCATTTTCACGTATTTGACACCTTAAATAACAGTCAAGCCTCTTATCCAGTCCTCGCAAAATCTTGCACACAGTTGGGTCTCATAAGATCCCATCCACTTAACTCTTGTCCTGACGGGCTGAAAACATCCAAAATTGAACCACATTTTTGTTCTATTGATTTCTCTGGAAATAACCATAACTGTTGCGAAACCTATACATTTTCTGAAAGCCCAATAAACCGGCTTTTACCAATGCTTTTAAATTGCCCGAACAAGACATATTATGTTAATATAAATTAGCATTAATGATCATAAATCAGGTTGAAAAACTTTCATTTTTCTAGAAAAGGCCATCTTGCACGCCCGCGCGTAGCATTATGAAAATTCAAAATACCACCAATCGCAGAGTTTTTTATGAAATCAAATCAAACTTGGCGTGTGAGTGAGTGCCTGGCGCTTGTCGAGTTTTAATTTTTAATCTTGCAATTGTCGTATATGCCGTGTTTTTCGATTCACAACTTCATCAGTCTTATACGACGGATTTTGACTGGGTCAGACAGGAAAGAGTTAAGCTCCAGAATCGAGATCTGATCTGAGAACAAAGTATACAAAAGCTAGTCTCAGGCCTTTCTTGATTTTGGAGCTCTTTAGATAGCCTCTCTTTAGATCTCAGGCCTTTCTTTAGACCTCAGGCGCTGAGTACGGACCTGCATCCATGTTGCACTTACAATCTACAATGCAACTATCCTCCCATTACTGGATTATTGCGACAATTCCTCGGATTGTCTCAGCCATACTGCATCCACGAGATTGGATAGACTTCAAGCCAGAACTGAACAAATCATTTGCAACGGGAGTACAAAAATTGACACTAAGATTTTATCCCTATCACATAGAAGAAAAATACATGCAGCTCTTTTTACTTTTAAATGTGTTCGAATTCACAATAGGGTTCCTTATCGATTTAACATTTCTTTTAAAGTGAATCAACCTAATATCAAACAAGAAAGAATGAAAATAAAACTATAGTGGTTCCTAAAACCAAATTGGAATTTGCTGAGCGAAGTTTCTTTGTCATAGCAGCAAAATGTTTTAATAACATCCCTGAAGTCTTACGAACACAATTATCATTGTCTATTTTTAAAACTAAAATCTTAGAAATCTATTTATAGAGTTCCTATTCGATTGTACTGTACTGTAATGTAAAATTAGTGTTTTTTTATACTTTCCTTATTTGTAAAATTGCTGGGCCCTCATTGATAACAGTGAGTCATCACTGATGTAGGCTACCCTCATGCATGTTTAAATAAATGTGATTTGATTTTTGATGCGATCTAATGCTGACGCACTTGCAGTGAGTTGCGAGCAAGTACTTGCGAGGACTGGAAAATAATTTTTAGATTATGACTTGGTAATGCATGGCAACGAGGTGATAATTAACTAGGGTGAAACTCGAGTTAACCATCACCACGCGAAAACTTCGTAGTAAAGATCTTTCATTGCTTTGAGTTCAAACAAAGGATCTCCTCATACCCACTAAGTAGACAGTGTGCACCAATACCTCGTCATCTTCAGATTCGAACGGCGGATTCCCCAAAACTCTCACCAGTTCCGCTACCCCTAGAAAAATGCACACCACAGCATGTAAATGTTGTTGGCCTTGTTCGTCAAACGACTAATTTAGTGTCTGGCTTACCAGCTAACTTTCCATCTGACTGAATAATAGGTTGACAGATCACCGATTGAGCCATGCTGTCTAAAAGACACAAAATACAATTTATTGTTTTGTGCAATAATGCACAATTAACATTCATGTTATGGTATGATATGATATGCAGTGCTGTGAGTAACTTTGTTACAAGTAACTGAATTGAATTGATTTATTTGCCATTAATATACAGTAATTCTATATACAAGCTGTCAATACAGATGGCGAGGAGACCTCATGAAACCACTAGGCTTATCTAGTGAGGTCACCTCACACTGCAAATTTCAAGGAGTCGATCACACCCCAAACGAGCCATTCCGTCACCGTTTTTTGAGACAGAATAACTCCTCTGGAGCTGTGTCGATTCCCTGAAATTTACAGTGTATGCATAAATGAAATATTTTACTTAATTAAGCGTTTTATATGTGCGGCGTAAAATTTATCTTAACAGAAATTCTATCATATGTTTCTTAAAAATAGAAAGACTGGATGAATCTTTTATATGTGATGGTAGAGCATTCCAAAGCTTAGGACCTTGGTGAAGAATTGTAAATTGTTTCAGATTGGTGCGACATGTATGGGGACTAGTTACAAGTAATCGTTACTTTTTTGAGTAATTAATAACTGCAACGGTAACTATAGTTACTTTTTTGAGAAGGTAACTGTAACTGTAACTAGTTACAACATTTCGAAATAAAAAGTATAACGATAACCATTTACATTTTCCGTTTATAATTTTTTATAACTATTTACTTTTTGCTCGTTTATAATTTTGTTAGTATAGACAAAAGTCTATACATATTACATTGTTTTACATATTAAAGCAGGACGTCGCTAAAATGTGTACATGTACAAGTCCATATACATTTACCTTTCATGCCTTTACTTTCTTTAAGTCACAACATGTATCGACTTGTCAGTATATAATAGTATATGCATGTAATTAACCAGTGCCAACTTCGTTCCCAGTTTCAATACTGGTAACTGAAACCAAGGAATACGTAACTTTGTAACTAGTTACAAATTTATGAAAGTAACTTTGATAACTGTACTCGCTAGTTACTTATTTTGTCTTGTAACTTTTACTGGTAACTAGTTACATTTATCCTAATGTAACTAGTTACAAAATAAAACTAACTGTTACAGCACTAATGATACTGATGATATGGTATGACATGCTATGGCAGAGTCGGACTGGTCTCACGTTTGGGGCGGTGTCATTGAGCGAGAAGGGGGGGGGGGATCACTGACATGGGCCCAACTACCTCTCCCAGCTACGGCGTACGAAAATATCAATTAATCAATCGATTGTACGATTTTACAATCATTTTCAATCGATTGTACGAATAATCAATCGATTAATTTGTACGATTGTACAAAACTATTAGTGCCTATGAATGAAAAATTCAGTTGTAAAATAACTCTTTTATTTGAAAGAACTCTTGAAACTATAAAGACTAATCATTTCGAAAACTATCTACGATACACTAAACTATACCTTCAATTCCAATACCATTCGGAAACCTTTCGTCCTGAAAAACACCACCAGCAAATGTCATCATAAAATAAAGAATCTAACTGCTAAATGTATATGTGTATACGAAAAGATAATATAGGATAAGGGCATAAGGCCAAATATATATATATATATATATATATATATATATATATATATATATATATATATATATATATATATATATATATATATATATATATATATATATATATATATATATATATATATATATAAGTAGTAGTAATATGCGGGTTTCAGCCCAAAATCTCATTTTTATCCAAAAATCTCGTAAAAAAAAATCTCATTTCCAATCCAAAATCTCGTTTTAATTTATTCACGAAATCTCATAAAACCACATTCCAATCTAGGGCGTGGCACATTTCAAAAATGGACCCCGAACTTATGCTAATTAGCTGTGACGTCATCATGTAACGCCCCGCCCTCAATCAAAACTTGTCTCACATTTCAAAAATGGGTCCCGAACTTATGCTAATTAGCTGTGACGTCAACATTCCGCCCCGCCCACCTGTCAATCAAAACTTGTCTCACATTTCACTATGCTAATTAGCAATGACGCCCCACCCCTCAATCAAAACTTTGGTCAGCGGTCGCTCGCGAAACCTCGTTACAATTTTCTGAAATCGAAATTTGATCTTTAGTCTCCTAGAGAATCTCCTCCTCCTCCTCCTCGAGAACTTTGGTCAACTCACTCGTCCTCGAATATCACTTCCGTCATAATCTTGCAATGTCCCAACGCCAGCGTGTTCACCCCATCTGGTAGAATGTGTCTCTTGTCGTCGTTGCTACTCAACGCTGTCTTGTTCACGGTTTCTGTGTAGATCTCGTGTTTCCTTGACCTAAACGTGTTCATTGATCTCATCTGATTCACTCCAGAGAGCAGACAAGTCTTGTAGTCCTCAAACACGATCGAGGATTTGACGACGTTCTTCTTTACGCCCTTACATTTTTTCGTGTCACCGCGTAGTGTTTTGAGAGCGTATAACTTGGAGCGGAGTCCAACGAACTCGAGGACTTGTTCTCCACTCTGTTCGTCCTTCATCATCCCAATCACCTTCTTGTTTCTCCCTATTGGAATACAGCTCGGGTGGTTCTTCGCGAAACCAGACGTGTCAAACATCTTCTCGACGTCTCCACTGATGTCCTTGTAAAAGTCCTCTGTAAAGATCTCGTACATGAGACTGTCGGTGTCTGTGAAAAGTAGCGTCGCCTTGTCCCCATACTTTGGCTTGATATAGTCGTAGTGGAAGTCGTACATTATCGTCTTACTGAGATCTAGGATGCTCATTCCCAGGTACACCGGCTTGTTAAACTTCACTTTCGTCCTCTTCATTTGGACGGCGATTAGGTTCTCGTCGAAGATTGTCCTGTGGTGAAAGTTCGGCTTTGCGACTAGCGTTCTCATTCTCTCTTCCGAAGTGACTAGCCGGATATCGACCCTGTTTCGAATGTTCTCCATTGTCTTACCAAAGACGCTGTTGTTCATCAGCTTGAAGAAATCTTGTTCGAAAGAGTTCTTCGCCTGTGTCCTCAGGTTTGTGTTGAGGTCGATATATGGCTTCATCCACGCGCTCTCCTTGAAGGTGATCCCCCGATGGATCTTGGTTAGTTTCAAACCAAATCGTGTGTACATCACTAGATTCTTCTTGTGAAGCACGTACTTGGTCTTGTCGAAGAGGTTTGGGATAAGCTTCTCCACCTTGTTCACGACGACTCTCTCTGGAGCCAACGGATAGTCGTTATGAAGGTCGTGGAGTTCTTCTGGGTACTCCAGATCCACTTCCAAGATACAAGGTACGTTTCTCCAGTTCTCGAGCTGACCCTCTGTCATCCACTTAAAACCGTGTGTGGGTAATGGTTTGCACATTGCACCACCATAGAGATTGTTTTTGTCCAAGTATGGTAAAAAGACGCTCGGTTTTGTAGGGTCGTACAGCGAGTCACCAGTACACTCCATCGTCTCGTTGCTGTTGATGTGGTCCATAAACTTGTTGTTTGCCTCAGCGTGTCTCTTTGTGATGGTCGAGACTCCACCGCGAATTCCAGCCTCGACCATTAACAACATGTCAATGTCGGTCAGTAGCTCCAACTCCACTCTCGTGATCTTTAGCAGTGCGTCCCAAGCCAACCCGGGTGAGGTGTAGTAGAAAGCTGGATCCAACCCGTAGTGGGTTCTACACACTTTCCTAAAATTTTGAAAGACGTCCTCCAACAACATGACATCGGTTTTCAAATACAAATCGTGGTACTCGCGCATCGTGGTCATACCAAAGTGTTTCCACACCTTCCTAGCGTGATCATAGTCGTCGTCACTAATGTCGCTGTCCGTGAGTCTCGAGTAGAACTCACCTTTCGTTGGCAACGCTGTCTCGTCGAGTGACGCTAGTCCGGTCATGTGGTCGTAGGGGAATACGCCTTTTTTGGACACGAGACCGAAATCTTCTCCAAAAACTCTCCTTGTCGACACCAAGTCCTTTTTGTCCAAGTTCGTAACCAAGTTGTTCAAACTACTCGACATGAATTTGAGAGAGTCGATGAACCTTATCTCTCTCTTGATTTCGATTGTTTCTCCGGCTTTGCCCGTGACTTTGTCTACAACCACCACCTTGCTGAACGAGATGTACTTCTCCTCGTTGCTCGGGATACACGTGATTATTCCCTCCGTGACACCCAAGTTTTTGACAAACAAGTGTGCGTCGTAGCCCGACAAGTTGTGGAACACCACGGGAACGAACTTTGGTAACCTGTATTTCATGTTGCAGGTGTTGTGTGCTGCGCCTCTATATCGCCCAGTCAGATGACAGTGGTCTCTGACGCGCTTTTCGCCCTCGGCGAACTCGTCACCACACAACCAACAAGTCTTGGCGTCGTGGAATGCCTTCTTCTCCTTCTCCCCAAAGACAATGGGGACCGCCACCTTGAACTTGTCGTAAATATTTTGCACAGTCTCCTCCAACTTTTTTACGAAAATCTCGCCCATGTTTTCGTCATCGCTTCTCCTCGTGTAGAGATACGGTTCTTCCCAGTGTAGGTTGTCGTCGAAGCACTTTAGGTGGAAACAGAATCCAGATGGTGAGTGATGTTGGTACTGAGTCGTCGAGCTTTTCTTAGGGTTGTTGGTTGGTCCCTCCACCGGTTCGACGAACGACTCAAAGTCCGCGTAGATGACAAAGGGTACGTCCTGTGTCTTGTAGAAGTTCTTGAACCCTATTGTATCACCCCACTTTGGCATCTGGGTCCTAATGCTGTCGACGTTCGAGCAATGCTCCTCGTGTTTGTCTAGGACGTTTTGACTGCCAAAACTGTTGAGACACCGACAACAGTGAAATGTCCTACCCTTGTGTTTGCTCTTTGAGCTAGACAGCAACCTACTCATGTTTTTGACCCAAACGTAGTGAGAGTTGACTTTGTCGTCCTCACCCTGCTCCGTGATGTGTAGCATGTTGATGACGTCCTTTGAGTTTCCTTGAATGAGAAGTGGGTACACACCCACTCCGTACTCGTACGCGAACACGTTGACACTAATTTTGTTGTTTTCGGTGAACTTTCTAATATCGCTCAACGGTGTCGGGAATGAGATCCCGGTCCAATCAAACTTGTTCGAGGACTCTCTCATAGCCTCGTCGAGTCTCTCTGCATGCTTTCTCTTGATCATCCTCGACCCGGTCGCAGCCCACTTGAAACACTCGTGATCGTTCTCGTTTTGAACGTTGATTATGGCATTCTTCTTAACCAACGCGTTTGGTGTGGGAATGTATGACGAGCCACTCAATGGTTTGAACGTGTCGATAAACACATCCAACTTTACGACGCGTAGCACTCGCCAAGAACTCCCTCTCTTCAAGTACGACGCAAGACTCTCTAAAATCTTTCCCACCATAATGTGGTAGATCTCGTCCAAGTCGGTTCCAGGTAGAACGATAGTCGTGAGTGAGTGGAAATGCGCAGACGCCTCGGAGTCTCCAGCGTCTGTCCTTCTCACCATGACGCACTCTAGGTCAAATTTTGTCTTTACGCCTCTCCTCTTCTCCACTTCATGACTCCAAAGACCTTGCGCTAACACTTTTGTGTTCGCCAAGAATGTCTTTGGGTCTACTTTCGCCGAGGCTTTTATCGTGTAGGTCTCCGAAAACCCTTTGAGAGATGTCTCCGATCTCTCCATCGCCAAGTCCTTCTCCTTGTACAAGCTAGAGATCTTTTGCTTGAAGAATCTGAAAGCCGTCAACGCTCGTTTCTTGATAGGCTTTGGGGTTTGGCTCACAAGCCAATCGTACCACGAGTCCATTTTTTCTCTCAGAGTGGACCTCTTTAGAAGTCTTGGACCCTTTTTCTTTACCATTGTGGGTACCATCGTGGGTCCAAGCCCTGATGGAATAGGTTCGTCTAGGATTTGCGACATCTTTCTGGGTGCAGGTTACGTCTTTAAGCCTCATATGATTTTGGTCGGAAAATCAAATGCACAGTGATCTCACTCTTTACGAAACGTGAAGGAGATGTCGTCAACGACTAGACTTTTCCCTGTTCTTATCCGGTAGGTGATAGACCCTGGAAAGAGACTCAAACTCTTCGCTAATGCGGTGATACTCCCGAACTTTATTTCCTCTCCAGTGATCGTGTTTGTCTTGACCACGACTTGGGCGAGTTTCCTTCTCTTACAATTGTCGTATCTCTTTGGGATATCGATAGGTTCCATCCCCAACGCTTCTAGAATCTCGCAATGTTTTGCCTTTTGCTTTAGCCTAACACCTCGCTCTCTCACGATGACTTTCAGTTCCCTGGTAGTTAGATAGTTGGTACTTGCTTTCGTGAGTGACATGGTTTTGTTGATGCGTTTGTTATCCTTAGATCATAATTGACACAACCTTGTACCCAGCCCACCCAGCACCAACGTACATCACCCCCTCTGACACCGACAGATACTCTTGCATCTCTGGCGATGGCGTGTAGTAATCATGTAACTCTGGTCTCTTTTGAAACTTTGCAGTCTTGCGAAGCGTAGCAGAGAGTACGTCGAGAGCCGCGTTCGTGTCGTTGATGCCGTGATTTGCGTCCGACAAGGCGAGACGTAGTCGCGAGACTTTGTCTCTGCGAGCTACTTCTTCCTCGTAGCAAATTGGTTTTGCTTGCTTTTTGCTCACTTTCTAGTGAGTTTTGCTTGCTTTTTGCTCACTTTCTAGTGAGCTTTGCTTTGAGCAACTTTTGAGCAACTTTTGAGCAAATTGGTTTTGCTTGCTTTTTGCTCACTTTCTAGTGAGCTTTGCTTTGAGCAACTTTTGAGCAAATTGGTTTTGCTCACGAGTAGGTTCAAGCAACTTTTGAGCAAATCGGCTTTGCTCGCGAGTAGGTTTGAGCAACTTTTGAGCAAATCTCAAGCAAACCCAAGCAAATCTTCGCGAGTAAGATAAAGATATGAGTGAAACAACAGAGACTATCACAGCTCAAAAACCAGAGAAACTAAAGGACCCTGAGGACTTGGTGAACAACGATGCGGAGGAGAAGACGAACCCTGCGGACGGTGTGGAGGACGTCGCGAAAGACGTGAACAAGAAAAGAGAAGAGCTCCTTCTTTTGGCGAGCGATGGTGAGACCAAAAAGACTGAAGCGTACGTCAGGAAAGCAAATGCGAAAACCATTCTAAAGTTATACGCAGAATATGAGGCCGACGCGTTAGAGAAAAGCACCTCGCTCTTGTGTGACTTGCTTTTGTCAAAGTTCTCCGCAATGATGGGAGGACTCGACGCAGTGGAGAAGCCAGAGGAGATGGAGAAAGAGTTAAAACGCGACCCTTATCTCAACAAGGATTTGAGAAAACTCATGTCCTACATTACACCCATGATCCCATTCCTTGGACTTTTGTCTGGTGGACTCACAGTGGGAACACATGTGTACAGTCACAAAAAGAAGGAGGACGAACCAATTTAAAAGGGACACGTTTCGTAGTAAAGATGGACGAACCGGGACCAACGACTATTAAGCTAGAGAAAGAACACACGTCTGGATTCTCTCTCTTTGACCAAGCTTTGCTCAAGTACGATGCAAGAACCGCAGACCTCAACCGGGAAGAGAGGAGCGACTGTCTCCACGAGTCTCGAGAAGAGTACCACAACTTCACCATGGTTTGTGTCGAGTGTGGACTTGTTCTACCGCGTACGAGGGAAGACCCCGTGTACGTCCCTTTGAACCACGAGACGTACGGCATGAACAACATTAGGAGTTACAAAAGAGACTCTCGCTGGGCAAACTCGGACAACCGCCTTAGGAGTTTCGACAATCTACTAGCGAAAGTGAGAAAAAAGATCGACATTAGCGACCACATCCTCTCCAACGTGACGAGTGACTTTTGCACTTTGGAGAGAGAGTTTAGCGACGGGAACGACTTAAATAAGAGATTTTTCAACGTCAACTTTGTCTTACAGAGGCTCTTGGAACGTTACGGTGTGCACGTGGGAAGAGAACAGGGTGTGAAGATCCCAAAGAAGAACGACAGAGTCGACGAGTTTGACGAGTGTTTTAATAAATGGCTGAGCTATCATGGAACAAATACCACGACAACCTTTTGAAAAAGTGGGCAGAGATGTCGAAAACCTACTCGATCATGCACTCCCTTTGTGCCCAGTACTACTCGAAATGGCACGACAGACTGGGTATCCCAGTTGTTGTCCTCGGGGGTGTCACCGCCTCATCGATTTTCTCTTCGGCTTCGCCACAGGAAGATTACCATAGGATATGGACTTATGTCAACGGTGTTTTGGCGTTGGTCGTAGCGGCGTTGGCCGGCGTTAACAACTTTTTGGGTACGGTTGAAAAGACGACGAAACACCAGAACGCGTCGTTCAAGTACACCAAAATCGCACTGGACATCGACACGCTTCTCTCCTTTAGGCAAGACGAGCGTCCCTTTACCCCACAGGAATTCATACAGTCAAAGAAGCACGAGATGCTTGAGATTCGAGAGAACGTACCAGAGGTTTTACCTTGGGTGATGGATGACTACCTGAGAAGGCTGGACAGGTCTCTGACGAACACAAAATCAAAGGTGAATACCTACGTTGTGTCTGGGGGAAGCCAATCGTCCGAGGATAGCGTCGATGGAGTTAAACCATCCTTGGAAAACGTCGAACGGGGAAGAAAAACGAGCGTGGCGCATCTGGCTGACTTTGTGGACAAGAAGTCGTCCGCGGTGGTTGCTGCAAGCGAGAGGATGCAGACGATCCATAGCGACAGTGAGGAGGAGGAGGAGGAGGTTTCTTGAGGTCTGGTCACACAGTGAAAAAGCCCTTACCAATGTGGTAAGGGCTTGTAAGCGTTAGGGAACTAGTCATCTGTCAAAGCGGATTCGGTAAACTCAAGCAACGTTTCAGAAACTATCTCAAGTGACATCATCAACTCACCAATTAACTCGTTTTCATCTAGTGCTACAATGTCTTTCATCATCCTACGCACTGTCGCGCGAGCGTCTCGCATCAAAGAGTCAATGTAGGCGACCCCTAACCTTAGGTGCCCTTGGTCTGTGATCTCTTCGTCTTCGACTCTAGTCGTGGTCTCTTCACTCGCGACATTAGTCGTGGTCTCTTTGTTTACGTCATTACTTGTGATCACTATCATGTTTGTCTGTTGTAGCGCGTCATCTCTCTCTTTTTTCATTTCCAAAAAAGAAAGGGGAGCAACAACGCCATCGCTAACTAGCGTAAGTTTAGGGTCCACTCGACAACCGCTGACCAAAGTTTTTGATTGTCAATCAAAAAGAAAAGGGGGTGGGGCGTCATTGCTAATTAGCATAGTGAAATGTGAGACAAGTTTTGATTGACAGGTGGGCGGGGCGGAATGTGATGACGTCACAGCTAATTAGCATAAGTTCGGGACCCATTTTTGAAATGTGAGACAAGTTTTGATTGAGGGCGGGGCGTTACATGATGACGTCACAGCTAATTAGCATAAGTTCGGGGACCATTTTGAAATGTGCCACGCCCTAGATTGGAATGTGGTTTTATGAGATTTCGTGAATAAATTAAAACGAGATTTTGGATTGGAAATGAGATTTTTTTTTACGAGATTTTTGGATAAAAATGAGATTTTGGGCTGAAACCCGCATATTACTACTACTTATATATATACACTGGATCCAGAGAAGTTTGACCCAAAAACATATATATATGTCGTCCATTAATTGTGCACGTGGGAATAATGATACAAGAACACATACATCAGATGACGTGCACGTTGCTCATGGTTGAATTAATTAAAATAAAAACATTGTCGGTGATTTTGAGTTTGCTTATTGCATGTTTACTAAACGCAAGCGATTTGAGAGAATAGCACACTCGAACATCACATGATTTGCACGTTAAATTGATAGCTCTTGTAGTCTCTATAGCACCATGGTTTACATGAGTGAAGATTTACGCTGGCTAGTCGTTATCTATCGGTTCCAGAATAACATACATCCATCTGATATTGCGAGAATGCTTCATCTTTCACTTTCAACAGTGAAGCGAATAATTGCAAGGTTTAATTTAATTAACTGGTTCTGTCTCAACGATGAGAATAGGTCGCCCCCCATAAGTATGTTGTTAACGAGGTCTCAGATGCTCATATTATTTGAATACATCCTGAGTAAGGAGACGACATACTTAAAAGAAATTACCCATGAGCTCAACGACGTTACAGGTTCATTGCTTACAATTCAAAGTATGCAATACCTATTGAAAAGATTTGGATACTCACGAAAGAAAGTAAGTACGAAGTTTAACATTTATAGCTGGCAATTCAAAAAGCTTAAGAATCGGTAGATTGAATCCACTTAATTTTAAATATTCATCGAAGGCGACAAACCTAGCAAAACATCATTCGAGTCCATTCATGCAACATGTGATGCAACATTTAAAAACACTATTAAATGTACTTGGTAGATATTTAACTACTAAATCTTGTTGATAAAACAACACTGAATATGTATACATTTTGGAGCCTTGTAATGTACGCACTTTATATGTAGAATATCTGCATTTGCTTGGCCTTTCGTCCGAATGGAAAACTTGTCTATTTTAGCCAGCGCCATACAGGGAAGAGTTGCCAGTGGAGCAAGAAAAGCTGCGAGAAACTAATAAAACTGTCCAAGACCTAATTTATTTTTGATTCATGGATGCGAGTGTTCTTATACATGTAATTTGCACTACAAGTTTGCCCAGTTTATTATTGCCGTAGCTAGTCAAGGAAATCCGAAAATGCAAGTTTTCTAACGTAGGACCTTTCATGCAGCACTACTTCTAGTATTTAACAGTTTTCTGTTTACTCAGCGCGAGACTTTGGTTTAATTGCATATACACTTAATTCAATTTGATTATAATTCATCATTGAAGAATGCAGGGACAATTTAAGCGTATGCGACATCTGGTATGAATATTTAAAATTAAGTGGATTCAATCTACCGATTCTTAAGCTTTTTGAATTGCCAGCTATAAACGTTAAACTTCGTACTTACTTTCTTTCGTGAGTATCCAAATCTTTTCAATAGGTATTGCATACTTTGAATTGTAAGCAATGAACCTGTAACGTCGTTGAGCTCATGGGTCATTTCTTTTAAGTATGTCGTCTCCTTACTCAGGATGTATTCAAATAATATGAGCATCTGAGACCTCGTTAACAACATACTTATGGGGGGCGACCTATTCTCATCGTTGAGACAGAACCAGTTAATTAAATTAAACCTTGCAATTATTCGCTTCACTGTTGAAAGTGAAAGATGAAGCATTCTCGCAATATCAGATGGATGTATGTTATTCTGGAACCGATAGATAACGACTAGCCAGCGTAAATCTTCACTCATGTAAACCATGGTGCTAGAGACTACAAGAGCTATCAATTTAACGTGCAAATCATGTGATGTTCGAGTGTGCTATTCTCTCAAATCGCTTGCGTTTAGTAAACATGCAATAAGCAAACTCAAATCACCGACAATGTTTTTATTTTAATTAATTCAACCATGAGCAACGTGCACGTCATCTGATGTATGTGTTCTTGTATCATTATTCCCACGTGCACAATTAATGGACGACATATATATATGTTTTTGGGTCAAACTTCTCTGGATCCAGTGTATATATATATATATATATATATATATATATATATATATATATATATATATATATATATATATATATATATATATATATATATATATATATATATATATATATATATATATATATATATATATATATATATATATATATATATATATATATATATATATATATATATATATATATATATATATATATATATATATATATATATATATATATATATATATATATATATATATATATATATATATATATATATATATATATATATATATATATATATATATATATATATATATATATATATATAATATATATATATATATATATATATATATATATATATATATATATATATATATGTTTCTAATCACATCACATCAACAGATTTAAAATGATCCGGTAACAAGCAAATTTTGTTTGAAGAATATTTTTTATTTAATCGTGTGAAGGGTGGGGATGGAATTGGGGTAGTGA